>JAAXCT010000702.1:0-360017 GCA_012490785.1 Eragrostis nindensis | reverse complement strand
ATATATCAACGGGGGCCAATCCATTCCATTCCTCATCCATAAGGGGCGTCTAGGTTCAGACCGTGCAAGGAACAGCGGGTCTAGGCAATACGATTCGTCAGCAGAGCCTGAATAACTATGGCTGCTGTCGGACTTTAACTGGATCGGGAGCAACTAAGCAGGATAAGTTACTTACTCAAGTTCAATGATGCATACAGCTTGTAGAAGGGCTAGTATAAAACAATTTGTCGCATCGAACAGGATGGTAAACGCAGCTGAGTACGGGTGACGTTGAAACCACAACAGCAATCCCCAACAAGGTACAAGAAAATCATAGCAAATTCAACCACATCGAGAAAGTTGAGCGCATGAATGAGTACATCGGAGGAACTTGTTTTTGGTGTTAGACATGAAAAGATCCACTTTCTTTGCTGGCTACGAAATGAAATAACAGTGCTGAAGCAAAGTGGCGCAGGGGGCAAAGCATGGCATGGTAACTCAATCCCGCTCACTAATTGCCGTCAGGTGCTGATCGATCTCTTCTGTCTGAGTGCTCTGAAAACGCGATCTTCTTTTCTCACACGCCAACCCAACCTGCCAACACAAAGTTCAAAGCATCATATAAGTTGCAGAAATTGAGATGGATAGTCTATTATCTTTCAAACACAGCAGCGTGGATACCTCAATCTCGGTGGCCTTGAAATCTTCCTGCAGGACTGATTGCAAAGCTGAAATTGCAATCTGAAAAAGGATAGGATAGGAATTAGCAAGGAATGGCAATTTCTAATTTACATAGCATGAAAGCTGAAAGAAAATGAACAGCGGGAGTAAAATAAGTAACTGAGTATATGCAAAAACAGGACACTATGGCACACCTACTTAGCATTAAAATGGTGCGTCAGTTTCAGTGCTGTGGTGACATATACATGCATGCTAATATCCTTCCAATTATTTGTGTGAATTACTAACTTCTGCAACATGTATGCAGGTTGCATGATAGAAAATAGAGGTCCTTGTTTGGTTGAAGACATGCAACGTTTACCTGAACAGTTTCATCATAGGTGAACTGGGGTCATCCTTCATTTTCTTCTCCAGAAAATTTATTGCTTCCTGCTCCTTAAGCCGGCACTATTTGCCTGAAAGATTATGCTAGAGTGTTAATCCTGCCTAATAGTAACACCAACGAATACAAATAAACAAATATTCAGCAAACTTCATCAAGAAGAACGGTGGACATCATTAGCATAGCAAAATGGTCCATTTACCCTTATGACCAAAGAAGTGACCAGGCAGGGTCACACTTGAAGAGTTTGGGCATTTTTCTCTTCGTCGTAGCCCAAGACCATTGCAACTGAAGAATAGCCAAAGAAAATGAACACTAGAACACCATAGTAGGATGATAG
The DNA here is from genome assembly GCA_012490785.1 of Eragrostis nindensis. Taxonomy (NCBI): domain Eukaryota; kingdom Viridiplantae; phylum Streptophyta; class Magnoliopsida; order Poales; family Poaceae; genus Eragrostis; species Eragrostis nindensis. The sequence goes on along the minus strand of JAAXCT010000702.1, from coordinate 358,635 downwards.
AAGCTTGTAATGGAAAAACTAACATGTATCATAAGATAATACTAACCTACTCCAGGGGTCTCATGTAGGCATGTTGCGTGTAAACTTGTGCTTTGTCCGCTATCCTGAAACATATCAGATAAGTTACCAACATTGTAGCTACTGTTTCCCTAAAAAAATAAAAAAAAAAATTGTAGCCACTGCTTAGTTGTACACATAAAGCACAAGTAAAACTTGGAACTTAATAAGAAAAGGGTCAATACCATTTAGCTAAACATCGACAGGTATCTCATAACCCCATTTGAAACGAAACTCAGCTGCTTCGTTCCTTGCTTGGGAAACCATGACCTTGCATCACTGGGAAACAAATAACAACATATCCATTATTGGTAAGTTGTTCTGGCAGACTAAATAGGGCAGTAAGAGGAAAGAGAAAGGGAGTAATTTTGCATTAATACTCCAAGTGAACTGATGAGATTCCTTGGGAGAAATATAGGGTCAATAGATTAATTCATAATACGAGCAACGTTTTTTTAACCATATTCCAACGGAAGAATTAACATAGTTCGTATGATATCCATACAAGTAAACTAAAAATTTATCAGCAACTCACCGCTTCCATTGTTTTCCTCAATTAGCAAGAGACAAGTTCGCAAGTCACAGAAGTGAAACAGACTCCCTATTTCCTCTATGTCAAAGGTTAGCAAGCCTCCTTATTGGAGATTCAATCATGATGAAGCTAAAATATTTGTAATTTTAACAGTCAGACCCAGGGATATAGCCAACACAAAAGACAAAAATCATTGATCAGAAGGAGCACCAAAAATTGAACCATAAGCTCCCATCCCATCTCCTGTTACCATATCCTAGCTACCAGCAATACCATCATCAGTTTCTACTTATGTAACTCGAAACGAACATCTAATAATCACATATACTATTCACCCACAATTCAACAAAAGGTCAGCACTAGACTAAATATGATGTGTATACCAAAGCACAATAAGCGCACCTGTGAGGCCAGTGGCAAGCAATCCGATATACTTGGTGATTGCGAATAGATGTGTCACGCTCGTCTGATCCAACAATTTATCCTGCACAAGCGACGCATCAGTGACCAAAACAACTCCGTCTTCCAGAATAAACGACCACAGCAAAACACCAAATCGAACACACAGAAGGGCAGGAAATTGCAATCTTTTCCGTCCTGCGCGTCGCCAAAAAATAGAGCAGCAAAGTAAAAAAGGACCCACTCGGATGGATCAAGGTGAGCTGCGGGCGAGGACTCACCGGCACCTTCTTCTGGGTGACGACGCAGACGGAGTCCTGCCGGGGACGCCGATCGACGTGACCCCCCGCCGATTTTACGGCCTTGAAGGCATACTCTGCAAGCAACGCAGAGAGACGGGTCAGGCGTCGTTCAGATCTAAGCAAGTGAGGCTAGGGTTTTTGGCGGAAGGGGTTACACGCACCGACTTGGTAGAGGCGGCCCTCGGGGGAGAAGATGGTGATGTGGCGGTCGTACCCCGCGCCCGTGCCGCGGCTCATCTCGCTGGTCGCTGGAAGATCTCGCCGGAGTTGGGTGCGGTGAGCAGAGTAAGGCAGAGGATGTGTGCGCGCTTGAGACCTTGGGCACGCGACTGCACAAGACTATACGACCGCCGCAGCTTCTTCTTATTCCGCAAGAAGAACAGAGCCCAGCCCGTTGGGCTCCGACCCGGACTCTGACACTGCGAAGCCCACGGGCCCCGGCCCGCTCCGAAATACTCTGAGGTGCTCTCGTGTTGCGTTCACCCTCGCCGTCCGATCAGGCAACTAGCGGTTCACAACTGAGCTTGCTGGATTCCGGAATTCTGGAGCTGGCTAGAAGGCCTAAAGAGTCACCGTGGGATTACGGCTGTGTAATCAAACAATTTGAAAGCTTTAATAGTTTGATTAGTTTCCACCTTCAGTTGTTGGGAGTTCTGCAGCTTTCAGTAGCAAAACGGCCTGTCCACAATATTCAGTTTGTTGTGCCATGCTCATCAGTCTAAATCTCAACTTGACTGTTTTAGAATAATAGGGTATTACCCCGGTCCATTATGCAAAGAGCAACAAGACCAGATTCAGGTTTTTACAACACAGGTTTTCAGCTCATCTCACTCTTTTAACCACGACTAAAAAAAACATCACACTCTCCCTTAACCAGAAGTAAAACAAAGCACAGCTACCTCCTAACATCTATTCCTCGTTGATCATCTTACTCGGCACCCACTTTATCTCAGGCGTCCTGACCCTCCATACTTCTGTCAGAGCCTTTCTGGTCTTGAAGAGATTTCCTCCAACAGCTTCAGTTTCTCTGCTGAAACTCCTCCAGAGGCTTCCCCGGGCACAAGATCTCCCAGTTTTTTAGCATCGTGATGATCCTCTTCCAGAGGGACCTCACATCCTTCCAACTTTCGTCCTGAAACATAAACTGTTCCTCAATTTTCAAACACCCCACAAAGCTGCTGTTGTGAACATATTATACACTACAAACTTCTTACTGCTAAGCCAACAAGTAGCCATGTGTTCGAAACTACTCACAACATAAGATTTAAAGATCAGTGCTATCTCTGTCCAGATCCTTTGTGCTACCACACAGCTGAAAAACAAATGCACCACAGATTCATGTTCACAGCAATACAGACAAGAGGGGTCATCTACTTTTCTTCTCTTCCCTAGATTATCTCTAGTCAGCAATTTATTCTTCGACAGAAGCCACAAGAAGATATGGACTCTAGGTGGGATTTTCAAGTTCCACACTGCAGGGGTGTAGACCTGTTTGATCCCTCTATCATTCACTATACCATACATGAATTGCTATCTCAACTTGACTGTGACTCATACTCTGATCTCTTTGCTTATTTGCTTGCAAATTGGCGCAGGACGGCACGCCTAGCTGGTCCGGTCCCGAGTGGCCAGAGCCTCTGGCTCCGGGAGCTTCGGCTCCCGTTGGCCCGGGATCGAGACCGCGGCACCGCGGCACTGTGGAGAATATTTCCTGCGATATGGCTATGTTCTCTGCAGTGAAAAAAAAAATCCCCTCGCTCCTCCGTTGGACCAAAGCACAGGTTAAGTACTCGCGCCGATTCTCACCGCCCTGCTGAGTCCCTGTGTATGGTGCGGAAGAGGGTTTGGGGGTTTTCTCGATCTGTGTGAGACGATCGTTCTCCTTAAAAAATGCCCGGGGGCCGTCATAACCCCCGTAGGTCGAGTTTTTTTAAAAGCAAGGCGGCGCAGTGCTTCAGAGTCTGTGGCCAAGTTTGTCACACGCCAATGTTCCTTGTAGACATCGAAATGCATGCAACTTTATTGTTTCTAACTCGACTCTCGGTGCATTTGTCCCTCTATTTTCCTTACTACATCATGTTTCCTGAAAAGGTTCAGATCTTCCTGGATACTAGCGTTTGCTTCCAATCAAGCCCAAGTTAGGAATGTGTGCCGTCTGAACTTACAAAATTACACCCCAGTTTGCTGGACATATAGCTGGCCATGAGCTTCTCATGACTTGCAGATTCCAGCTTTTAAGAGATTTATCTGTTCTGATGACTCCAAAATACAAGATCAACCCTTCCAAAAAAAAAAAAGATCGGAGTCCACGTCTCTATATAAGCACCTCTATGAAGCATTGCCTTGCTAGCAGGTCAGTTCTTTTGCGTCGATAGTCCCAAATACAAGAGGTGCAAAGTTGTCATGGGGTACAGTACACACGCATTCTTTTGTTCCAACCAGAACTTTCTTGCTAGATCATATGATTGACGTGATTCATACTGCTGCTGTTGCAGGTCTTGAACTGGGTGCAGAGCAGGATGCATGGAGCGCATCAGAGCAAAAGGAAAACCGAGTTCAGTGCAGAATCGATTCGATGTAAGTGACTGCTAATGACAGTGACTAATAGTTTTTTTGAGAGAAACACTGACTAATACTTTCAGTACGCTGAAAAAAAAGAGAAAGGCTCAAGTTTCAGGCTGTCTCATAACTGAAAACCTGAACAACAATCTTTCAGTTTCAATCATAAGCTGAAACTCCCACATTTCAGCGCTTGCAGCTGCTGAGACTTCGATTGGACTTCCTCAGTCTGAAACCTACGAGCCCGACGAGTACTGGAGCACGGCAATGCTGTCCATCGGGACGTTCCGGGCGAAGGATGGGCAGAGACTGAAGAGTTTGGATGGTTCCAAACGAATCGCGCATGGCTGGTGTCGACAAGCTGAAGAAGCTGCAGGAGGAGCTCATACTGCTCATAAGAGCCAAAGGAATTACCACATCTGAAGAACTGAACAGGTTACATCACATGCCCCTGGAAAGGCTTCTCAATCTCAACTGCACTTCACACACCCAAAATGATGATGGCATTGTCAAGTCAAGGTCGATCAGGAAACCTTTGACGAGTGCCTTCAGTGGTTTCATGCCCAGGCCAAGCTTCAGGCAAACAATACCTGAAATTGGATATAACGAGGTGCATCACAATAAAATTCTTCCGGGCTTTCATAACTGAATTGACACAATTCCCAGTGACTCATGTATATTTTCCATGCGTCACAGATTTTTTGGGGACTGCACCACAATACCACACCTCCGGAGAAGTCGGCATTCTCTGATCATGTGGTCAAGGATGATCGAGTGGTCCGGATGCCTCAAAAACGAAAATGCAGGGGTTCACGGAGAGAGGAGCAAATGGATCAGAACAGATTCAGAGTGTAAGTTCATCTATCTGAATTCATATTCAGATGTGCAGCAATGTTACAATTACAACTGAACATAGAATCTGATATGTTAATTTCTCCAGACATCGTGTTAGAGATCTGATATCCAGGATGGGAGCAGAAGTGAAAGACCGAGTTCGTTGTAAAATATTTAGTTGGTCTATGATCGCCTGCAGAATATCTTATCAGCTGGACCTTGGCGCCAGTGTTACAATATGATTTTCTATATTTTGCTTACCATGTATATAAAAGAGTATAAGTGCTATGCTATAGTCAGTTATACATCCTGAAATAACAAGTGTATGTGCTCAGCAATGAGTACTTTGTGTCCAAAAAGAAACAGTCGGGTAGACCTAACACTGTCCAAATAATACATGGTGACCGAGTAAAAGACCCTGATGGCCTCAGTGGTATGATCTGCTAAGATTAATAGTGGTGATGTCCAGTGTCCATGGCATCAGTTAATACTGGAAGCACCTGATGAAAGCAAACAATGTCTTCAAATGCACTTCTGGTCATTTGAGGATGCTCCCTAATAAAACAACTCTCTGTCAGAGATATCTTATCAATTGTCTCATCCTACGACCTGCAAATTGGACAAGAAAGAAGATAATCTGTGCTGCTGAGTGTAATAACAATTACATATAGCAAACCAGAGTCAATCATTTACCTGGTTCACCACAGGAAGTGCGTAAGTTTCCCATTCTGTCGACCATTTGGATGATGACCCTGTACTCAAGGCACCATCCTTGAGGGATTTCAGGGCAGTGCATTCTTCAGGAAACCCCTTGAATAGCATCTGTATTGCACTTGAAAATTAACATAGTTTCTGATGATAAGACTTAAGTCACAATGCAGATATTACAAATTTCAAAAGATATCAAGACAAGAAGAGAAAGTTGTCAGGTTCCAAAAGGAGCTAGATGCACACGATGCTAGCTTCAATTCACATACGACATGACTGATTGACCAATCATTTTACTAGTTACGTTTTTTGTTGACGGCAAGGAAGGAGAACCTCCAGTTTTTTTTTCCAAAAAGTTTCCACTATCCATACAATGAAGACATGGGAAATAAATTGTTGAAGTGAGCCTGACCATAAGTTCATCAGCAAGCTCCGAAGATGTTGAGAAAAGAAGACCATTTTTGTTTACTTTTACAAGCTCCTCAATGCTGCAAACAGGACATAGATACATGATTGAGTGAAAACTATCCAAAGCAAAAGACTGCTAATCAAACATCTAAGAAATTGGGTTACCAGGAGAATGAAGCAGCACAAACTGGTAATCCACATCCAAACATATCAACCACCTAAACACATTCATGTTAAAATCCAGCTAATAAAACTCTTGATCCTTTAGTGAAAAATAAATATCAAAAGTAACCTTCATAGGCAGGTCCAGTCCAGATGAAGATGTATGCAACGACACGCCTAGATCAGCTGACCCTGCGATATTAAAATAATCAGCATTTATACTAAAGTGTGAAATGGTCTGGTAATCAGCTGGTTTACCAAGCAATAGAGGGTAATCCTCTGATGCAAGCCACATCGTCCGGAAGGCAACGCGTCGCAACTTCAACCTTTTTATCTGCTCCTCATATTTCTTCCTATCAGGCCCTTTACCTTTTAAATAGAAATACAAGAAATCAAATATTTTTTTAAAAAATGGTTGTCCAAGTAATATTGCAGAGTGGATGATACCAGTGATTATGAATAGAAGTCTCGGATAGACAAATTGCTTCCCATTCTTGATATCAGTCCAAAGTTGTCCCTCATCCATCGAGTCCTCTTCACCTAAAGTTGCAGCGACACGTCTATCGTACATAAGTGCCGCTTCCAGAAGTATGCTGAAATCTTCATCTGGTGTCCTGGGAAAAATATGTGGCAAATTTTCAATTATTTTCTCATCGAATTATCCTTTCAAAAATCATATGTAGTGAGCATAACGAAAACTTTGATTTTGATCACACGGTTCAAGAGAACGGACCAGCTTGTGCTGCTCACAACAAGTGCAGGTCTATTAGGCTTCAAGAAAATTTCACCGTCGATCTTACTGGTAAAGACAGTAGTGTTCACATCTTTGGCTTCTTTCTCTGTGTTATAACAACGAACCACAGAAAATAAATCAAAATGAAATAATCCTATACATGAAATATGTTTTGATTGATTAGAAACATACCAACAGAGATGCAGTCAGCATTGCCCATAGCACTACAAATGGAATCCCCCAATCTGCTAAACAACTATTCCATTCTTAAGGTCACATATATGGTACTGTAAGGAGGAGTAAAGCAGAAAATAGATGCTCACCCCATGTCTCTCCATCAATGAAGCAGGGTGGAAAAACTCAGGAGATTGATCATAAAGAACAGTTGCTCTGAAATTAAAATAATGTTAGTAAAAACTATAAACTGAACATCGTGCAGATGACCCTTTTCGCATAAAAAGACTATGATGAAGTTTGATCGGTGTACCTGATTCCCCAATTTTGAGCAAGCTCATGCTGCATTGCTTTAGTAACACAAAAGGCACCATCAGCCATCTTCCCAAAGTACTTCTCAAACCTAGAATACAGGAACATGTTGCTATATCAAAAATGTTCAAATAGAAGAACGCACCACTATAGAACAAAATGTTTGATATGCTATTTCTGTCTCAACATATAAACAAGAATGGCAGGGGATTACCAGAAGTAGATTTTGACTATTATATGACTTCTACCATGAGACATCCCAAGCAATGTATATCCAAAGTTATGCCAATCCACAATAAATTTGGCACCTCTTAGCCAGCTTGCCAGTTTTACAGCAGCGAGTGTTGGAACTGATGGTGGATTCTGTTGGAGAACAGATGATCAAAAAGAACGAAATCAGGTCTCCCATTGTCTAAGAACCGTGACATAAAAAACTTGAAACTATTCCAAGCAAACAAAATAGACTTCTGTAAAATCACACAAAAGGGGATGTTGAGAACTAAAATGTACATCATTCATGGCAAACAAGTGTACACAAATATAATCAAATAAGATTAGGGGCTCTTTGGCAATCTGCAGCTAAGGAAGTTTGAGTCAGGATAGACAGATTCACAAATGCACTACACTAATCATCGACTAATGCACCGCAAAAAAAAAAAAATCATCGCCTAATGGAAAAGAATCAAGAATAGGTCGCCACATTGTGCATACTATTGCATGCTCTAGCACGACAGATGTAAGATGGACCTGATAGTGATTATGCCTATTGCTCATGTAATTATGAGTACACATAGTTCAGGAACCTGACACTAACCTGCACAAGGAATACATCAGGGCGAGGAATTTTGAAACAAAGGAACCAAACCAGCATGACAAACTGAATAGCAGCCTTAAGTAGAAGAGCCAGGGCACCAGATATCTTTGAGATTCCTGTTAACTGCACTGATTTCTGAATAGATTCGAGATTTAATACAGCAATCTTAAAAAAAATATAAGACAACAGAAGGAAACATGACAGTATCTGACAAACAATACCATCTCGTGGATGCGAATTGAAGGATTCTGTCTCAATGACAGGTGAGGATCACTTCCTGTTCATTTACACAAAAGAGAACGTATGTTCAGATCCCCACCAGAAAAAGGAACAGTGGAATTTAACATACTTTTATCTCGCGAGATAGGTCCTAAGGTGTGTAACTGGTGATACAAAAAGCTTCCAACTAACGCATTTAAACAGCAATTGTGAAGAACAATATACCTCCATTTGCCACAATGTCCACTTCCATGCCAGCCTGTGAATAAGAATAACAGATGGTTAGTTAGAATTGTCTACTTGATGATTCAAACAACTTGAAACATCTGTAAGATTCACAAAGTTTATGACGAATGCCAGGTAAATAAGATTCTTTCTCATTCCTGTCAGTCCAAATTGTTCCATGGCCAACATATAAACGTTTGCACTACATGCAGTAAGCTAGATACTTGGTCCAAAATCATCCAGCCCTCCAAACTAAACAAAGTAAATACGAGGGGACTAATTTCCGAGCTGCGAACCTGGTTGGCGAGGGAGAGGGAGTGGTACTGCATGCGCGGACTGCGGCCGATGTCGCCCAGCACCACCACTGCCGCGCGCTTCCTCCTCCCGGGGGCCGTCGCCGACGCCATCGTCGTTCGCCTACGGATCCAACCCTGATCCCGTGAGGCACCGAGCGCAGCGGGGCTAGTACGAGGGACGCAGGTAAAGTTTGGAAGGGAGGAGAAACTAGGAGGACAAGGAGCTTGGACTCATCCGGCGGCGTAGCTCAACGAGGACGGCGCTGGTGCGGCGGCTCTGTCGCTGGAGGGAGAGAGGACGGCGGGCCAGGTCGTGCATCCGCTGATGCATCGGACGGTTCTTCTGCGTCCACCCTCAAGTTGACGGTGGATCCTGCATCCAACAGCCCGTGAAATTGCAAAACCGTTCGTGATGACCCGGCACCACAAGGGCCCGAACGAATACGGTTTCACGGCACTCGTCTCCGACAGCGGCCGGCGCCTCGCCTCGCCGCGCCGCCGTGTCCAATGCGCAGGATCTGAAATGAGCAGATTGTTCTATTCCTACGCAGTCTCCTCTGCTCTCGGCCTCAAGCTCATGCTCTGCAGCTGAGCGCCTGAGCCTGAATCAGCTCATGACTGTATTTGAAGGCGAAGACTCAACGTTTTTGCAGTAATGCTGTAATCTCATCTCACTAGCTCATTCAATTTTATCCGTGGAGTCGTCTAAAACTAACCTCTACCTTCAAGAAATCTGTACAGGGAACATTGCAATGAGGCTGACGCTGCTGTCATCTCAGCGCACAACAATAGGCATGTCATGGTTTCGGATGGAATGTCTGGGAAGGCACTCGTTTCATCTGCCCGAGCTTTGAATGATAAAGATTATACTATCATTCTTTCATCTGAAAAGCCTGTTCAGCGTGAGCAAAATCATCACAAAGGAGAGCAGTTGAGTCAACTGCACCAAGAATGCGCTGAAGTTTGTTTCATCAGGTGGTTCAGAACTGAAGTGGAGCACAGTAAAGTCAAAGGGGTGTGTTGCTTCTGCTGGTGGCGAGTAGGGAGACTTCTTTATTTAGTCTCCCGCTTCTTAATATTCTTTTTAGTTGGTTACTTGGTACTAGTACATTCCAATAATTGCGTGAACTGTGAATCCCAGAATTATGGGCGCATGTATCACATTGCACGCCTTCGCTCCATGATTCAGATTTGCTATTGTGCCACAGGACACCACTGAACCCAATGTTATCTAACCATGTCATGTCCACGTTGGCCCGTGTCATCAGAGAGATTAGACGTCTTTAACAGCGGCCATTGTCCTTGCTTGCCCGGAACCAAAATTGGACAGTGACTATTCTTTGCATGTTGATATACAGTGATATGCACTCTGGACAGCACGGATCTAACTCGTGTGGAAACTATACGCCTGCCAGCTGCCGGAGGTCGGAGCACGCTCTCCACGGGAGCCACACGGGGCTCTGCTGCAACTACGCGAGTCACGAGTTCACACACATGACACACCAACCACCAACACCGCCACGAGCCCGTAGCGTTGCTCTCAGAAACGGGACCAAGCTCATGAATCGAACCGTCACCGTCTTCCTTTACCTCGCGTTCACGAGCGCGCACGCCTCGATCTGTTTGCAGCATGCGCATTCGCAATGCGCGCGCTCACATCAACGGTCTATCGCAACCTGACCCCAGCTTTTCTCCAATAAACCCAAGAAGCTGGTCATGCGAGCTCAAGGGGCGGTTTTAGCTTTAGCTGACGCTCACACAATTTTGTCGTAACCAGAGTCTGAAACTTGGACAGCCGCAACCGCGTGACTCGAGTTGATTCATCCATGCACTCACTAGTCCTGCCCGTTTCCCCCAAGTTGCAACACGACCGACTCAACTCATCACCAGCTGCTAGAAGAAATTAGGCAAATTCCTAAGTAATTTAATCCAGAAAATCCCTAAAATTGTGATAGCGATGAACAAACTGAACAGTAATTCAGGAACGTACCCAGCGGAAGATCCAGCGCCCGAAGCGCTAGAAGATCCATTCCCAAGAACCATCGTTCTTGAGTCTGTTCGACGTAGTCGATCTCAGTCGATGCAGGACGTTGTACGCAGTGCAGAACCACCGCGCACCGGGAAGTAGTCGTCGATCGAGCAGTCGCGTAGTCGCTCCTCAAAACCCTGATCGCCCGCACACCCGCAGATGTCTCTTGCGGATCGGGGGTTTCGGAGCGCAGAGATCCGGAACGGGAAGTCTTCGAAGGCAACACGAGCGAGAAGGAACTGCGGAAAGTGAAGGCGAAAGCGAGAGCGAACGATAAAACGTTCCGGGCGAGCGGAAGCAGTATATATAGATGTGAACAGACGTCCCTTCGCGAACAGACGCGACTCCTTCGTAAAGGCGTCGGTTCATTCCATGAGACTCGCCGTTTAACTATAACAAAAACTTCCATAACGAACGGACGCGACGCCAGCCAGCCACGGCACGGCACGGCACGCACGCCCGCCACGCCACGCCTCGCCACGCCACGCCACGCCCGCCAGCCAGCCACGCCACGGCACGGCTCGGCTCGGCGGCGGCGGCGGCGGCGCGCGCGCGCGTGGTTCGCCTCTAGCCTCTCTCAACTTCTCTAGGGGATGAACCGGAAATCCACCTAATAAGTTGAGTCAATTAATGGTAGGAATCCCATGTGGGACTAAACCATTATTGCATTAATTATGGGCCTAGACTAATTGAATTATTGCACTATTATGGGCTTAAAAGGCCCACAATATTCAACAATATCCCCACCAAGTCTAGAGCTCATAAGGAATGCACTCAAATTACCTTCTTCTCGTTTGATATACCGGTGTTTCGATGGAGACTGTTAAGTTGAACTTCCATCTAGAACAGAGGTTACGCCTTATTCACAACTGAGCAATAGACTACGCCTTGAATTGTCAGTTTTGTGCGAAAGAGGTTTTTGCCAAAGTCCTTTACCGATACTAGGTTGCCAAAATGCATCCCCTCTGTCTTGAAGCATATAAGTCACACTTCTGGCCCATTCATGAGTATCTAGAGATCCCACCATCTCATAGACTGTGACTAGCAGTCGAACTCATATAGGTGTGTTCCTTAAAGATATCCTGTAGGACGATATTTTTGCTTCTCATAAGCCACTAGGAACATATTAAGGTTAATAAACCAGCCTGCCTTACAGTTCTCTAGGAAAAAAGTACATCTGAGATAGACCAATCAGGGTCTTTCCTCTCAAGCTGTCACTAGCTTGTTTCACCATTCTACTTCACGAGATCTCCGATCGCATAGAACAGGTTACCACTATGACAGTCTATCAAGTGGGTCTCAGGCCCATCTCACTCGATGCACTGTTTATCACATTACGTGATAGTCCCTTGGTAAATTGATCTGCCAGATTTTTAGATGTATGGACGTAGTCCAACGACATAACTCCGGAGTTTCTCAATTTTCTGACAGATTTCAGCCGCCTTTTCACATGCCTTGTGGATTTCATGTTATCCTTTGAACTGTTCACTTTGACTATCACCGTCTGATTGTCACAGTTCATGGAAATAGACGGTATTGGTTTTTCAACCACCGGTAAATCCATAAGGAAATCACGAAGCCATTCAGCCTCAAGGCCGGCGGTATCCAAAGCTGTAAGTTCTGCTTCCATAGTTGACCTCGTTAAGATGGTCTGCTTGCAAGACTTCCAGGAAACAGCGCCACCTCCAAGTAGAAACACATATCCACTTGTGGCATACATCTCATCAGCGTCGGATATCCAGTTTGCATCACAATATCCCTCAAGTACTTTCGGGTACCCAGAATAGTGAATGCCATAGCCCATAGTACCCTTCAGATAGCGCATTACTCTCTCAAGAGCTCGCCAGTGATCACCTCCCGGTTTTGACACAAACCGACTCAGTTTGCTCACAGCAAACGAGATATCAGGCCTTGTAGCACTAGCCAGGTACATAAGCGAACCAATGATTTGGGAATATCTCAATTGATCCCTTGCTATTCTTTGGTTCTTCCTTAATAGCACGCTAGAATCATAAGGCGTGGGAGCAGATTGACAATCGCTATACCCAAAGCGACTCAAGATCTTCTCCACGTAGTGAGATTGCAAGAGAGTAATCCCACCATTGCCTTCTCTTTGTAGCTTGATGTTAAGAATAACATCTGCTACTCCCAAATCCTTCATCTCAAAGTTGTTGGACAGAAAGTCCTTGACCTCCTTAATCACATTAAGGTTGGTTTCAAAGATCAGTATGTCATCAACATATAGATACAGGATGACTCCCTCGCCCCCACCATACCGATAATATACACATTTGTCGGCTTCGTTCACAACAAAGCCAGCCGATATCAGAGTCCTTTCGAACTTCTTGTGCCATTGCCTAGGAGCTTGTTTAAGGCCATACAGGGATTTCAACAATTTACACACTAAGCTCTTTTGACCTTCTATCACAAACCCATCAGGCTGATCCATATAGATCTCCTCGTCTAGCTCTCCATAAAGGAAAGCTGTCTTAACGTCCATCTGATGGACGAGAAGACCATGTGAGGCTGCCAGGGAAAGTAATACTCGAATCGTGGTCAAACAAGCAACAGGTGAGTAAGTGTCGAAATAATCTTCACCCTCTTTTTGTGAATATCCCTTCACCGCAAGCCTTGCCTTGTACCTCTCAATCGTACCATCAGGCCTAAGCTTTTTCTTGAACACCCATTTGCATCCTATGGGTTTGCACCCGTAAGGACGCTCGACCAACTCCCAAGTATCATTAGACATGATTGAATCCATTTCACTCCATATTGCTTCCTTCCAAAGGTCAGCATCGGGAGATGAAAATGCCTCTTCAATGGTTCTGGGAGTGTCATCCACGAGGTACACAATAAAGTCATTTCCAAAAGACTTTGCAGTCCTTTGTCTCTTACCCTTACGGGTGACTAGATTGTCATCCTCCTCAGGAATGTACACAGGGGGTTCCTCATTTTGTGTTATCGGAATGAAATGCTCATGAGGTAATGTAAACTCATGATTAGATGTGCTAGGTGTATTTTTGAAAGGAAATTCACTCTCAAAGAATGTAGCATCTCTGGACTCCAAAATTGTACCGACCACCATGTCAGGTACTCCAGATTTTACTACTAAAAATCTATAGCCCACGCTGTTCATAGCATAACCCAGGAAGATACAATCAACAGTTTTAGGTCCAAGTTTGCGTTTCTTATTGATTGGCACATTCATCATGGCCAAACAACCCCAAGTACGCAAATATGAGAGATTTAATCTTTTCTTATGCCATTCCTCGAATGGTGTGATTTCTTTATCCTTTGTGGGAACTCTATTCAGGACATGACATGCTGTCAGAATCGCTTCACCCCACCATTCCTTAGAAAGACCCGCTGTCTCTAACATGGCGTTAACCAAATCAGTTAGAGTTCGGTCTTTCTCTCAGCAATCCCATTGGATTGAGGTGAGTAAGGCGGTGTCCTCTCATGAATAATACTATGTTCCACGCAGAATTCAGAAAAATCATTAGAAAAGTACTCTCCACCACGGTCAGACCTTAAACGTTTAATCTTCCTCTCTAGTTGGTTTTCTACTTCAGCTTTATAGATTTTAAAGTAATGTAAAGCTTCATCTTTGGATTTCAGCAGATACACATAGCAATATCTAGTACAATCATCTATGAGAGTCATGAAGTATCTTTTATCACCTCTAGTCAATTCGCCATTCATCTCGCATAGATCGGAATGAACAAGTTCTAATGCCTCTAAGTTCCTCGCTCCGCAGCCTTGTGAGGCTTGCGAGGTTGCTTAGATTGCACGCAAGAACGGCACTTAGAACTTTTGACCATGTCAAATTTCGGGATTAAATTCAGTTTTGCTAGCCGCGTCATACAACCAAAATTAATGTGACAAAGTCGTGAATGCCAAACATTCGACTCATTCGAAGTAAGAATATTATTCACAACCTTATTACAACCAATGTCAAGTAGAGAAAAGCGGAACAAGCCTCCGCAATCATAGCCTTTTCCAACAAATGTTCCATACTTAGAAAGTATACATTTATTAGACTCAAGAACTATTTTATAACCATCTCGACACAATTGAGAGCCACTAACAAGATTTCTTTTGATTGAGGGGACATGCTGCACGTGCTTCAATAGCACCGTCTTTCCCGAAGTAAACTTCAGAATGACCGTACCAACACCAAGAACACGAGCATATGACCCATTTCCCATCAACAAGTCTCCTGTTACCCCGGCCTGATAAGAAGAAAACAAAGAGATATCAGCACACACATGTACATTAGCCCCAGTGTCAATCCACCACTCAGGTGTTTGACAAACAGAAAGGACAATGGGTGTAGAATTACCATACCCAGAAGTCCCTCCAGTCTCGCTAATGACCACGTTTGCAGATTTCTTCTCCTGCTTAAATTTGCGGTCTGGGCACTCACTTGCCCAATGCTCAGTGCTACCGCAAACAAAGCAGCCACTGTCTTTGCTCTTTTTCTTATTAAAAGTGGTTGATTGCTTAGTCTTCTCAGCCCCCTTCTTCTTCTTCTTTGATGGGTTATTCTTTCGTACCATATTGGCACTAGAAGGTTCTCCTACGCTCTTCCACGTGTCTTTTGCTTTCGCCCTTTCCTCAACACCAAGAGACCCAATGAGTTCAGACACGCTAAACTCTTGTCTCTTATGTTTCAGTTGGGTAGCAAAATCCCTCCAAGTAGGTGGCAAACTTAGCGATAATACCGCCAGCCACAAACTTGTCAGGCAACACACATAGAAAATGTTCGAGTTCTTTTGCCATAGCTTGTATTTCATGAGCCTGTTCAACTACAGAACGGTTCTCAACCATCTTGTAGTCAAAAAACTTGTCCATGATATACAACTCACTACCGGCATCAAAAACACCGAACTTAGCGTCTAGAGCATCCCATAGTTCTTTCGCAGAAGTGCACGTAATGTATGAATCCTTATACTTATCGGCAAGAGCGCTAATCACGGCGCCTCTGAACAGATTATCAGCCATATTGAACCGTTCCTCCTCCTCTGGAGTGAACTGTTCTGGCCTACCGTTCGCGGCGTGATGGCAGTTCATTGCTGTAAGCCACAGGACCATCTGCGCACGCCACCTCTTATAGAAAGACCCATCAAACGCGTTCGGTTTCAGTGCAGCAGCAAAACCGCTAACAGAAAATTGCCTAATATCAGGTTTTTGGATTGTTAAGAAATTAGGCAAATTCCTAAGTAATTTAATCCAGAAAATCCCCAAAATTGTGATAGCGATGAACAAACTGAACAGTAATTCAGGAACGTACCCAGCGGAAGATCCAGCGCCCGAAGCGCTAGAAGATCCATTCCCAAGAACCATCGTTCTTGAGTCTGTTCGACGTAGTCGATCTCAGTCGATGCAGGACGTTGTACGCAGTGCAGAACCACCGCGCACCGGGAAGTAGTCGTCGATCGAGCAGTCGCGTAGTCGCTCCCCAAAAACCTGATCGCCCGCACACCCGGCAGATGTCTCTTGCGGATCGGGGGTTTCGGAGGCCTGCTCTTCCAGATCTCTTTGCGCGCAGAGATCCGGAACGGGGAAGTCTTCGAAGGCAACACGAGCGAGAAAAAGGCGAAAGCGAGAGCGAACGATAAAACGTTCCGGGCGAGCGGAAACAGTATATATAGATGTGAACAGACGTCCCTTCGCGAACAGACGCGACTCCTTCGTAAAGGCATCGGTTCATTCCATGAGACGCGCCGTTTAACTATAACAAAAACTTCCATAACGAACGGACGCGACGCCAGCCAGCCACGGCACGTCACGCCCGCCCCGCCCCGCCGCGCCGCGCCGCGCCGCGCCGCGCCACGCCCGCCAGCCAGCCACGGCACGGCACGGCTCGGCGGCGGCGGCGGCGCGCGCGCGCGCGGTTCGCCTCTAGCCTCTCTCAACTTCTCTAGGGGATGAACCGGAAATCCACCTAATAAGTTGAGTCAATTAATGGTAGGAATCCCATGTGGGACTAAACCATTATTGCATTAATTATGGGCCTAGACTAATTGAATTATTGCACTATTATGGGCTTAAAAGGCCCATAATGCAACACGACCGACTCAACTCATCACCAGCTGCTAGCTGCACCTTCGTCCCAGCAGCGCTGATCACACGGACTTCGCCAGGTAACTAACCCCCAGCATTAGAGGGGGCGCACGTACGCTTTCTCCTCCGAGAAGGGATGGAGCAGCAGGCGATCGATCGAACGGACGCCAGCGATGCGAGTCCGGCTTCTTTACTCGTGCCACGCTCTCCTCCGATTGGTTTCCGCCCGTGCCGCGTCGACGCGCGCGGATGGGGCGTGGGGTTCGGACGTCGATCGGCCCGGGTCTGCCAGCCAGAGCCCCGTCCGTCACGCGGAACGCGTCGCGCAGCTAATCCTTTCGCGTGCCCTCCCGATCTGTGTGCGTGCGCCCGAAAGCTGTCCCCGGCCTTGCCGTGCCGCGCCGCGTGAGATATCCATCCATGGGCGCGACGTGCCGTGCGCGTGGGCGACCGCGACCGCGCCCGAATCTTTGTCAGGCTCGGCCCTGCTGCTGCACGAGTTGCATGCGCCGATGCGCGTGATGGAACGAACGAACGGATTACCTATGCAGTTAGGCGCAACGGAGTCGGGGTGCGTGCGTGAGCCGTGTGCCGAACGAGTCGCGTCGATGGAGTGGAGTCCCTTGCGGCAAGCGGACGAACCACAAGTCCCTGGCGCGCCCGGCCGGGAACTCTCGAAAGCGACGCACACGTAGGTTGTCGCACGTTGCGAGACCCGCGATCTAGGGTTTCCCCGTCTTCCCGTACGCCGCCGCCGCCGGGCCGTCCAAGAGGCCGGGGAGCGCAGCCACCATGTTGGAGCTGAAGCTGGGTAAGGACAGCCTCTTCCTCAATGTCCTGGAGGCGATCCTCGACCTGGTCGATGTGGCCAGCGTCCACTGCTCCAGCACGGGCTTGAAGCTCCAGGCCATGGACACCGAACACGTCGCGATCATCACGCTCTTCTTCCCCGCCGAGGACTTCCAGCACTACCACTGCGACCAAGGCCTCTCCATGGGCATCGCAATCGACGCCATGGTCAAGGCCATCCGCAGCGCCGACAAAGACGACACCATCACCATCAGTTTCGACGAATATAACTTCGACACCATACGAAGTAAGAGATGGCTCCCCAACGGTCACCTCTGAAGAGAGGCGATGGCGGAGGCGACTCTGCAGGCAACCCTTTCCACCTCCAAATCCACCCCAAAGATCACCAAAATCCCACCGCCCAACCCCAAATCCACCCTCCCCGAGTCCACTCCAATCTCGCAGCAGTGTCTCCTTGTGCGTTCTCGCCATCTACGGAAGAATGGCCGTCGTCAACCAGGGTCAACACCTTCGAAGAGGAAGAACAAGCTGAGCGTGGTGGCGGCATCCTTGCAGTGAAGGATGCGGAGCATCGCCACCGCTCTTCCACCAACGGCGAGCGGCAGAAGAGGAAGACTGAAGGCGATCGAGGAGCTGCAGTCCCAGAGGCTCAAGATTGGTCATGGAGGAGGTCGAAAGAAGACAGCCCGATGTATTTCAGATCTTTTGCTGAGGTCGTCCGTCAAGGTTCAGGCTCCTGTCCATCCTCAGCGCAGCAGCCATGGTCGACCTCGCCGACGGCGACGATCCGGCAACCCAAGGTACGCTTTGCTCGCCATTTGACCGTTGCATTGTTCCGGGCCAGCTCCCCTCCAAAACATGTGGGCCGACAAGATGATTTGGCACGGCCCATGGTCAATGCAAGGGCTTCCAAACCTGCTTCCATTCTGAAGCGCGCGCCGCTCAACATTTTGCCGCGCCGTTCGGGACCTGGGTCTGACACAGTATCTTTGCGCCGATCCTTGCCTCTCACACGTCCATCACAACAGCTGGATACTGCCCCTGTTAATGGGAGTGCGGCTCAAGAAGAGCCTCTGGAGCAGTCATGGCAATTGGTGAGGAGGAGGCGATGGTGGAGAAAGGAGAAGAGGGCAGAAAAAGCAGTCATTAATGCTCACCAACCTGTTACAAAGAGAGGGCAGCTGAAATTCAAAGAAAAAGCCGAGGGAAGGTGCTACAATTGTCTTGCTAGACACCATCGGCTTGCCCAATGCAGGGACCCCACCAGGTGTTGGAAATGTATGGGCAATGGTCACATCTCATCAACATGCCCAAGCAGAGCTTCTCCTAGAAGCCACTACCTTGCCACATGCTCACCTGTTTACTCCAAAGCTTCCCCAGCACAGCCACTTTCACCACAAAACAACTGCAGTTTCACCACCACACAACACCGGCTAGTGCCTAACCAAGCAAATATGGAGCGGCGGCTGTCGTTTGGCAGCGCCTCGGCAGGTTCGCATTTGCAAGGGCGCCGAGAGAAGAGGAGGTCCGCGGCCGGGATGGAGGCCCGGGGAAGCGCCATCAACTACCCCGGCAACCCCCGGTTCAGGCCGCGTTTCGCCTCCAAAATTGCAGTCACCTCTGATGATATGGAGGAAAGAAAGGACCTGCTGGATCATCATGCCCTGATGATTACTGAGGAAGGCCCAATCGGAGCGCAGTCAAGAGAAGAGGTCGCTGACATCATCCAGCTCCATTTTGGTATTAGTAAGCATGAGTTCCGTGTCTACCGGAGCTTGCCGGATCCTTTCATAGTTGTCTTCTCTCAACAAGCTGCTAGGGACCTAGTATTTGCTTCGGGTAGTGTTGAGGATGGTCCAGTACATTTGGGTTTCCATGCATGGGATCTTGATCGGTTTGGCGATAGAGTGAACATCCCGTATCATGTTAGGCTGAGCATTGAGGGTATACCACAGCATGCATGGTTTCAGGAAATCGCCAATAAGGTTCTTTGTGATGAGGCTGTTATTCATCATGTGGAAGAAGCCACTAGGATGAGGCTGGACCAGCGTGCTTATGTTTGCTGGGCGTTTAGCGAGGACCCCTCGAAGATACCTCAGGTTGTGTATCTGACTTTGGCCAAGCATGAGGCAGATCCACGCAGGAATGCTCAAATCCACTTCATCAGCCTAGGAGTGTGAAAAAAGGACATGTTTTAAGGTGATAATTCACATTGATGTTGTGGAAGACTTGTTGTTCTACCACTTTCCAAGAGATGAGCTCATTGCAGATGGCAAGGTGCAGTGGCGTGATTTCCACTGGCAATATGGCAGAGCGGATGGGGATCTAGATGAGGATGAACTGCATCCGCCAGCCAGGTTCTGTGGACCTGATCGTGATCCTCGGTGGCACCCAAGGGATGAGGAGGACGATGAGGGAGATCACAAGCGGCCAAGGGCACGCGACCTTCTTCGTCGTGTCTCAGGCTGGCCTGGTAATCAAGCCAAAACCAGGGGCAGGCAGCTAGAAAGGGATCGTGGAAGTGGCTGGTTCAGGGGTGAATCATCTCATGGCAGGACCAGAGTTCACAGGGAGGCATCATCACCGCCTTCCCGTACCAACGAGCCAGCTGACGAGAAGAGGGCACTACGTCTTTTGTGGCAGGAGAAACAATACAAGACTGCAGACCTGAGACAGGGAGATTGCATTGCAAGGTCAGACTTGCAGGAACAACAATCCTTCTCTGAATTGCCGCATTCTGATGCTATCACCATTGTCCCTACATTTCAGAGTGTGAATTACCACCAATACAATGGAAACAACAACTGGCCCACCTCTTGTTCTCAGTACATCTCTGATGCAATAGTGATCAACCCCAGCTTCACCTTCCCAGGACAACTCAAAACTAGAATGCATGAGAAGCAGGGAGAGGTTGCTCTGCAGGACACCAGCATGGTCGTGGACCATAGCTCTTCCACTGTTGCAGCTCAGGACAGTCCAAAAGAGTTGGATGGCAATGTGTCTCTTACTGATCAGCTCAATGTTGAAACAATAGAAGCTTTCGTGGAGCATGGGAACAGCAACTTGCAACCTGAGGCAACAGAGAGGAGTGTAGCAAGTCAAGGCACACTGCAGACAGAAGCACCGCCTGCTGTTGAAGATTCAAGTCAGCCAACAAATGCTCTAGCACATGACTCAGCCCCACCTCTGACTGCAAGTCCTACTAGGATGAACCCAGATATCCTCGAGCAAGGCAAAGGCCTGGAGGAGATGTTGCGCATGTTTAAGCAGGCCACTTCCTCACCTATCTCAACTTGCATTCTGAAGACCCCAGTGCACAGAATATGGCAGTGATAGAGGATGTTGAAGCGGAAAATGACAAGCAAAGGAAGAGCCCGAGACTGAAATCCAAAATGGCCAAAGGTAAAGCTGTTGTTGCAATGGCACAAGAGATGATTGCCAAGAAATGTGGAGTTATGGCAGATGTACAAGCTCTAGATAATATGACACTGCAACAGTATCTTGACATGTACAAGCAGCCACTTACAGAGGAAGCCATGCAAGCAATCTTAACAGAAGTTGCCAAAAAGAAGAAGAAGGACAAGAGGAAGAAGAAAGCGGCTGTGATCAAAGACGCCCAGAGCAAGAAGCAGACGAAGACACCGGAGGGTGTTGCTGCCTAAGAGGCTTCCTTAGTTGCCTAATTAGACTTATGATTTGCATGTGCCTTTCAGCTCAAAAGCTTTTTATCCTGCCCTCAAGAACTTTGTCATCGAGGGAGCATCCCTTTAGTTGTAATCCTGAACCTGTTATGTCTACCAGACTTCTTGTGGCTCTTAAACTATTTGCATTCTGGGGTTATCATCATTTAGATCTGCATTTATCTGTCTGCATGTGTATCTATGATTCTGGTTGCTTCATTTTACTTTATGGATAATCTGAATCAACATTACAAGTTTATGACATGGAATGTACGAGGGCTGAACAACGCTGCACGACAGGAAGATGTTAAACAGGTGGTGAGCATTTTTAGACCTGACATTGTTTCTATCCAAGAAACCAAGATGTCATCAATTAATTCTACTGTTGTTAGAAATTCCTTGGGCCCAGCATATGAAAATGAGTTCTGTTTCCTACCGGCTAATGGTAGTCGAGGAGGGATCCTTTTAGCCGCAAGGGATGGGGTTTTGCAATTTCAAAACCATTATTTCACTGCTAATACTATCTCAGCTACTGTCTCTGATAATAGAAGCACTGTACAATGGACGATGACAGGTGTATATGGCCCCCAAGGTGATCTGGAGAAGAAGATGTTTATTAGAGAGCTGAGAAGCCTGAAACAATCTGTCAAGCCAGCATGGCTAGTTTTGGGGGATTTTAATTTAATTACAAGGAGCAAGATAAGAACAATGGTCGACTAAACAGAAGAATGATGTTGAGGTTCAGACGAGCACTAAACCACCTGGAGGTGAAGGAAGTTCCTTTAGTTGGGAAACGCTTCACATGGAGTAATCATCAGGACTCGCCTACCTTAACTAGAATTGATAGAGCATTTTGCACGCCGGAATGGGAGGAACTTTTCACCAACCCGATACTGCAACCTCTCTCCTCCTCGGCTTCAGACCACTGTCCATTGCTTCTGGCATCGCTACATACTCCAGTTATCAAGCCAAAATTTAGATTTGAATCGTTTTGGGTGGACATGCCTGGCTTCCAAAACTGTGTGCAGAATGCTTGGAACACGATCGTCCCTGCGAACCAAAATCCACTAGCCACGCTACATATCAAGCTTAGCAGGACTGCAAAGGCATTGAGGCAGTGGTCCAAAACCTTGATCCCACAAGGCAAGTTGGCTTCGGCTATCTGTAGAGAGGTGATAGCACAACTGGAAAAAGCCCAAGAGGACAGGGTGTTGTCAAGTCAGGAGAAGGAAATGCTTAAGCTTCTAAAATCAAGAATTCTGGGGCTTGCAGCTATTGAAAAATGTAGGGCTAAACAAAAATCAAGACTAACATGGCTGAGGAAGGGAGATGCTAACACCAAGTACTTTCAAATTATTGCCAATGTTAGGAAAAGAAAGAACTTCATTCATGCTCTCCAAAGTGAATCTGGCATGGTCTCTGGGCAAAGAGAAAAGCATCAGGTGATTTATGATCACTATCTCAAACACATTGGGTCTTACACTCCAAGAAACTGCACACTCAATTTCCAGGAACTTGGTTGGCAGCCTAGGCAATTGCAACACCTTGACCTCCCATTCACTGAAGATGAGGTTAGGAGGGTTATAATGAGTGCACCAAAAGAGAAAGCACCTGGGCCAGATGGCTTTATAGGCCTATTCTTCTCAGCATGTTGGCCTACTATAAAAGAGGATATTATGCAAGCTGTCAATCATTTTTACACAATGAACCAACAAGGACTGCATCTGCTCAATCAAGCTTTTGTGGTCCTAATCCCGAAGAAGAATTGCCCAGTCAAGATTACTGACTACAGGCCCATCAGCTTAACGCATAGCTTTGCAAAGCTTATTACCAAACTTTTGGCCAACAGACTGGCTCCTGAACTTGATCACTTAATCTCTGCTAACCAAACAGCATTCATAAAAAAAAGGTGCATACATGACAACTTCGTCTATGTGCAGCAGGTCATTCGGGATTTGCACAAAAAGAAGATACCTTCCCTATTCATCAAGTTGGATATTTCTAAAGCATTCGATACTGTCAATTGGCCATACTTGTTAGATATCATGACTTATTTGGGTTTTGGACAGAGATGGAGAAACTGGATCTCAGCGTTGTGGTGCACTGCATCCTCTTCTTTTCTTTTGAATGGAGAGCCTGAGAAAAGGATTCTTCACTGTAGAGGGGTCAGGCAGGGAGACCCCCTTTCACCAATGCTTTTCCTCTTGGCGATGAAGCCACTGCATAGATTATTTAAAAAAGCTCAGGAGGTGGGTTTATTGCAAAAATTAAGCTCTACCTGTGATACCTTCAGAGTCTCGCTTTATGCAGATGATGCTGCTGTCTTTGTCAAGCCAACTGAACATGATCTTGCAGTCACTCACTCCATTCTGGATATTTTTGGGAAGCTGGTGGCTTGGTTACAAATCTAAATAAGACTGAATTCTTCCCAATCAGGTGCAACGATGTGGATCTCAACTTCCTAAGCTCCAATAATTTTTCAGTGTCTGCTTTTCCTTGTACTTATTTGGGTCTGCCACTACACTATCGAAAAGCCTCGAGGACAACACTGCAACCGGTTATACAGAAAATTGCAAATAGACTACCTGGCTGGAAAAGGAATTTCTTAACATATCCGGGAAGAGAGCTGTTAGTCAAAACAGTCTTAACGGCAATGCCCACATATTTTCTAACAGTGTTCAACATACCCAAATGGGCGATCAAAAGAATTGATAGATTCAGAAGAAGTTTTCTTTGGAAAGGCCAGGATCCGGAACATGTAAGAGGAGGACATTGTTTGGTTAATTGGAAAACCTGTGTGCGACCCAAAAAATGGGGAGGCCTTGGCATTAAAGATCTTGAAAAATTCAGTAGAGCACTAAGGCTAAGGTGGCTGTGGCATAATTGGGATCACCAAGATAAACCATGGAAGCAATTACTCAAAGTCCATGACCCAGTTGACAGACAACTATTCTTCTGCTCTACATATGTTCATGTGGGCAATGGTCGTAATACACCGTTCTGGGAGGCAAGATGGTTGCAAGGAGCTGCTCCAAAGGATCTTGCTCCAAACCTGTACAAAGTGGCCAGATTCAAAAGAAGAAGTGTCCATGCTGAGCTGCAACATTACAACTGGATTAAGAACCTGAAGACGATCAACACTCAGACCTTACTAGAAGAATTTATACTGCTGTTCACAGCCCTCTTGCATGTTACACTTACTGACATACCTGATGAGATTTTTTGGAGGTGGACATCCAATGGGAAATATTCAGTGGCGTCAGCATATGAATGTCAATTCAAAGGAGCCTTTTCATATTTTCCAGCCACAAACATATGGAAAGCTTTTACTGAGCCAAAATGCAGATTCTTTGCCTGGCTGGTCATGCATGACAAAGTGCTTACAGCTGACAACTTATCCAAAAAGAATTGGCCATGTAACCCAATTTGTCCTCTATGTCAAAGTGCACAGGAAACCACAACGCACCTTCTCACACAATGCAATTACACAAAGGCTCTATGGCATCAAGTAGCAAATCGTTTTCAGCTCCCAGCATATAACACGATGTTAAATTCAGGAGGACCAGTGGAATGGCTCAGACTACTTCTGAACAATGGCTCCAAGAATGAGAAAAGGAGGAAATTGGGAGTTCTGTTCTCAGCATGGTGGCAAATCTGGAAGGAAAGAAACAGAAGAATATTTGACAACAAGCAGCAGCAAGTTCATAGAACCGTGTCCTTGATCATTGAACAGATTAATCTTCTGAATTTTGCTCTACAGCCTAATGAGGATGACTAGTTTTCTTTCCCTTTTGCCTGTTACGTCAGTATAAGGCTGTCGGCAACAACAACTTGATGTTATCTCCTTAGTTTTCCTTTTTGTACTAGTTCTTGTAATTTAGACTGTAATGTTGCTGCTTCTATCTTAATGAATGGCAGTGCTCCTGCCTCCTTTTCAAAAAAAAAAAAAACTTCGACACCATTACCTTATCATTCGACTCGCCCAGTAAGTTCCGCACGTCGTTTGCGCTACCTGCTCTTCGCCCTGACCCTGTGCTGATTTTGTGTTTGTGGAAATGAACAGAGGAGAATATCACTACGGATTACGATTTGCGGCTTGTGGACGCCCATATCCAGCGCTTCCAAATCCCGAATTGGGAGGCTTTGGGTTCGAAGTACCAGGCCTTTGTCCAAATGCCCTCTGCGGAGTTTATGCGTGCCTGCAAGTACCTCAGCAACGTCGGCGGCGATGGTACGTAGATTTTACCTGGTGATTTATAAGGCTAACTGTTACCGGTGCATGGAGGATTCTAGTTCTATAAAATCATTTCCATCTCCTGCTGTAGTTGACATCTCGGTGACTGAGAAGGGCCTCGAGTTCTATGCTTCGGGAGTAAGTGGGTTTCTGAACATCAGGCACATGAAGGTACTTAATGGTTTGACCCTCTTAGCCCCTCAAATTGGATACGTATCATCCTCTGAATATCTGTATGTGACTGTAACATGAAATGCAGTGAACAATCATATCAGTGATGTGTTGTAGATTCTTAATGCCCTAACGTTGTTAGCAAGTGTGAATTCCTGGTTCCTCACCTAGGTTACCTTTTAGCCTGTATGGTGGATAGGCACCAGATTAGCAGAACATGCGTACATACTGCCTTGGAATTTCATTGTCTCACGTACTATACTGTGTTGCTAATTCACTTTGTTTGCTAATGTTGCTCTTCTGTGATTGGAGTATTAGTTTACTCTGCATAACTGGATATGTTAATTTGTCTAGAGCAGAAGCTACATATTTCATAATCGGAACATGGCTCTTCATTGGTTGATTACGTTGATATTGGTAAATGGGGTTGAATTACACGTTTGTTTTTTAGTTATTTCCTCCTTAACTGTAAAATCTGGGTGAGGTGGTTAACTACTCTGCAGTGCAAATTAACATCTGTTTATTCTATAAATTTCAATTGGTTGTATCATATGGAGACATCTTTAGTATCTTGTGCCATTCAACTACTATTTTAATAAAATACTGAAGAATGGATCGTGTTTATGCGTATCTGCACTAGTTAATGGGTCATGTTTGTATCAATGCAGCCAGAAGAAGGTACTACTGCTACCGTTGTAACTATGCGAGCACCAGTTTCCATGACCTTGGACCTGAAGTACGTTAACTCCTTCGCGAGGGCGTCTACCCTGTTTAATCAAGTGAAGATCTGTCTTTCAACAACGCAACCCCTGGTGGGCGAATGCAAAATCGGATAGACGGGCTACATCAAATATTTTCTGGCACCAAAGCTAACAGAGATCGAAGAGGAAGAAGAGATCAAAAAAAGAAAGAGATCGAGCGACAAAGACGAAGGGAGCGCAGAGGAAAAGGAAGGGAGCAAAGGGAGCTGAGAGGAAAAGGAAGGGAGCAAAGAGAGCGAAGATGAAGGGACAAGGAGGCAGCAAAGACTTTAATTTGACTAGCCAGGAAGCACTACAACTAAAAACTCACAAGTGATTTGTGAAATTCGCCAAAAATGCTAGAACCCAGATATCCCTAGGATTTTGGATGCCAAATCACAAATCTACCCGCAGGCACTCCGTAGCAACAGTTAGACCATACAGCTGGAACGATCGACGCAACAACTGAATGGCGTCGCTCTCTTGCGCCTCTGCACGACGCATGCATGCCTTGCCACAATAACTGGCCTGATATATCATATAGTAGTAGTTAATCGTAATCAGATTGACTCCTCCACTAGCTGGCCGGGTGAGTATCAACCATGTAATCGTACACCCAGACGGAGGAGATGGCCTCTCGACCTCGATCGATCTTCAGTTCACTTCAGCGCGCGTGCATGGTTGCCAGGCTGAGCCAAGACGCAGCCTCCTCGCTTTGCCCTTCTTCGCCGCCGGCTCCGGCTCCGGCTCGTCATCCTTGCGCACGTACGGCACCGGCTCGGGATCGGGAACGGTGGCCTGCCTCTCCTTGCGCTTGGAGAGGAAACGACGCAGGGACAAATTCCTGGCGAGCTGCGAGTCCTCCAGCGCCGGCGCAGGCTGCGTCGCGCCCTGCACGGGAGCCACACGGGGGCCTCTCCTGCTGGCTGCTGCTAGCTGCTGCAACTACGCGAGTCACGAGTTCACACACATGATAACAACAACCACCAGCACCGCCACGACCCACGAGCCCCGTAGCGTTGCTCTCAGAAACGGGAGCAGCAAGCTCACGAACCGTCACCGTCTTCCTTTACCTCGCGTTCACGAGCGCGCACGCCCTGTCGCCTGCCTTCATCGGATAAACGGGGCAGCCGCGTAAACATGCATGCATATATGCTGCCTGTGCATATTGATATTGGTTGGTTTTCAATTGTCACGGCACTGTTCGGTGAAGATAGCTGCCGCTGGGTGTGGGGGTCACACGGAGCACGGCGGCGTCGATTCGATGGCTTTATCACGCGTCACAGGAAGCTTTGCGTTGCCGCGTCATGTACGTGTTCCTTGGAGGTGCTGCGCGTTTCTGCAACATACTATTAACTTCCTCGATCTATTTGCAGCTTGCCCATTTGCAATGGGCGCGCTCACATCAAGGGGACGGTCTATTGCAACCTGACGCCAGGTTTCTCCTTTACCATGGAGTATAGTACTAGCACCACATGCGGGACAATAACTCGATCAAGCTGGTCATGCGAGCTCAAGGAGCGGTTTTAGCTTTAGCTGATGCTCACACAATATAATTCTGTCAAAAATCAACAGTAACCAGTCTGAAACTGGACAGCCGCAGCCGCGTGACTCGATCGAGTTGATTCGCCCACTACTAGTCCTGCCCGTTTCCCCACAAGTTGCAACACGACCCAACTCATCACCAGAGCTTGCTAGGTGCACCTTCGTCCCAGCCCCAAGCTCACATCACACGGACCTCGCCAGGTAACTAACCCCACATTAGAGGGGGCGCACGCTTTCTCCTCCGAGGAGGAAGCAGCAGGCGATCGAATGCGACACGAGCCCCCGGCTCCTTTACTCGATCGTGTCACGCCCTCCTCCGATTGGTTTCCGCCAGCCAGGGCGCGCCCGTGCCTGCGGACGGGGCGTGGGGTTCGTCGGTCCGCCCGTGCGCGGCCTCCGAACCTCTGGCAGCACCGTCGTCACGCGGAACGCGACGCGCAGCTACTCCTTTCGCGTGCTCTCCCGATCGGTGTGCGTGCGCCCGAAAGCTGTCCCCGGCCGTGCCGTGCCGCGCCGCGTGAGATATCCATCCATGGACGCGACGTGCCGTGCGCGTGGGCGACCCATCGCGCCAGAATTTTTGTTAGGCTCCGCCCTGCTGCTGCACGAGTTGCATGCGCCGATGCGCGTGATGGAACGAACGAACGGATTACCTAACAGTTAGGCGCAATCGGGGTACGTGCGTGCGTGAGACGTGTGCCGAACTAGTCGCGTCGATGGAGTCCCTTGCGCGCATGGGAACGAGCGCGTCTCCAAAGCGACGCACATGCAGATTGAAGCACGTTGCGAGACCCACGGATGATACACCTGCATGTACGCACCAGTTTTGGTTACACGTCTCGTCGCCCCATCCCAGTCGGTTTTTTTGGCCACTGGGGTACGGTGGTCTCGTGCCGCCGGCGACCGTGATTTAACGAGCGGTGGTTTTGTCTGTACAACATATATGCACCCGTTACCGTAAAAGATGCAGGGTGCAATAGGGAACGCGTACGTGATGGTTGCAATTAGGTTAGACTGACCTGTCTAACAATGTGTACTGTTCTTCGGAAAAAAAAAAGTATTGCAGCGAATCTGATTGATGTAACCGGGCTGCCCGAACGTTGTGATAGTGTCACGTAATAAAACGTGGAGAACATACTGTTCCACTCCCTCTGTTTTTTTAAATAAAAAAATTGGATCAATTCTTTAATGTTTTTCATTTTTTTCTTAAATGTTTTCCAGTTAAAATGTTATCACACCGTCATAAAAATAGAATGGAAGTAAGTAAAATAAAAAAATTGTGATACGTGTGTGTTCTGCTGCCATCGAAAAATCAAGTGAAAACCGGGCGCAGCTAATCCGTGCACGCGCATTTTCCGACAGCCCGCCCGCCTTCTCTTTTTGGCTCGCTCGCCCGCCCACCTTTCTCTTTCTACCACGCGCGCCCGCCCACCTTTCTCTTTCCCTTTTTGTCAGCGCGTTCCGCGCGCGCCAGCGATGGGGTTCCCTTTCCGCGTGTCGTGCTCACACTCACTTGTCTTTTGTTCGTACGTTTGTCGTCACACTCACACGTCGCCTTGTTTCCCAACAAGTTTGATTAAACAATTCACTTTGTTTTGATGTAATTGTGTCATTTGCCCCTTGCCGTTGCGGATTTTTTTTCTTTGTTGCGTGGGCATATAGTTCTGTACACATAAATTAGAAATGACAACAACAAAAAAAAACTATACAACAAGTTCAGCTTTCCCTTTTTTGCGTGAAGTGCCAATCATTCAGGGATGTGGGGAAAAGGGGTAATATAGGGTGGGGGAGTTGAAACCCACTTTTAAATGGTTTGAGCTACCAATTTTAAAAAAGTTTAGCAGTAACTTATAAAAAGTTGCTGAAAAAGCTACCAATTAAAATGCAACTTGTAACACGATTGAAATCCTACTAGGAGAATAATTTAACGCAATTGGCGGTGATGATTGTGCTGCTTGTCACAAAAAATGGTTTACAATTAATGGTTGAATGCCACACTGATTGGTTTACAAACGACTACATGTCATATTGATTCCATTAGTCACACTAATTTGGCTTAAAAACTACTGCATGTCATACTGATTTCATTGGTTGGATGAATTTTGTTCTTGAGAAATGATCAGCGCATAGATTTCACCTATGGTCAAACCTACATACATTCAAAATAAGAAGATTTCAGTAATTGTAAACCCCAAAAAATTCTAACTTGCATGAAAGAAAAAATGATTGTGTGCATATTCAATCTCACTGTGAAAAAAGTTCATGGAAACTATAAGAACAAAATTATAGAAAAACTTAGAGGGACTCTATGCAAACTATTAAACAAACTAAATTAAGAAGTAAATCTGCAATAATCTTACAGCATAAGTTTGAATGTAAAAGGCTGTTGGAAACTTTGTTGCCACTCTGGTACTAACTTTAACATGAAAAGCTGCCAATAAGTTTGCTGCAGAAATATTTGTACAAAACGTTTGAGTACATAAACTTCACCCAACTTTTGAATCAGAATATCAAAGACAGAGTTGTCGCAGAATTTGAGAGCGGAAGGTTCACAAAAACTGTCTGATTGAATCAAACACCTTTTGGTGAGCCTTGATCCACACGAATTGCTCTTTCTCTTTGATTCTGAGCAATTGCCCCCAGCTCCTCAACCAGCCTGCTGTGTTGGAGTCTTGGAGATGAACCTTCTTAGGAATTCATTTTCCCAATCAACCCATAGCTTTGACGAGTGAGTCTGATATCAAAAATTGACAAGCGGATTATACGTATGTAAACAGCCTTCCCGCCTGGTTTGAAAGAGGAGAGGAAGGATCCGACCTCTAGCTCTTGACTTTTACTGCCTGTGCTGCTAAGGAAAGACAACTACACTTCCAAGTCCTAAGAGAATACTAGTATACGATCTCTTATATAAATAGGTAAATGTTCCTTTCCATTATGAAATCGCGATTGCATCGCCAACCATACATTGCGGGCATAATGCTAGATGCCCGGGACCACGTTACTATTGTTTCTTTCTCCTCCTTCATATTGACCTTTTCCATTTTTTCAATAAATGACAACTTACAAACAAACTTACGGACAAACTAGCATAAAACTTGGAGAAAAAGTTGCTGAGTAAAAATGCTTTGCATCATTTTGCGAGCTATGTGGTAACTCTTTCACTTGTAGTAAAAAAATCCGGTATCTTTCCTTGCCCCCGATAAGAAACACTAGCAGGTTTTTAACGCAAAATTCTAGCGGGCTGACCAGAACTTCTGAAACAGAAAATATGAAAATCATTGGACTGTAACTTTGAATGAAAGTGGAAACAAAAAACGTCGCTGCGGAAGTTTAAGGCGAGAGCTTCTCCAGAACTTTTGAAGCAAAGTTATATAAAAAATTGCTCTTAAAATTTTTGTTTCAAAAGGTTAACGATAATTTATAAACAAGCTTATGGAGAAACTTGCAGCAAAAGGCCGATCGAAACTTTTGAAAGAAAACATAGAGGAACTTTGACTGTAACTGTAAAGATATGTGAGCGAGAGGGAGGGGGTTGAATCGGTCCACTCTAGAATCTTTTCCTAAGAATGCCACCCACACAACTCCTAGCAAGTAGTTCTAGTCACAAGATAAAGCACGCTAAGGAGAGTCCTTAAATCCTTGAATCTGTATCCTAGACCACGAAACACCTTATCAATTGTCTATCTCTTTCGCAAATCACTTTGCATATGTTTGAATTATTCAACTTTTTGGTGAGTATTTTCAAACCACTTGGCATCCACTGAAAAAATAGAATAAAGTGCATGCCAAATAAAAGTTTTTATTTCTTTTCTTTTTAATTTAATTTTTTAAAATGAATTTGAGACTTATTTGGAGAAAATATTTTTCGAGCAAGTTCTGGAACTTTTATCTGGCAGGACACCCCAGCACCATCATCTATATTTTCTGTTGGGGTGTACTGGCCAAAGAGGGGGACAAGAGGACCCAGCTGCAGGTCAGCTGACCCTGCTCGCAGCTGCAGGCGTGTTGGTCAACTATAGCACCTTGATTTGTATACCGCAAGCGCACGGTGCTGTTGTAGCTTTCTCCCTGAGTATCCCAAAGTTTATATCGAATCTATAAGGAACAAGCGGAACTTTTTTTTTGAGATTACACAGTACAACTCAGACACTCACAACGCACGCACACTCACCCCTATGAACACACGTACGCAAACCCTACCCCTATGAGCATCTTCGAAGACTGAGCCGGCAAATCTAGAGATACGAAGTCACCACTGGCGCCTCGCTGTCGACGGGAGCGTCGCCTACCACTGAAAGCACAAATGCCGTTAAATGCTTGAAAATTCGCTCCTATGTGAAGTCGAACCCAGGACCTGAGAGGTGTTACTCGGATGCCTTAACCACTAGGCCAAGACCACTTTCACAGAACAAGCGGAACTTGTACTTAAGGCTGTAAACGAGCCGAGCTCGAGCGAGCCTAGCATCTCAAGCTCGAGCTCGCTGGACGCTCGAGCTGGGCTCGAGCCGCTCCTGAGATCTGGGCGAGCCTGCAGGCAGGCTCGTATTCGGCTCGATCGAAGCTCGACTGGGCTCGAGCTCGGCTTGACGAGGCTCGTGTGTGATTGTGTGAAGCTTCTTTCTTCTCGCAAATCTTGAGGAGGCGCAGCAACAGCACCATCGATGGGGATATGAATTCAACTGAGCATCGCGTTGATGGCTGATAAACAACAATATTCCTTTGAAAAATGATTTCTCCTTTACTAGTATTAGTACGAAACAAACAAGGTTCAGAACTATAAAAAAATAAAAAAGAAAAGACTAGATCTTCAGATGGGAATCGGGGCACAAGAACGTACCTTCAGATGGGAATGAGGCCAGCGGACTGCAGGGCAGCAGCGAAGCACACGATTATGGTGTCATTTTGCTATTTCCTTGCGATTTGATAGGGGAGATTGATGGGAAGGAGGGCTGCTAGGTTTTGGAAAGAAGGAAGCTACAGCACAGGTGTGCGCAGGAGGATAGGGACGAGGGAGAGCGAATGTTGACGAGCCTTATCGAGCTGCTCGAGCTCGATTCGATGAGGCTCGCGAGCCTAGGATAGGCTCGAGCTCGGTTCCAAATTCAGACGAGCCAAGCTCGAATCGAGTTTTTCTCGAGCCGAGCTCGAGTAGCTTGTCGAGCTCGAGTTTCGTTTACAGGCTTACTTGTACTACTATTTAAAACAACTAACTGTGTGTTTAATGAGAGACTGTATTGAGAACGATGATGAATAACCAGAGGTTGTTGTGACGTGAAATTGTGATCAAGGTATAAAATGATTCCCTCCTACGGTTCAGGCTACTAGGAAGCAACTCACACTAATTAATCTACTAGACTGTTTAGTATTCTACAAGACATGACGGTTTCACTCACCCTGGTCCTGTCACGGCAGGGGCTATTCATTCCCCGCTGGTTTCTTACACTACGTGATTATCCATAAGTACGGCGTTAACTTACTAAGATCATACATGAATCACTGCAGCTCATCATATACGAAATAAGAACATCGCATAGACTATATTTTTGTTAGTAATGTCACCATTTTATTAAGTTGCAGGTTTTATAGAAATTAAAACTTTCACCGGATGAGTTCATTGATTTTTGCATCCTCTGTGGATGTGATTATTGTGATAGCATCAGAGGTAACCTGTCTAGATTCTATTTCATTCGACAATATGTCAATTCTTGCACTCCCAAAAACAATGTCTATTTTTATTTGTCCAACAGGAATGGAGGCTTCGTCAATACCATCATATAGAATTTTTTTTTTGGAGATAGACAGGTTCGTCTATTTAAATATATCGAAGATTTATCCATTATCCATGTAGACAGGATAGTACTATGTTACCGTCGAGGCGCTGTAGTGTTGGCTGAATTTATTAGCTTTGAACTTTCTGCGTTTATTAGCAATGGCAAATTTTCTTTTTCTTTTCCTGATGACATTCCATATATTCGTGAAGGAGGTGCCAAATTCCTAATGGCTGGCATTACGACAAAGCTCGGCACTTATTCAAGGAACCTATTGTTACAGTGAATGTATTGTATGAGAAACATGATATTTTATTATGATGTTCTTGTGTCATCTTCTGTAGCATAAGTTGAAAAGTGGCCAATAAAAAGCAAAGTTAGCTTAGTGCCAATGCATATCAATGTAAGCACAAGACATGGAGAGAAGTACATAGGACATTACATCGATTTAACTTTGAAAATGATTTTAATATATTGAGTAGTATTCTTAATTATCTATACTATTTTTTATTATTATTTCCACTAAAGGATTGATCCATTTTCAAATGTCACCTCTACAATGGGGTGCACTGCCTTAAAAAGAAGAGGAAAATGGCTAGAAGCATGAGTTAGCACTATTTTCCTAAATTGATTGGTGTTTATAAATGGTTTCCTAGTTGTTTGGCATTGAGGCACATGTAAGCATATGCATGGTCCTAGTACACATGGTTCCCTCGGAATTCTTATACAGGGTCTCGTGAGTAATCTAAGCCAATTCTCATCCCTATTCGCGACTAGGTTTTTTTTTTAGAAAAATGACTTATCAATTCATTTGTTCGAAATAGTGAAATCAGTACGTCTCTCTCTCTCTCTAATTGTTATGTTTTCCCTATACATGTAAATTATATTAAAAAGCATAAATTTATATCTTTGTGTACTCACCTTTGGTTTTATCTCGCATTTTTTTTTCATCATATGGATAGATATCTTGCCTTGGATAACGATGTGCTTATAAATGAGTGTGATAACCTGGAACCATTCACATTGCTATGTTCCTGCCATATATCAACCAAGGACATGTCCATGAACATTTGCTCTGATCCTGGCGTTTTCATCCTTTTGCAAAATTCAAGCATCTATGGATGGCCAAGGTCGAGGACGGCGGAAGGCTCGCCGCCGTTGTTTACGTAAAGGGCATCTCAGAGGTGCGGCGCATCTGTGCTCTCGACGGGACAGGTTGCGCGCCAGCACGGCCATGGCCTCGAGCAGAGCCCCGTCCACCGAGGCGATGCCACCAAATAGGCCACGGCCGCGTCGTCGAGAGTTTTGGGCATGCTCGGCCAAGCATCGCCAGCACGGCCTCCAGCAGTCGTTTCCACCATCTCATTCTCGAGACATTGTTGACGTGGAGCGCGGAGCAGTGGCCGGTGCTCGCCGCGGAACGCGTGGCGCCTCAACCAAGCGCACGGTTGGTGGCGCTGGCGTCAGGGAGATCGAGCCGCCGGGGCGCGGCTCGCGGAATGAGGCACGCGCTGCCGCGACAGGGCCTTGTTATCCGTGGACGTTCAGGGAGGCCTCATCGGCGCCAGAGCGGTCGGCACTGACAGTGCTTGCCCCGTACGTTCCCGGTGCATTTTGGTCGGTTCATATTCGATGCTCAAATTACAGCGCACGTTGAGCTCAAATTGAAGTTCAGCTGGGTCAGGTAAGTCTTGGCCTGAAATATTCAAAATGTGCATCTTGTGCCGATCCAACATGTAGCTAACACTCATCAGAACACTGATCAGTGAACCAGATACACGGCTACATTTTGATCTCGGTGAAAAGATACCGCAATCGAGATTGATTGCATCTCTCCTTTGGATCAACACAGCAATTAACGCTTTTCTTTCATTCATTTTTTTTTAACGGAGAGCATATCATTATATATCATTATCTATTCAGCGACTGAGCGGAGTAACATTGAACTGGTTACTCTGCTTATTAACGACGATGCGCCACCATCACCATGTCCATGTATCTTGGCCCATTGAACTGGTTACTAGCGTATCCTTGACACATAGCAGAGCGAAATTGAACCGTGGGCTAGTCCGGGATTGCTTGTCGGGCACAAGAAGATTGAAAATAAGATCAGCATAAACACTCTTGCAAACATTAATTCAACAAAACTGTGAGAATACAATTCATTTGCTACAAAGCTATATGTCAAAGGAACACTGCATTATGCAATATCTATGTCAAATAGCTTTTGGTCTTAGAAACAATGCAATATCCATGACAAAGGAAAGGAAGTGACTCAGACCAACTGACTGACTGACTGAGGGTATGCAACCATAAAATAGAATTTCAGATGCAATCTCGTATTCAGGAAAAAATATTTAAAAATAAACATTAGTACAAAGGATAAAAGAAACATATTGGGTCACTTGATTGCGAAGCATTTAGCTCCTCTCTTTCAAATGTTTACATGACCATTAAAAAAATGTAGAGGCACTTTAAAACATATGTGAAGCTATAGGGAACACAACAAAAATAATAGTCAACAAGCTTTTTACCTTATTCTGGGATATTGGTTGAAGATATGCGTCAATTAACCATACCATACAGTCAGATAACCCCAGAATAAGGAAAGCTTCAGTTCCTCCAAAAGTCAAGCACTTCGCCTGGCGAGTTGCTACAGCCTGCTTGCCAACGAATGAAAACAAGGTCAGCCGACACCTTGAACAAATAAGCACATGTAGTATATGTGGTACAGAACCGGAGACAGAATTTCATGCTCTAATCCGATGTCCCAAAGCACGTGAACTCAGAGAAGCGATGAGAAGAGAATGGGAGTTGCCGGTTGAAAATGTGATCAAAGAAGATGGCCCGGACTGGTTACTATTGATCTTAGCAAATTCCCCGTCAAATATGCGTGATTGTTTCTTGTTACTGCTGTGAAGAGCATGGTATGTCAGAAACCAGATCAAGCATGAAGGCGCCATTATGCCCACTGAGAGTTCCTTCAAGTTCCTGATTAGTTACCGTAACACACTGTTGCAAATCCGGCAACAACCGCTGGGCGTGCGTGACAAAGGAAAACAACTTGTCTGTCTATCAGGAACAAGTTCGAACAGGGCTCAACCAAAGTTCATGCACAGAAGATGGGAACTACTAGGCCTGGTAGGATTAAATTGAATGTGGATGCATCTTTCTTCAGTGATAAGAGTATGGCGGGACTTGGGATTGTTGCTCGTGATGAGACGGGTGCAGTACGTCTATTGTCGAGCAGGCTGGTTTTCAATTGCAGTGATGCTGAAGAAGCTGAAGTGTTAACCTGTCGTGGAGGCCTGCACCTCGCGGTGAAGTGGCTGGATCTATCGGTGACGTTGGAAACTGATTGCCTGTCAGTGTGCACGGCGCTTAATTCATCGAAGGAGAACAGGTCCCATTTGGCGGTGTTGCTTCGTGAGGCAAAAATGCTCGTTTCTGAGCTCCAGAAGGTCGAGATTAAACATTGCTACAGAGATTGTAATAGGGTTGCGCATGCTCTTGCCCAAAGAGCAGTTAGGGAAATGTCCTCTGCTGTATGGTTAGGACATGTCCCAGTTTTTGTTGCACATATACTTGCAGATGATTGTAACCCTATTATAATTTGATAAAGAGCTCGATTTTCTCGCAAAAAAAAATAACCCCAGACAGCCAAAAAACAAAAGGTTTTGTTTTGCTCCTGCTGATGGGATCACTCAATAAAGTGCAAAAATATCATGGATTATCACAGTGATTGAATCAAAGCCAAAATATTATTTCTCAAAAGGCAAATGGCTCTTTCAAGTCAGTCACACAGTACTGACACACATGCAGATTGCAAAAAAATCCTAGATGGCGGAGAACCAAGCGTAATTTTATTTGAGTGCGTCTGTACTTGCGCACGTACGGCACCGGCTCGGGATCGGGAACGGTGGCCTGCCTCTCCTTGCGCTTGGAGAGGAAACGACGCAGCGACAAATTCCTGGCGAGCTGCGAGTCCACCAGCGTCGGCGCCGGCTGCGTCGCGCCCTGCACGGGAGCCACACGGGGGCTCTTTCCTGCTGGCTGCTGCAACTACGCGAGTCACGAGATCACACACATGACAACAACAAGCACCAACACCGCCACGGCCCACGAGCCCGTAGCGTTTCTCTCGATCAGAAACGGGAGCAAGCTCATGAACCATCACCGTCATGCTCAAAAAAAAAAAAAGAACCGTCACCGTCTTCCTTTACGTCGAGTTCACGAGCGCGCACGCCCTGTCGCCTGCCTTCATCCGATAAACGGGGCAGCCGCGTAAACATGCGTGTCTGCTGTGCCCTGTGCATAGTTGTTGGTTTCATTTTGTCACGGCACTGTTCGGTGAAGATAGCTGCCGCTGGGTGTGGGGGTCACACGGAGCACGGCGGCGCCGATTCGATGGCTTTATCACGCGTCGCAGGAAGCTTTGCGTTGCCGCGTCATGTACGTGTTCCTTGGAGTATTCATTTCCTCGATCTGTTTGCCGCTTGCGCATCTGCAATGCGCGCGCTTAACCAGATCAACGGTCTATTGCAACCTGACGCCGGTTCTCTCCTTTATAATGTATAGTAAATATAGTAGCACCACACGCGGGACAACTCTTGCAGGTCATGCGAACACAAGGAGCGATTTTGGCTTTGGCAGATGCTCACAGTCACACAATGCAAATATGTCAAAAGCAACCAGTCTGAAGGTGGAGTCGCCCTGCTCGTGCAAGCTGCGGTGCACCCCCTGGTACAGTTGCAACCGCGTGACATCGAGTGGATTCAGGTCCTGCCCGTTAATTCCCCCAAGTTGCAACACGACCCAACTCACACGGACCTCGCCTGGAAACTAACCCCGGCAGGGCACACGCTTTCTCCTCGGAGAAGGCAGGAGGAAGACGGACGCCAGCAACGCGACGCGACGCTCCTTCACTCGAGTGTGTCCTCCGATTGGTTTCCGCCAGGCCGTACGCCGCGCCCGCGTCGACAGCCCGTATGTGTGAACCTGCCAGCCCCCCCGTCACGCGGAAAGCGCCGCGCAGCTAATCCTCTCGCGTGCCCTCCCGATCGGGCGCTGCTCCGGCCGGTGTGCGTGCGCCCGAAAGCTGTCCCCGGCCTTAGCTTGCCGCGCGCGCCGCGTGAGATCCATCCATGGACGCGACGTGCCGTGATCCATCGCGCCAGAATTTTTGTTAGGCTCCGCCCTGCTGATGCACGAGTAAATTGCATGCGCCGATGCGCGTGATGGAGGAACGAACGAATGGATTACGTAACAGTTAGGCACAACGGAAACGGGGTACGTGCGTGCGTGCGCCGTGTGCCGAACGAGTCGCATCGATGGGGTGGAATCCGGAATCCGTTGCGGCAAGCCGAACCCCAATTAAGTCCTTTGCGCGCACGGGAACGAGTCTCGAAAGCGACGCACATGTAGGTCGTAGCACGTTGCGAGACCCGCGGATGATACACCTGCATGTACGCACCAGTTTGTTACACGTCTCGTCGTCCCATCCCCGTCGATCTTTTTGGCCACTGGGGTACGGTGGTCTCGTGCGGCCGCGCCGGCGACCGTGATTTAACCAGAGGTTTTTATTATACACAGTATAATTCAGACACACTCACAACGCACGCAAACTCATCCGTGAATGCACATACGCAAACCCTGTCCCTATGAACATCTTCGAAGACTGAGCCGGCACAGTTAATCTCGAAGATTTGCTAGCTCAGTCTTCGAAGATGCTTATAGAGGTAGGGTTTGCGTATGTGCGTTCATACAGATGATTGAACGTGCGTTATGAGTGTCTGAGTTGTACTGTGTAATCGCAAAAGAAAACGACTGACCTGTCTAAGGTTGATGTAACCGGGCTGCCCAAACGTTGTGATAGTGTCACGAAATAAAACGTGGAGAACATACTGTTTCACTCCCTCTGTTATTTAAACTGCATCATCAATTTTTTAATGTTTTCCATTCAACTTTTTAATGATTTCCAGTTAAAATATTATCACACCCTCGTAAAAAGTTGAATGGAAATAAATAGAAGAAAATTGCGACTACGTGTAACATGTAACATGTGTTCCGCTGCCATCGAAAATTAAGTGAAAACGCACGCATCATCCAGAACTTTCAGCGTCTCATCCTTCCGTACTGATCCTGCTGATCACGGGTACAATGTACAAGCAACAATGATACCATTAATCAAAGTTTCGAACAAGGTGACTGAAAGATATACGAAATCTCAGTCACCTCATAACTAGCAAAACTTTTACAAAAATCCATAGATACACATGAAGCAAACCAATTAAACAGGAATACACTGAAGTCAAGGAACAATATATGTTCGCACCGCTGAACATGTCTTACAGTTAGACCATGTAAGCTGGAACGACGCAACTGAAATGCCATCACTCTCTTGTGCCTCTCTGCACGCACGAAGCATGCATTCCCATAATAACTGGCCTGATCATACAGTAGTAGTTAATCGTAATTAGATTGACGCCTTCACTAGATGGCCGGGTCAGTATTATCAACCACGTAATCGTACACCATGACGGAGCAGATGTCCTCTCGACCTCGATCGATCTTCAGTTCAGTGCGCGTGCATGGTTGCCAGGCTGAGCCACGACGCAGCCTCCTCGCTGCTCACCGTCGACAGTTTGCCCTTCTTCGCCGCCCGCTCCGGCGCCTCCTCGTCGTCCTTACGCAAGTTCGGCACCGGCTCGGGATCGAGAGCGGTGGCGTGCCTTTCCTTGCGCTTGGAGAGGAAACGACGCAGCGACAAATTCCTGGCGAGCCACGAGTCCACCAGCGCCGGCGCCGGCTGCGGCACGCCCTGCCCGGCCGCGGCGGCGGCGAGCCTGATCAGCTCGGCCGCCTTCTCCGGCGTGCAGCCGTCGAGCACCACCACCGTGCCGCCGTAGAGGATGGTCAGCTGCCGCTTCGCATTGGCGCCGCCGTCGACTTGCCCGGCGGCTCCGGTCTGCTGCTGCTGCTGCAGGAAGGACGACGCCGGCGTTGGCGCGGCGGCCGTCCTGGCGTACTGGCTGTGGCTGAGCAGGCCGCACGCGGCGGCGAAGCGCCGGGTGATGCTGTCCGTCGCCATGGATCCGCAACAGGGGCGATCGATCCGGAGGAAGAGGAGGGGCGTCCTAGCTTGGCCTCCTTCTGATGGTTGGATGGATGATGGGTGTTGCATGCGGTGCTGGTTTTATATTGGACCAGAGCAAGCGGGCTGAGAGAGAACGAGAGGTTCGTGGAGCTCAGGATCGAGCTGGCCGTTGGCTGGCGCGACAAGGGAGGGGCCTCACTCCTGAGTACAACGTACATGGCCGCGGCGGTTGTGAGAGCAACGGGCCTTTCGATCGGATGCTGCCACGCCGTGCGTGCGCTCATTCGTAAGCTTGAGATCGATCCATCACGAGTTCACGACGTCGCCTCGATCGGCTCGGCTCTGCTGCACGAGTTGCATGCGCGTGATGGAACGAACGACGTGGTCGCCTAACAGTTAGGCGCAACGGAATCGGTCTGCCGAACGAGTTGAGTCCTGGTCGGCTAGCCTAGCAAGCTAGCTTGTAGCAAGCCGAACCCAAGCCCGCCGCGCACGGGAACTCTGGAATGCACGTCGCTACCTGCGCGAGGATGATATCTCATCTCTGTGTACGCACCAGTGGGTTACACGTTTCGTCGTCTCGGTCCATTTCGGTGGTTTTCGTGCCGCAGTCAAGTGTGATTTAAGGAGCTACGCCGAACGTTACGGAACACTCGCTGGGTACCTGACCTCGTTGAAGATGGACGCGAGTAAAAAGAAAAAAAAATGCGGTACGTGTAACATGTGTTCCGCCGGCATCCAAACAGTGAAAACGTACGTACACATCGATTGTTATATGCATCCAGAACATTTATCAGGGCCTCATCCTTTCCGTACTGATCCTGCTCATTTTCACTGTAAATTCCTTAATTATAATGTGACAGGACAAGTTAACACGGCACACGGCGCAAAAACAATGAAAGCCAAGCATGCAGTTGGCACCGCAGAAACGTCAGCTTGTTCGTGCGGTGCGTTTGGACCTGGTGACAATCATAGGTACAGCTGGAACGACGCATGCAACTGAATGCCACCGGCCGCTCCCTAACGCTAGCCATCTGCATGCCGTGATTACTAGCTCGATCATATTACAGTACAGTGATTGTTTACTGACACGACCGTAGGTAGTTATAGTGTGATAACGCCTCCGCTGGTTGCGGCCTGTATCGACCACGTACGTATACGTGTACACCAGACGGTCTTCAACCTGCTGGCAGCCAGCCAATGGGGAAATAAGCCGGCCGGCGTTCAGCGCTCGTGCATTGGTGCCAGGCTGCCCAGGCTGAGCCACGACGCAGCCTCCTCCCTGGTGACCGGCCTTCGTCCCTGCCGGCGGCTCCGGCTCGTCGTCGTCCTTACGCACGTACGGCTCCGGCTCGGGGTCGGGAGCGGTGGCCTGCAGGCTGCAGCCTCTCCTTGCGCTTCGCAAGGAAACGACGCAGAGACAGTGCCCTGTTGATCTGCAAACTCAGCGGCGCCGGCGTGCCCTGCACGGCCTCGGGGGCGGTGAGCCTGATGAGCTCGGCCGCGTTTTCCGGCGGGCAGCGGTAGAGCACCACCGCCATCCCGCGGTAGGCGATTTTGCCAGCGGCTGTACGGACGCGGCGTCCTGGCCGAGCAGGCCACACGAGGCGCTATGCGTCGGCCGTCGGGTGAGTTCATCCATTGCCATTATTGATCGGCACGCAACAGGGGCGCCGCCCAGGGGATCGAGGGTCCCGTTGACTTTTGTGTAGATCAAACAGAGCCGAGAGAAGGAGACGTTCGTGGTTCGTCAAGCTATAGATTGCTCTTTTCCGTTGGCTCCATTCCATCGCGGAGCAAGGGAGGGAGGGGCTCGAGGAAAACGTGGCCGCGGCGAGCGTGAGACACGATTGTGACTTGTGTGTCATGGCCATGCCGTCCAAGACATTGAAGGCGCCACTGGAGAATACGCCTTCGGCGTCATCCACGACAATGGGGTAGCGCGGGAATACTGTAGCGCGTAATTTTCGTTTGGCGCCTGGTCGCCGTGTGCGTGAGTCGTGCTGGGCCCGAGGGGTCAAGGTGTGTGCGTGGCCTCGTATAAGCCACAGAGATGTAACTGAATGCTTATGTTGGAAATAGATGAAACTCGAAACTACTCCTACCCTGTTCTTTCTTCCTTCTCAAGTTAACCTGTTCTTCCCCAAATTCCTCCACCAAATTCTGTTACTGCCGATCTTCTCCAGCGAACTATCCACCCTCTATTACACTGGTATCAGATTCAGCGATCCATCTACCGCGCCCTGCTGCATAATCTCGGCTGCATCGGTAATTCCCGGGGAAGGTTGAGTTCGTCTTCACGACGAGCTCTGTAAATCCGCTACCTAGGGTTCGGTTGGCTTGGAGCAGCTGACGCCACGGCACCAGCTAAGCCTAATCTTCAAGTCCGCCAAGTGCTTGCGGCCATGGGAGAAATGGAGCAACGCCAGGGCGAGGCCATGACGGCGTTCGAGAAGAAACTGATAGAGAAGCTGGAACTGATCGAGCTGAAGACGGCTGGAGTCGAGGCGATGAAGACCCAGATCTCAGCTCTCGGAAGCAAGTTTGAAGAGCACAGCCAATCTCTGGAGCAGCTCAAGACCAAGGTCGATCTCTCCATGGTTACGCTGGGACAGATGCAGGAGCAGAGCAACGCCACCAAGTCGCTGAAGGGGCCTGCTCCGTCTCACCTTCAGATACCGGAGAAGGAGGGTATTCTGGGAGTCAACCCGTTCGTGAAGCGGCCACCGCCTCCTCCACCCCCACCGCCTCCTCCCCCCAAGGTGACGATCCTCAGTCCTAGCCCATCTGGAGTTGGTACTTCTGAGCATGTGGGTCATCTTGAGTTTGCTGGTAGTACCCATGGTAATGGTCGTAATTGGATGCCTCGCATGGATTTTCCTAAGTTTGATGGTTCTGATGTTAGGATCTGGTTAGATAAGTGCCAGTCCTTCTTCGACTTGTATCAGATTCCTTCGGGTTTTCAGGTTACAGCAGCTACTATGTTTATGACTGATCGTGCAGCTCACTGGTACCAGACGTTCAAATCTGATAATGCATACATCAGTTGGGATCAGTTTCGTACTGCTGTCCGAAATGAATTTGAGGCTTCCACACATAAGGACCAGGTCATGTTGTTGCTGAGTGTCCGTCAGACTGGTACTGTCGAAGAATATCGACAGGAGTTTGAGAAATTGGTCTACCATGTGAAGCTGTATGACAAGACCATCAGTGATGTGTTCCTCACTGCACAATTCATGCTAGGCCTGAAAGAAGAACTGCGAGCAGCTATTGAGATACAGCAGCCTGACACGTTCAGCAAGGCTGCTATTCTCGCTGCTGTGCAAGAAGCAACTCTAGAAAGGAACAAGAAATTTACTGGTAAAAGTCAGGGGAATAAATCTGCTGCTTGGAAGCCAGACAAGAATATCTCTTCTGGTGATGTCTGGAAGGCTAAGCAACTGAAAGAATTCAGAATAGCCAATAACCTATGTTACAAATGTGGGGACAAATATATGCCTGGCCACAAATGTAACCTTACTGCTGATGGACAGTTGCATGCACTGGGTGTTGAAACAGGTGATGGTGGTATGATTCTGTCAGATGCACTGCTGGATACATTAGAGCTGGCTGCGTTACAGCAGAGTCAGTATGATGCATTTCTTTCCTTGAATGCTGTGTCTGGTCTGGATCATCCTACAACTATCAGATTGCAAGGACTGGTGCAGAATCAGACAATGCTAATTCTTCTTGATTCTGGTAGTAGTCATACCTTCATCAATTCTCAGTTGGTTGATAAACTGAATTGTGATAAGAAGCACATCAAGCCCTTGAGAGTCAAAGTGGCTAACGGTCAGTTCATGAACTGTGACACTGAGCTGCAGGACTTGTCTTGGTGGATACAGGGCCACACATTCACTGTCAATGCTAAAGTGTTGAATCTTGGAGGTTATGATATGATATTAGGGATG
The DNA here is from genome assembly GCA_012490785.1 of Eragrostis nindensis. Lineage (NCBI taxonomy): Eukaryota > Viridiplantae > Streptophyta > Magnoliopsida > Poales > Poaceae > Eragrostis > Eragrostis nindensis. Next base: position 313,812 of record JAAXCT010000702.1, on the reverse strand, counting down.
GACTGGTTGGAACAATTTAGACCTATGAATTGTGATTGGCTTGAAAAATGGGTGGAGTTTGAATACCAAGATCAAACAGTCAGGTTGCAGGGAATTCAACCTGTCCCTGCTGATGCCATTGAGGAAGTTTCAGCTGACCAGCTGGCCAAGTGGTATTCTGGCAATGAAGTGTGGGCTTCAGTGGTCATTAAACCAGCCTCTAACACAGCTGCTATGGCTGAAACAGCTTTTCCTGACAGTGTTCAAAACTTACTGAAGAAATATGACTTGGTCTTTCAGGAGCCTAAGACACTCCCTCCTCACAGAACCTATGATCATGTGATCTCTCTTATCCCTGGCTCTACTCCTGTAAACAGTAAGCCTTATAGATATACTCCTTTGCAAAAGGATGAGATTGAGAAGCAAGTTTCTGAGATGATCAAGGCTGGAATTGTGACTACTAGTCTCAGCCCATTTGCCTCTCCTGTTTTGCTGGTCAAAAAGAAAGATGGGTCATGGAGATTTTGTATTGACTATAGGAAGCTCAACAATCTCACCATCAAAAACAAGTTTCCTATGCCCATTGCTGATGAATTGTTGGATGAAATTGCTGATGCCAAGTTCTTTGCCAAACTGGACCTCAATCTGGATTTCATCAGATAAGAATGGCCGAGCAGGATGAATATAAGACTGCTTTTAAGACTCATCATGGACACTTTCAGTTCAAAGTCATGCCATTTGGGCTTACTAACGCTCCAGCAACTTTTCAGTGTCTCATGAATAATGTCTTTGCTGAGTATCTCAGGAAATTTGTATTGATATTTATGGATGACATATTGGTCTATAGTAGAACTCTGGAGGAACATGTGAAGCACTTGGAATTGGTTTTCCAAACTCTGCTTAAGCATCAACTCTTTGCTAAGTTGTCCAAATGTAGCTTTGCTCAGACTAGCCTTGAGTACCTGGGACACATTGTTTCTGACAAAGGGGTGTCCACAGACCCAGAGAAGACTAGAGCAATGCAGGACTGGCCTTTACCTTCTAATTTCACTGAGCTTAGAGGGTTTCTGGGACTCACTGGATACTACAGGAAGTTTGTGAAAGGATATGGAGTTATTGCTAAGCCATTGACTGATATTTTGAAGAAAAAGCTGTTCATGTGGACTGAGGCAGCTGATAAAGCTTTTTTAGCCCTCAAACAAGCTATGTGCTCCACTCCTGTCCTTGCTGTTCCAAACTTCCATAAACCCTTTGAGATTGAAACAGATGCATGTGAAACAGGCATTGGTGCTGTGTTATCTCAGCAGGGTCAGCCTGTGGCATATTTTAGTAAGGCTCTCAGTGTGAATAATCAGAAATTGTCAGTCTATGAGAAGGAGTTTATGGCAATTATGATGGCTGTTGAGAGATGGAGACCTTATTTGGCTAGAGGTCCCTTTGTGATAAAGACTGACCACAAAAGTTTATGTCATCTTGATGATCAGCAACTTTCCACTGATTTGCAAAAGAAGGCTATGTCCAAGCTGGTGGGTATGCAGTTCAAGTTTCAATACAAAAAAGGGGTTGATAATAAGGCTGCTGATGCCTTATCCAGAGTGGGTCATTTCTTTGAAACTCAAGCAATGTCTATTTGTCAACCTAAATGGTTGCAGGAAGTGGTCAACTCTTATGCCACTGATGAACAAGCTCAACACCTTCTGTCTCAGTTGGCAGTTTCATCTCCAAATGAGCAAGGGTTTTCATTGGAAGGGGGCCTTATCAGGAAAGGAGATAGAGTATGGATTGGAAATAATGCAGCCCTTCAAACCAGAATTATTCATGCTTTACATGATTCTGCCTTGGGTGGCCATTCTGGTTACCAAGCTACTTATCAAAGAGTTAAACGTTCTTTTTGCTGGACTGGGTTGAAAACTGCTGTAGAAGATTTTGTGAAGCAATGCTCGGTATGTCAGCAGGCAAAGCACGAACATTGTAAGTCTCCTGGTCTTTTACAGCCACTTCCAATACCTGAGGGTGCTTGGTTGGACATTTCCATGGACTTTATCGAGGGATTGCCAACTTCTGAAGGGCAGAATGTCATTATGGTGGTTGTTGATAGATTCACCAAGTATGCACATTTTGTGCCCCTGCATCATCCTTTCACTGCTCAGTCTGTTGCCAAGTTATTTCTGAACACAATTGTTAAACTTCATGGCTTTCCAAGAATTATTATCTCTGACAGAGATAAAGTGTTCACTAGTAACTTCTGGCAAGAACTTTTCAGGTTGGCAGATATCAAGTTGTCCATGAGCTCCAGTTATCACCCTCAAACTGATGGCCAAACTGAGCGTGTTAATCAGTGCTTAGAAATGTTCCTCAGGTGTTCAGTTCATGACACTCCTACCAAATGGATGAAGTGGTTACCCTTGGCTGAATACTGGTATAACTCTTCATTTCACACATCACTTGGTTGTACTCCTTTCAAGGCATTATATGGATATGATCCTCCTGTAGCTGCTATTCCTTCTTTGCACTCTTCTGAGCAAAAGGATGCTATTGCTCTGTTGAAAGAAAGACAATTGCATACTGAGTTCTTGAAAGCACAACTCAGTAGAGCTCAGAACAAAATGAAGATGCAGGCTGATAAGCACAGGTCTGACAGAAGCTTTCAGATTGGAGAACAAGTACTTCTGAAACTTCAACCCTATGCTCAGTCGTCATTGGTCAACAGGCCTTGCCCTAAGCTTGCTTTCAAGTTCTTTGGTCCCTTTACTGTGACTGCCAAGATTGGTGCTGCTGCCTACAAGTTGCTTTTGCCTGACACTTGCAAGATCCACCCTGTCTTTCACGTGTCTCAGCTTAAACCATTTACTCCTAATTATACTCCAGTCTTTTCGGAGTTGCCCACAGATGTTGCTTTGGACTCTGGTTCAGTGGTGCCAGTTCAGATATTGAACAGAAGGCTGGTGAAGAAAGGCAACAGTGCTATTACGCAAGTGCTGGTGAAATGGCAAAATTTGCCGGAAGAAATGGCTACCTGGGAGGACTATCAGGTGCTGCAAGCCAAGTTTCCTGATGCGCCAGCTTGGGGCCAAGCTGGATCTCAAGGGGGGAGCCATGTCATGGCCATGCCGTCCAAGACATTGAAGGCGCCACTGGAGAATACGCCTTCGGCGTCATCCACGACAATGGGGTAGCGCGGGAATACTGTAGCGCGTAATTTTCGTTTGGCGCCTGGTCGCCGTGTGCGTGAGTCGTGCTGGCCCGAGGGGTCAAGGTGTGTGCGTGGCCTCGTATAAGCCACAGAGATGTAACTGAATGCTTATGTTGGAAATAGATGAAACTCGAAACTACTCCTACCCTGTTCTTTCTTCCTTCTCAAGTTAACCTGTTCTTCCCCAAATTCCTCCACCAAATTCTGTTACTGCCGATCTTCTCCAGCGAACTATCCACCCTCTATTACATTGTGAGAGCAACGGCCTTCCTTTCATGGCTGTACAACCTAGCTCGTACGCATTTCTTCGTTCCAGCTGGCTGGATGAATGGACGAAACGGCTCGTTTCGTATTGGTGGATACCTGTCTAATCTGAGTGCCGTATCGGGAGCCGAATGGATGGCATGAAGCTAAAAGCTAGCTTTGCGCATACTCCTACTTCCCCTGCGCGCAGGCTCTGCGTTTATCTCCTGGCTATAGAGCTAGGTCGAATGGTCCATGGTCCATACGTCCTGTCGAAGCGGCGTCTATTTTTTTCCTGGGACGTGCACCGCCTAATTAAACTGCAGCCGGGGCACCGCCTACCTAATTAAACTGCAGCCGGGGCACGGCCTAACCTTGCCAATTTGATACTCCTGGGAGTAGCAATCAGTATGGATGCACAAACAAACTTCGGTTTCTGGTACAAACCAAACCATAACGAGCAAAAAGGCCTGTGTGAAGATATCAGGTGCTCCTGCAACTTGTTGCCGCTTTGCCTTGAGAGAACGTGCATTTTCCTTCGACGATTCAATAGTTCAACGCCTTTTTCCCTTTGGCCGCTACACTTGCTCAAGATACACATTGAATGAACCACACGCGTCTCCTCGTCCGCCTCCCCTGGGAATGAACGAACACCACACCACGCCGGCAAAAGGCAAAGCTGGACCGCGCGGCGGCGACACGCAACAGCTGCCTCGTCCTCCCGGGGCCGAATTCGTTTGCAACAACAGCTAGCGCAAACGCCCGGAGGCCGCGCGCTTCCCTCGCCAAATCGCCTGATGTCCCGGTTGCGTTGATGTCCCGGTTGCGTTGAGGCTAACCTAACGACATGCCAGCACGCTGCTTTCGCGATCCAGACGTTTTAGTTGCAGTAACTGATCTCAGTTGGTAGCGCGTGTAATTAACACAACGAAGCCAGAACCGATTGGTGGATGCATATGCATGCTGACAGCATGTTTGTTGTATGCATGCACCGGGCACTATTCTACTTGGCACGACGCGCAAACGCGCTGACCGATCAGTCGATCACAGTCTTTGGTGTCCTTCGAGTTCTTTCTTTTCTGTTTCTTTCCAACCACCGAAAGCAAGCGCGACGACGAGACGAGCATGCAGCCGGGACGTCGACGGAACGACGTCGAACAGCAAGAAATTAATCATCGTCGTGGTCCAAGGAACTTTCTCGCCCAGTTCTGCGATCGTCTCTCGGTGTACCGTGTGCGCCGTGTGGTCCATCGCGTGCTCGCGCGCAAGTCAGCTGCACAACCATGCGATCGATCAGTGCTGTGGCTGCTGCAGATTAATTAGTTTATGGCGAGTCGGCCGATTCATTGTTCTTTTCGTGGGAACTTCCCACGGGGCGACTGCTTGACTTGCTAGCGCGCAGAGTGTTCTTCGCCGTCATGTCCTCGCCGGCCCCGCCACCTTGGCACGCCTCCTGCATGGCCCGTAGTGGACTGTTTTATGTTGGTAGCACGGAGAAAAGAAGACGGGCTTTGAAAAGCAGCCTAGTAGAGGGCCAAACTTTGCGGCAAAGTACGAATTAACGATTGTACGAGGAGCGAGATATATATATTGCAAAAAAAATGTGTCATGCAAAAGAAGCTTTTCCACCGGCCGGTGACAAAACGTATTAGGAAAATAGTCGTTTGATATGTTGTGTAACGCGATACAACAATGTCACTCACGAACTAATCATGCCAGGGCACACCTTTGGAGTCCAGCTAGTTCACACACTCTCCGGTTGTTTCCAGAAACACGCATTAGGCCAACGGTGAGCTCTGAAAATTAGGCCGCCAGGAAAAGTAAACTGGCTATTTCAAGAGCGCGCCTAATTTTAGAGCGCCACGGTGCATTCGCGTGAATCAAAACATGTTTGTGTAGCTGCACGAGTCGGAGCAGAGGCACGGACTCGGAGCGTCAGGCAGCGCGCGCCACGGCCGAACCGAACCGCGCCGCGCAGTGCACCGAGACCCGCCGGAAACCACCCACTCCGCGCGTTTCCAACATTTCTTTTCCGTTCCTCGGCAGTCGGCACCCACGCTACGCCCCCCCACCAGCACCGCGCCACACGCGACTCGGCGAGAGCACGCGCCCGGAGCCGCGAGAACGAGAAAGGGGAGGACGAGGAGACCAACCAACCGAAGCCAAGCCACCGCGGAAGAGAGGGGGGAAAAAACAGAGGCGTGCGGGCGCGTCCCAACACTTTCCGCTCGGCCTCGGCTCGCCTTTCACGTGCCGCTTTCCCTCCCGAGGAAACGATCGAGATTAGGAGGGCGTCCGCCCTGTCTTCTGCCTACCTGTCAACCTCTCCAGCTGTGCGTCTATAAAATGCAGGGGCAAACATAGTACTCCTGCTACCTCATTTATAGTCGTTTCTGGGAAGGAAGCAACCAGGAGGCAGGCGGCCGGCGACCTTGGTTTGGATTCTCGAGAGTTTCACGCGAGCTGCTGAGTCGTCGATCGGTGACAAACAAACATGGCCGCCGAGCAGCAGCAGCAGCAGCGGGCCGTCGTCAAGGCCGGGAGCAGCAGGTTCGCCGTGACGTGCGGCCTGCTCAGGCAGTACATGAAGGAGCAGGGCGGCCAAGGCGCCGCGCGCCTCGCGCCGGCCATGGCCATGAGCCTCACGCCGCCCGGAGCAGATCATGTCGTGACGGCGACGGAGGCGGTGCCCGCAGTGCCGGAGGAGGGGAACAAGACCATGCTGGAGCTCTTCCCCCAACAGCCTGGCACGCTGAAAGCAGCCTCCCAAGAAAGGTGTGTAACCGTGCAAGTACTTGCTCATTTCATTACGTACACATCTCCCTTGTGATCAGATCTTGAAACATTAATTTTCATGCTAAACCTGTGAACTCGCTGTTTTCTGATTAACTCAGGAGGAAGGAGCCTGAGAGAGCGCCGCTGACCATCTTCTACGGCGGGAGGATGGTGGTGTTCGACGACTTCCCCGCCGAGAAGGCCGAGGAGCTCATGAAGGCCGCCGCAGGTTCCTCCAACGCCTCTCCGGCCGCCGGACAGCCTTGCTTGCCAGGTACCAACACGTACACGCAGTACTACTTGTCTACCTACCGGCTGCCGACGGAGGCCCAAACAAATGCCATGCGGTACTAGAGTATAGTTCATATGCAACGAACTGACAACAAAACGCGTGCTTCTTATTTGCAGACATGCCCATCGCGAGGAAGGTGTCGCTGCAGAGGTTTCTGGAGAAGAGGAAGAACAGGCTCGTCACGGGTGACCCGGACCTGGCGGCGAGCGAGTCGAACAAGCGCGTGAAAGATGATGGCGCGCCGTGCCTCGGCGTGAACCCCATGCTCACCCTGAATTGAGTGATCAAATTAAAGAGACCTGGATGGAGACCACAAGGGGAACTAAACTAGTACTACTACTACTGCTTATTTCTGTCTTCCAACAACACACATCTCCGGATGAAATGTGTTTGTTTCCCCGTTGGATTTTGCACCAGCTATTGCCGGTCGCCTCAGGGGATATCTAGCTAGTAGTTAACTAATTTGGTGTGATTCTATCTGTTTGAGAATTCTTTTGTGAGGGAAAGAATTCTTTTCCACGCTGATACTTATCTCTACGTCCGTGTATACATTGATTGTAAATTCAGATAAACTGATGAAATATATTGGATGTTATTTACATTCACCTTGCGTCATCAGTACTAGTTTCACGATTTAGTTTGGTTGGTCTGTGGAAACAACACCACATGTTTCTGAAACGGTCTGTTCAAATCTTTATCTGCGATTTTGTGGAAAGCAAAGGACATGTCCGCTGATACGTTCAAACGTCCAAAGTCTTTGTATGGACGAACTGTAAACAAAATGGTCAGAGAAAAGTACACAACTGTCAACCACAGGCAGCAATAGCCGTCGTTGGTAAAGGCGACCACATACATACGTGTTTCATTCTAGCTGTCATGCTGGTTTAATTTACACGAGCCAAAAGTTAAAAATTTCATCGGCGGCGACCCCTGGCCTGGATGGAGTAGGAAGCAGGAACACGCCGGAGGAAAGCAAGAAGATACGTGCATGCGTGCTCTTTTAGTGCAGTCGTTACACGTCGCCCTCAGTGAGACTTGGGGTCCAGGTTTACCGTGTCAAAGCCCCGACAAACCCTGGAAATTAGCGTATATCCCGCGTGAACTGTCGTACTGATCCTAGACGTCCTGTTGGAATCGTAGCACGTCCTGCTGGAGCCCGGAGAGAGCAAGTTGAACCGGCCTTCTCTCTGATGACGCTGAATATTCCAGTTCACAGGTGCACTCAAGAAACTCGAATAGACCGTCGCTGTCTTGATTGTACTAGCCCAAGTGGCGAAACTTACTTAAGAAGCAATTAACAGTAGCTATCATCAGAGAGTAGTTCTGTTCTGCAAGGTTTTACTCCTCTCTGCTCTTAGTAGTTCCTTTACCGGAGCTTGAGGTAGTAGTCGTTTTTTTAACAATTTTAATTACAGCATCTCATTCAGGAGTTGACTCCAGTACGTACGAAAAAGAAGCTGCGTAGTTCAACAATCAATAGCCAAAGCCATGTGTAACTACTCTGTTGGCTATAGCTGTCGTAAGTTTCAACCGTTGATTGAGCCCATGATTTGTACAGCAAGCATTGCGTTTAGAACTCGACATGTCAGTAAGACTACGTGCCTTTGCTTGTTGATAGTTCTTTCTTCCATGATTACTTGTTGACACGTACGCCTACGTCTACATCCTGGTCATACTCCGCAATGAGCAATTTCTATGACTCATATGTATGATCACATGTTCTGCTCATTCATTTTGACTCATCCTAACCTCTGGGAATGGAAAATGAAAGACATCTGACTCATTCAAAAAAAAAAAAAATGAAGGAAACACTTGACTGCCTCCTAGTAGTTGCGCTCCTGGAATTCTATGTGTGGTTGTGATAGGCGTACAGAGAGAGCTGACTCTAGTTCCCGTTTACTTTTATTTTCTACTCCGTATTCCAAATCATAGCAGAAATGTCAACACACGAGAAGAATCAAATGAGAGAAATTAAAAAAAAAACGTGAAGGGTTTAACGAGAGAAGTCAAATGTGCTGCGGCAACACCAGCACGTCTGCACGAACCAAAGAATCAAAATCAGTTTAATCAAACCGTCATCAAATGGCAGCAGCTGGTGCAAGAAAGCGAAATTCCTCCTTTTTCTTTCATTCGTGCTTTTCATTTTGCATTTAATAACTCGCCTGAATGCCTGATAAAACAATTAGCAGTTGCAAATCTTTATCCCTCCCCGTTGCTGCACATGTGACTAAATTAATTTCTGGCCCATGTTGCCGGACCCCGGACTCACGCGGCAACTTCCGATCCGTGGCTGATCCGAAATTGTTATGAGGGAGCTCCGATTAATCAAGCGAGCGACAGGTGGGTTGTGCGCCCGTCGCTGTCCTGCTCCCCGTCGCCACGAAACAGGTTTGCGCACATGACGCATCTCGACCGCAGGACTTTTGATGAGAAGATAAAGACGTGCGGTATCGCTCCAAATCTGACTTGTTGGATAAACACACAACCAATCTCTTATTTTCTCTCCTCGTGATTCATACGCCAAACGAAACGATGGGCACAGAGGAGTAAGGATTGTGGCTGGTATGGGCTCGTGATGCCCCAAGATCTCTCTCGTGACTCGTGAGCAGGCAACAGGGGAAAGGCGTGCACACACTTGCCGTTTGCAAGTTGGCCAAATATTTGAAGGCGGTACGGTTTCCTTTGCTTTTCGACGTGCAGCTGCCGTACTGTGTGCAGCACGCAAATACTTTACGTAGCCATCACAAGAATCCCGTGGCGGCAGATGGCGTGCTCACCTGCAGTTTGATGAGTGTTGAGCGTATTACTAATATGTCGTTTGGAACTTTCTTGATATTTGAATTACTTGATATATGTTATTAGTTAAAGTTGAAAAGATTGAGTTCGATCAAAATAAAAATTGTTTACATTTCCCCGCAAGAAAATGTTTACCTTTTTTATGGAGGGAGTAACTGTGAACTTGCTTCGATTGCCAGACCAAGCGAACATCGTGAGCTCATCGATCCATTTACTTGCCTATTTATCGGGTTGTGCTCTTAACATCCATGGACGTGGTGTCGATGCTGAACGTGTGCGACCACTGGCTGGAGCCGCGCGGACCGCTTGCTACCCAACAACGATGTTACGTACGCCCCCTCCACCTCATCCCACACGAGCAAGTGGCCACCGATGCTCGTGTTCAGGATCGCAACGTCCTTCCATATTGCTATACTCCTCAAAAGTATAGCACCATGGGATGCGTCACACACGAGGACCTACTCAAAAGGCTCGGCGCCTTAAATGACCGTTACGATCACCAGAGCACACGCTGTCTAATGGCTACCACCAAAGTTGTTTTTTTTGGATGTGAACAGTACACGAGAGTTCAGCTCACTCACAGAAATAGATCATTGGCATTTGAGCACTTATACAATAATCCTATGCCATTATCACACCCACAACACCAGGACATTACACCAATCATCAAGTGGCTCGAGCGCAAGCTCCAGATGCGTTCTATATCCACATCATAATACTATGTGCTATGTTTGAACATTTTGCGTTACTATAAATGACTGTCTTTTAACGATGTAGATACAACGGTGAAAACCCGAAAAAAGAAGATTTATCAGACTTTTGTTTATTTTATTACTCTTTATCTTCCATGTTTTTATTTTTTTCATTTTTACCTATACTTTTATGAACCTTTCTTTAATTGTAATTTATTAGAATCTGTAGGGGTTTGTGTTGTCAATTTTATAAAGAAAAAAAAGAATGCCGAAGCACGCGCATCAGTACCAGCGCATTATTCGATGTATATGTCCGATGCTAAAGTTGTTGCATCTTAAATCACGCGTATTCGTGGAACGATCTTCATCAACGTACACAACTCATAGACAAAACCGTGCCGTGAGGAGTTCTTTTTTAACCCCATACTGCATTTCGCATGATTGAAGTCTAAATTCATCTATAATCCAAACTAATTTAGTTTTTTGAAATAAAACGATCGATCTCTATTTCCGATAGAATGACTCTTAACCAAAAGTCGGATATTATAAAGCAATCTAACAAATTTATAGCCGATAGATGATCTAAAAGATGAAAATGGTGCGTGTAGCGCCCACCACACCTAAGTAAGCAATCTTTTGCAACTAACGGATTACGGATCATAACATGCAATGTTTACCTCTTTATTACAACTTTACTTGTTTTAACTAGCCATTGACAGAGTGGAAAGTGCCTTGTGTATTTCTTTTAAGGGACTACCAAGTGTTTGATCTTGATATATATATGTCTCATGTGAAAACTTGAGTCGATTGTGAATTTCCTTACGGTGAAATCTCACAATTTTTGGCACTTAAAATAGTCTAGAAACATAAGAAATTGAAGTAGCCCACCACTATATAATATTGAATCACATGAATGAGTCTAACACACGCGGACCACAGCTTTGAAGTGTACAAGACATTCAGTAATAAATATAAAATTGATGTTCGGTTAGGGACTATTGGACTATCTAGATTATTCTTCTCCCTCAAGGGCTCAAGAGATCATAACAATCACAACTAGAGGGAGGAAGATGAGAGTGGCGAGAGTAAACAAATAAAAAATTTGGAGTTTGGAGGCACAATCTCTCTGTCCCATCAGCTCCTTTTACATATGAGGATGGATGGACGAAGTACACTTCTACATCTAGATATTTCCACAAAGTGAATAGATAGGTAAATGGGTTGAAATTGGCCTCTCACTAACATAATCGAAGGAACGAGATTAATATTGTGTAATGTGTGATCAATACTTCTTTGTTGTGCTATTGCAGCTGAAGCTATCCTCTTTCTTTCTCACAAACGAGATCATTTATCTCGCACCACATGGATATACATCTTGTTTACGGTGCATGTTATAAAACAAAAAGGAATCCAGCGATGTTTTGTGAATAATTAATTTGCAGAACTTGCAAAATGTAGGAGTATGTTGTTTACAGCTTATGACCTCACAGACAGTACCCCGAACTCCCACCGTTTGATGCAACTCTCCAAGCGGTTTCCTACGACCAAAGAAACCACGTTTTGCACAAAAGCGAAGGGAACAACTGGACATTAGCTAGCCTGTGGTCGACAAGGCGAAAGCCGGCCGTGCCACTCTCTCCACCGAATTATAAAAAATAAATAAATTACGCATTTCCTCTCCTCACGTCTCCATCCGCCAGCGTCCACGGGCGACGTTCCCACCCCACACCGCCCACCCAACCCACCACCCCTGCTCCCCCGCCCACAAAAATCACGTGTTCTTCGTGCCCAGCACCACCGCACCTCGCGCCCCTCCACGCCACCCGCCGCGGAATAAACAAACAAGGCCCCGTCTCCTCCCCTATAAAACAAGGCTCCCCGCGTCCCGTCAATCCCCACACAACCTTCAACCGAGCAGCATCGCAACCAGAGAGCAGGAAGAGGAAGAATAGTCTTTGTCTCTTGTTCATCGACATGGCTATGGCAGCAGCGGAAGGGATGAAGAGCCGGAGGTTCGCCTTGGCCTGCGGCGTGCTGAGCCAGTACGTGAAGGCCGAGCAGAAGATGGCGGCCGTCGCGGCGGCCCCGCGCGCCCCGGCGACGACGCTGAGCCTCATGCCCGGCGCCGACGTGCAGGAGGAGGAGGCCGCGCCCGCCGCCGCCGCCGTCCCTGCGAGGGGGGAGGAGGCGGCCGGGCCCGCGTCCACGGCGGCGCCGCTCACCATCTTCTACGGCGGGCGGGTGGTCGTGTTCGAGGACTTCCCGTCGGAGAAAGCGGCCGAGGTGATGCGCCTTGCCGCCGGCGCCGGCGCGGACCGCGCTGCGGCCCCGGTCCCGGCCCCCGCACCGGCGCCGCGCGACGAGATGCCCATCGCCCGGAAGGCGTCGCTGCAGCGGTTCCTCGCCAAGCGCAAGGACCGGATCGTGGAGCGCGCGCCCTACGCCCGCCCGTCCCCGGCGGAGTCGGCCAAGGGCGACGCGGAAGCCGAGAAGAAGAAGCCGGTCGCTTCCTGGCTCGGGCTCGGGAGCACCGTCGCGCTGTGAATATGATCCGATGGGGATCGTGGATTAGTTATTACTCTAATTAATTTGGTCGGTTCTTGAGTTTGATTGGATCACGAGGAGCCGGAGCACTCGTGCTCTCGCATTACAGGGATGACATAATTGTAGAGTTTGTATTCTTTTTGTTTTTGAATCAAGAGATGAGTTCTTCTCTTGTGAATTTCGATAGAAAGATTGAGATTGAACAATTTATTATGCGTTCCATTTCCATTTCGTTCTTGCGCGAATCATGCATGCGACGCAATCTGGTGCTTCGAAATTTCTTCGCCGCTCGCTCAACATTTCAATCAAGAAGGGGAAAACAAACACAATGAAAAAAAAATCCGAAAATAATGCTGCAACCACAGCCTCAAATGGGGCCGGCCCCTCGAAATAGTTTACGGCTCAGAACTTTGAAACGGTGGTCCAAAAGGGCACCACGAAAACGTGCCTCCAAAACCGCGTTCGCGTCAACGCCTCGCCCCATTCCGCGTGAGCTACACATAAACCGTAGTAGCTTTATGTGTGGCTCGCTAGCTGGCGCTGGCACGGCACTAGTCTAATTTATGGCCCGGGCCACCGGCGGCCACCGCTGAATGAAATCTCACATGCTACATGATGCGAACCTTCCCGAGTCCCGACCCAACCACCGCAACTTGGACACTCTACCCGTCCGCGTTGCTTTCCCCTGCCGCGCACCGGCTCGTCCGCGTCGCGACACGGCCTCTCGCGCGCGTCGTGCGCCTGTTCATCGCTTCTCCCGGCTCGCGCGCCGCGGATGGACGCGCTCGTCGCACACGGGCGCTTCGATGCCCCCGCCCGTCCCGTCCCGTCCCGTGCCGAACGCGCCGAACTGTCGTCACGGTGGTGGTGCCGGTAGCTGTCCTCGGTCCTCCCCGCACAGCATCGGAATCGAAAGTAGCTGTGTCTGTACTGTACGGGGCCCCGAACATGACACCACGGCGATTCCCGCACGTTGCGGACAGTAACCTGCACGCGCCGAGGCTTTGTGCTTTTGCGATTCGCGCAGCACGTTGGTGTCGTACTACTTGATCAACAAACAAGTATCTCGGTTTTTGGTTCGCGTGATGATTAAAGGATCGCGCCGGCCTGATGGAGCCGTTGTGTTGTCGTGAGGGTCACGCTACTGCTAGTTGAAAGCGTCGGGACGTAGTGGAGCCAGGATACTGCACGATCAGCTGCCTGAAAGAGAACATAAAGGCACGAGGACTGGAATTGGATCGTTCCGGCCAGGCGAAGGAATCAGTCGGGTTAAAAAAAAAGTGCAAAGTTTAAGCAGGTTTTTTAAGTCAAACCGGCAGAGAGACAACAGTGCTTCATTGCCGACAAGAAGGTGTTCCGTTCCGTCCGTGGACAGTAAGCAAGTGCTTTGTATTATGGTGGACGTAGAATTTAGTCCTGGTTAACAGCCTGCACGCAATTTACCGTTTCAAAAGATGCACGTGTGTGTTGACGCCTAGTACGCTGCTCGAGTCCAAGGATCCACGGTGCCATCTCCGCAAAGTCCAAAGCAGTTTGAAAAACCGAGCCACCGGGGAGGGAAGCAGGTCAATATGCGCAAGCGCAGCGATGGCCATGGCCCCCCTTGCGTCAAGTTTATTTCCCACGCGAAGCGTGTGGGCTCTCGCCATGTCCTAAGCTACGACGAACGACAAGGAGAGGAGGAGGAATCCGTCGTCCGTCAAGCGGTTGCCGTCCCCGTTAGACCATGTCGTATGTCCGTCCCCGCGCAGCACGGCAGCCGAATTGAGCTCGTTGCTTGTTGGTGGCAACTGGCAAGGAGTCGCAATCCGGTGCTTTGATGGGGAAGAGACAAAACAACGGCCCGGTGGCGTCCTGCGTCGACGTCGTGCACGCACGCGGGATGTACAGGCGGGCGTACTGGCGTCTGCATCGCGTCTCGTTCAAAGGCGGCAGCACATGCATGTGTTCAGCTTCAGCCGCCACCACGGTGGCTTTGAGCGCCGGCAAGGTTCGCATCGTCGTCGGAGGCTACGTGGAGGATCAGGCGTGGCCGGTTACGACTCGTGACCTGTTGGCTGTTGCACAGGTGATAAGCGCAACGACTGATGACGTGTTGCGATTTAGTGCACTCAACATGAAATTGTGCTTGCGCCTTGGTTATTTGTTCCAGGAACCTGCCGGTAGAAGCCTGCAAACGTAAGTATGTCTACTTTGACAAGAACACGTGCTTCTACTCTTTTTCCCTCCTTTTTTTTTTTGAGAGAGAGAGAAAGAAAAGATCTTGCTTGTATGATAGAGCACTCAAGCTTTTTTTTTTTTTTTTGAGGAGAGCACTCAAGTTAGTACTATCAGATTTTTCATTTACACGAGCACGGCGGTTAGCAGTTTATAGCACTTAGCAGCCGCAACGACTAGAAGAAGAACTCGAGGGAATGTTTGACTGCTGGGCGGGCCCAGTTTTATCTTGGGCTCAGATAGAAGGCCTAGTAGAATGGGCCCTGTATAGGTACGGGCTCTTGTATTCAGGGCTCAGATGGAAGGCTTAGTAGAATGGGCCCAGTATAGGTACGGGCTCTTGTATTCAAACCTGTCTGTCTGTTAAACGATCAGCCGCTGGCCTTTCTTCTTCCCCTCTTGTCTCGGCCAGTCGGCATCGCCGCGCCGGCGCTCCCGGCCGCCGCCGCCGCCTCCTTCTCCCACTACTGTTAATTGCCGCGACTAGCTTCTAGGTCCACCACACCCTCCCTCCGGTGCTTTGACGCCATCTTCTTTCCACTACTGCTTAAAGCATACCTGGCCGCGTCGCACGCGATGCACGCCACGCGTTCGCGCAATTGCCTGAATCAGCTGCTCCGCAGCCAAGACCTGGGGCAGTGGCAATGCCGGAGCCCTTACCAGCTCTCCTCTTCTCGCAACATGACGCGCGGTCGCAGCGTGAAGGAGCGGAGCAAGAAGAAGCGCGTGCACGCGCTTGAGGTGGCCACCGAGCGCTGGAAGGTGCTGTCCAAGGTGCTCACCGTCGTCGACGCGCTCAAGAAGGAGGAGGAGCACGTCACCCCGCTCAAGCGCCTCGAGATCCTGCGCCCCCAGCTGGGCCTCACCAAGCCGCACAAGGTGGCCCATTTCATCCGCCGCTCGCCGCGCCTGTTCGAGGTCTGCCGCGACAGCCGCGGCGTCATGTGGGCGGGACTCTCGCCGCAGGCCGAGGACCTCGTCGAGGAGGAGGCGCGCCTGCTGGACGAGCACGCACCCATGGCGGCGCAATACGTTACCAGGATGCTCATGATGTCGGTCGACCGGCGCCTGCCTGTCGACAAGATCGCGCACTTCAGACGCGACATGGGGCTTCCGCATGACTTCCGGACGCGTTGGGTGCACATGTTCCCCGAACTGTTCAGGGTGGTCAGATTGGAGGATGGCGATTACCTGCAGCTTGTCTCTTGGAATCCAAACTGGGCAGTTACTGAGCTTGAGAAGAAGGCTGCAGCATTGGCCGGCAATGCCAATGTGAAGTCCAACCCTGGTACACCAGGCGAGCTCTCACTTCCATTCCCTATGAAGTTCCCGCCAAATTTTACAAGTTACTACAAATTCAGAGGGAAAGTTCATCACTATGTGAAAACGGGCAATACTGAGCAGTTTCAGAAGATCACCTACCTATCCCCTTATGCGGAGGCAAAGGGATTGACACCTGGCTCTCTGGAGTTTGATAAGAGGGCTGTTGCAGTCATGCACGAGATACTGAGCTTCATGTTGGAAAGGAGGCTGGTGACCGATCACCTTACACATTTCCGTCGTGAGTTTGTTATGCCGCAGAAGCTGATGAGGTTACTCTTGAAGCATTATGGCATATTTTATGTTTCTGAGAGGGGGAAGAGATTGAGCGTGTTCTTAACAGAGGCATATGAGGGAACAGAATTGACAGAGAAGTGCCCGTTGGTTCAGTGGAGGGAAAAGGTCCTTCAACTTACTGGTTACAGAGGGAGGATTAAGAATCTGGGAAAACTTGGCGCGTCTTCTGATTCAGAGGACTACTTTCTTGGTGATGATGGTGCTAGTAGTGATGATGATGCCATATTGGATATCGAAAGTGAACATGGAGATGATTTGTTAGATGATCCTTCTATTTCAGATGGTTCTGAGATGGATTTAGGTGATATGAGTGAATTTGCAGACTGAATGGGTGGTTGTGCATGTGTAGCATAAAAGAATAAATTGGTATCTTTATGTTCACTAAAATCAATTTCAAAAGTAGCTTGTGACACTGTGATACAAGGGCATCTAGTTGAATGCCCAAAATTTTGTCAAAACAATCAAGGAATATGTATGTGTATTTGATATTGTATCTGTATGCAAGCAATTAGGATCACTTAAGAAAGAAGACCATGATCAGATATTTCATCCTAGATTTTGAAAGAAAAATATCTCTTAACTATGGAATTTTGTCAATTAACTTCGTATGCTCTCACATGTTTGAATGTCAGAATTCTGGGTTTGCCACTGTTGTGACCATTAAGCTAGGGGTATAAATCTCTCTTGATGCAAAATTATGGATTATTCCCTTACCATTGGCATATTTAAAATTCCTGATTTTGGCTCCCTACCAACATCTTTTGGACCCCCGAATGTTAACTTTAAAAATATCACATTGATTGGATATGGCTGGCTTGCATAGTTCTTAATCATGTCTTCATATTATTTAAGGCGAATCAGTTGGCTCTAACATTTTCTTTGAAAAGGTGTGGATTCGACAAGTGTGCATCGTTCTGCCATACTCATGTTATGATATCTTCTTCCACCAAACAGTCTTTCAGCTCTCTAGGAGGTATGACGCGCTCGATTCGAAGTTCTGATATGAACACTATCTGACTGTTTCATTTGTAATGTTTGCATACAAGCAATCCTGTGCAGTAAAGACAGAGTAATCATTTGAAACCGTATGTTAACTAAAATTATTCTTTAACTCTGTTTTTATTAATTTGGAAAGATAAGCTAAATGGCTAATAAGTTGGAATTAAATGGCATAGTAAAATCAAAATGTATTATGTCAACATTTAGTTTATAAATCAACATATGTAATTTGATGATACTGTGATTAGATTTGCAGCTGAATTGGAGGTATGAAATCTGTCCATTGATCCAGTCATCTAATCGAATGTTGAACTTAAACTCACATTCTTATGAACAGACTGTGCCTGTAGGGAAGCAAAAGAAACTAGAATACATATAATCATGTTGCTATAATGCTTTCTGAAGTATTTTCCACATAGACACTTCCAAGCTTCATTTAATTTGTGTTGTGCATTTTGTCATTATCACTTGATCAGCTTTGCTAGACTCTTCCCGGGAGGTATTTGGCACCCTCTCTCTAATCTCTAGTGTTTCTCTTATGCATAGATATATAGATATGCTCTTTCTCTTTCCCTCTCTGGTCTGCCACAGTGCAAAAAAACATGCATATAATACATCCTTTGTGTTTCCTTGTTACATATTACATGTGAATGGTTTTCTTTTAGCTTGGCAGGTACACACTTTCAGCAATTTGGCTGAATAATGAATACCTGAAGTTATGATATTACCTGTCATCTTTCTTTTTGTCCTCCTCTATGATAATATGCCGTCTCTTGCATTGTCCAGCAAATTTTGTGACGGCTTTAAACACAGTATTAGATGCTGTCCTACTGTACCGGTCATCACTTGGATCTTGTTGAAACTTGCAGTCTAACCTGTTTATGTGGTGGAAAAAGGATCTGTCTATGCCGCCTCTTGTGCTCTGGTGTCACAAATAGAAAGCACAACCAACTTCCATGTTAGATGATGAAGCAACACAAATGCTGTCCCTCACTGGCTCTTAAATTGCTGGCATTGTTTTATCTTTGTTATGTTAGCTTCAAAACAACAAATTTCTGAAGCATATGTATTCTGCTTATATGTAATCCTCTTCTCACTTGTCTTTGTATTATTTCACCAGGAGATTTTTCACTTTTCCATTCACTCGTCAGTCCATTGGAGAGATCCAGCACCTCTGCTGCAAACATGCTCACATGGCGATCAGAGGCCCTGCTTAATGCAACCACATGGGAGCAAGACGTCCCCATTTACTTCACTTCTTGAGTCGTTGGTTGCAACCATGAATGTTGTTCCTGCACTAGTAGAGATCTCCCGTCCGTCGATGCTACTGATTCTTATTTTGATGGGAGCCATGATCCTTACTTATTTAAGGCCGGCCTCACACGGGAACAAGTCATGAAGGCAGAAGGACCCTATTACCATGCTGTTGACAATTGCATTATCGTCGGCGTGCTCCATGTATATTCTGCCATTGTTCAGTTTCATGAATTCATGGGAGGTATGGTCCTGCCGCCACGACCATTTCTCCATGGCTGCTTGTCGATGCAAGGAGATGTAACGGGTATTTCTTCCCCCATCAAGGTGTTCTTAATTTCTAAGCCATCTCCACACTCCTTTAATTAATGAAATTGGCACTGTCTCGTGCAGGTTCCTTTCAAAAAAAGAAAAAAGAAAAAAGAAGCCATCTCCACACAGTTAGTAGGTTCTTTGCATCTTGGATTTTACAGAAGGATAAGTTTCATGTGCAAAAACGGTCTGCCTTGCTGGATAATGTCTGGATCAATCCACTTTCTGGACCATCAAACCCATCATCAAATCGGGATTCCTCCTCAGCTGAAACTGCTGCAGCAGTACCATTATTATGACGCTGCACAGCCTGAACCGCCATGTCAATTTAGGGGGCTGGAAGTGGTTGCTGAGCTCCAATATACACATTAATTTGCAGCTGATTCATAAAAAAAAGTACTGCAGGTGACCGGGCAAAAAAAAATGCATTCAAGGTATTCAACCATCTCTCTTGTGGTGTCATCAAGTCATTGTTATCTTCCTTATGGTGACAAAAAAAGATTATGTCAAATCTGAGAACGAAATATGTCCACCACGAGAGACCAAGCCAAGATTCAGAGTGATGTCGCAAGTTGAACCCCCAACGTCTCGTATGTACCAGAGGATAAATGTCACTAGCAGAGTAGTTAACCCTAGCAGACTGGGGTCAAGGTGTTGCTTTCGCTATGAATAAGCTACTGCTCTTGGCCCCGTCACTGTGTCATATTCTGAGGCCTTCCCGTACCGACTTGCATTGTTCTGCATTCTTATTAAATGAAAAGGCCCGCCCCATTTGTATGAACAGATTGAAGACCATTTCCGATATTTTTGTAAGAAGTAGAAATCATGAAGTTCGCCTGTTCCAGGGAATCAAATGGACGAGGCGCCTAGTTAAGAGGTCGTCCGTGAGATCAGATCATGGTTCCTTCCTTCGTCCATCAGGGAATCAAATGGACGAGGCCCAGCTGCTAGCCAGGCAGATCCAATTGATTTCACCCTCGAAGTGTTTGGTGCCGGCATTAGTACGCATAGTCGTGCAAATGGCAAGCAATCCACTGGCCCATCCGCCATCTCACTCCTAATGTACTTTAGGTTTAACTCGGCACATGCATATATAGGGCATTTCGGTTTGTATGTGTATCTTTATAGAGTACTACTAGTAGAAGTACGGTACTAGTATGTCTAACCGAAATTACGTCTGATCCGGCGATGTCCAGTCCGCGTCCTACTGACGAGCAGTGTGAGGCTCTCAAGAAATTCTTGGAATGAATCCAGTATAGCACCACCTTCTGGGGTATTCGCCCGTCTAAAAAACAATTTCGCAACAAAATTATCAGTTTTTTCAGCATCCTGTAGCATACTGCCTGCATACTACCACGAAACGCATGCGATTCTTGCTCCCACAAGTCACAAACATGTAACTGCCAAAACGTTAGAGTGCGCTACTCAATTTTTCTCTTCCGATTCTTGTTCCCACAAGTCACAAACACGTAACTGCCAAAACGTTAGAGTGCGCTACTCAATTTTTCTCTTTCTTTCAAATAAATAATGATGAAAAAATTCGCTTGCATCTCTCGGCTAGTATTATTAACATGCGAAAATAAGCTCTTGTGGCGTGCAAGGACAATTTGTCAGCCTCACACCAAATAAGCATGCATGGCATGGGTGCACCGTGCATCCACGAACGAGGCAAGGCGTGAAACCATGCCTGAAGTTGAAGAAGCGATGGTTCGATCTCCCCCTCCGCCACCCGCCCTGCCTGCTGGCCTCTAATGCCATTAACTGCCACCCATCCACCCACCAACCGTCTCCTCCCCTGCCAGGCTCCTCTTCTTCTCCGCCCTGCAGCTATATCAATACTGGCCGGACCCTTTCACTCCCCCATCCATCTCACTGCCTTGTGACTGCGACCACCCATCCACCACAGTGTGAGCTGCTGCAAGAGAGCGAGGCAACCATGGCGCGGGAGCAGGCGCTGCTGTCGACGGAGATCGTGAACCGCGGCGTGGAGCCGTCGGGCCCGGACGCCGGGTCGCCGACGTTCTCGGTGCGCGTGCGTCGCCGGCTGCCCGACTTCCTGCAGTCGGTGAACCTCAAGTACGTGCGGCTGGGGTACCACTACCTCATCAGCCACGGCGTGTACCTGGCCACCATCCCGGTCATCGTGCTCGTCTGCGGCGCCGAGCTCGGCAGCCTCAGCCGGGACGAGCTGTGGCGCAAGGTCTGGGGGGAGGCCACCTACGACCTCGCCACCGTGCTCGCCTTCCTCGCCGTCCTCGCCTTCACCATCTCCGTCTACATCATGTCCAGGCCGAGGCCCGTCTACCTCATCGACTTCGCGTGCTACAAGCCCGCCGACGAGCTCAAGGTACGTTACGTACGGATCCCATGCAACCACCACGCCCCTCTCGCAGATCTGTACTGTAGGTACGCATCTCATGCGTCTAAGAAGAACAACTTGCCTTTTCATGCATCACGTATTGCCTGTAGCTAGCGTAACATACTTTCTTGCTTGCTCTTGTTTAGTCTATATATATCCGTTTCATAAGATTTTCTCCACTCAGTGTTTGGTAACTGAAATTAGATGTTGACAAAATTACAGTTGGCATGGTAAACTTAACTAGGATCTACAATACATGGAGGAATCATGCGCTATCATGCCTAAAAGTACACTGGTCAGTGCATATAAAAAGAGTTGAAACTTATGGTTTGCTTCAGAAAGTGTGTGACTGTACACTGCTGTAGCGGAGTATAGCAGTTGAGGGTTTTCGATGTTTAACCTTAGATTGACGTTCTCATATGTCTAGACATTTAGGAGCACCTCTGCACCTGTAGCAAGAACTTTGATTGGCCCGCTCCTTCAATTTGGTCAGAGTCGCCAGCTGCCACCAATCGGAACATAAATAAACACTGACAGATAACAACATGACCCAAAAAGGCCAAAATCTTGCTAAATACTATACTGTGGTAGTAGCAATCAAAAGACTTCTTTTTGCGAGACAGCAATCAAAAGACTTCGTTACACAAAATTGTCTTACTAATTAATGTGAGTTTTTTGAGTTAACGGAAGTATCACACTCGATAGCGAGGCAATAGTTCTAGCGTGAAGTGATTAGTCACGCGCAAACGATCACTTGGGATACATGAGCTACGCGCACCTTGGACCTGGGTCCACCGGTATGAATGGGCGGGCCGATCCAGGGCAGAGAGGAAGTTATGACGAGCAGGTAGGAGTAGAACGATTTCCGTTGGGCCGCGATCGGAGACATCACTTCTGATACGGTTGACCGCTCACAATCAATGAGCCGTAAAAGGCCTGTTAAAAAATTCGTATACGGATACATACACCTTGGCGTAGATGTAGCTGTACAGTGTTGTACGGTCTGATGGGCATGCCTGTCTCTGCATCGAACAGTCGCTGTCACTTGAAGAACTTTCAACTTAATGGAACCGTTAAAAAAAAATCAATCGATGGTTTTGTGTGCAGGTGTCGAAGGCTGAGTTCATCGACCTGGCTCGCAAGTCGGGCAAGTTCGACGAGGACAGCCTCGCGTTCCAGTCGCGCCTGCTGTCCAAGTCGGGCATCGGCGACGAGTCGTACATGCCGCGGTGCGTGTTCGAGCCCAACAGCAACTGCGCGACCATGAAGGAGGGCCGCGCGGAGGCGTCCACGGCCATGTTCGCGGCGCTGGACGAGCTGTTCGACAAGTGCCGCGTCCGGCCCAAGGACGTGGGCGTGCTGGTGGTGAACTGCAGCCTGTTCAACCCGACGCCGTCGCTGTCGGCCATGATCGTGAACCACTACAAGATGCGCGGCAACATCCTGAGCTACAACCTGGGCGGCATGGGCTGCAGCGCGGGCGTGATCGCCGTGGACCTGGCCCGCGACATGCTGCAGGCCAGCGGGGCCGGCCTCGCCGTGGTGGTGAGCACGGAGGCGGTGTCCTTCACGTGGTACCCCGGGAAGCGGCGGTCGATGCTGATCCCGAACGCCTTCTTCCGGGCCGGGTGCGCCGCCGTGCTGCTCTCCAACCGGCGCCGCGACTTCCACCGCGCCAAGTACCAGCTGGAGCACGTGGTGCGCACGCACAAGGGCGCCGACGACCGCGCGTTCCGCTCCGTGTACCAGGAGGAGGACGAGCAGCGGATCAAGGGCCTGTCCGTCAGCCGCGACCTGCTGGAGGTGGGCGGGCACGCGCTCAAGACCAACATCACCACGCTGGGCCCGCTGGTGCTGCCCTTCTCCGAGCAGCTCATGTTCTTCGCCGGCGTGCTGTTCCGCCACCTGTTCCCGTCCAAGGCGAGCTCCACGCCGGCGCCGGGGGAGGAGGCGTCGTCCGCCGCCGCGCCCTACATCCCGGACTTCAAGCGCGCGTTCGAGCACTTCTGCATGCACGCGGCCAGCCGCGACGTGCTGGAGCACCTGCAGAGCAACCTGGGCCTCCGCGACGCCGACCTCGAGGCCTCCCGCGCCGCGCTGCACCGCTTCGGCAACACCTCCTCCAGCAGCATCTGGTACGAGCTGGCCTACCTGGAGGCCAAAGGCCGCGTCCGCCGCGGCGACCGCGTCTGGCAGCTCGCGTTCGGGTCGGGGTTCAAGTGCAACAGCGCCGTGTGGCGCGCCGTCCGCCGCGTGCGCCGCCCGTCGCGCAGCCCGTGGCTCGACTCCATCGACCAGTACCCGGCGCGCATGGACGCCTAAAAAAGGGACGACCAAGCCAAGTGAGCAGCTTCTTCTCACGCCCTGCAAACTGCAAGCTACGAAATATACTATTACTACTAGGAAGCGATATATTTGCATGCATGCCCTGCTCAAGCAAGTGTTTGTCATCAAGGTAAGTGGTTTGTGTTGGTTTAATTAGCAGTTGTTATTAAGGTTTTACTACTAGTATTAAACAGACACGATTGAGAGACTACCACAATGATGTGTATGCGCACGTATGCGCCGTGGATCGATGTTTAATTTGTTGGGTCGTGTGTGAACTTGTCTGCGTGCAATTTTAATCTGTTCAAGACTTACCACTTGGTAATAGATGTTGCCGCTACTGTTACATTACATATGGTTGTTTGATCAAGCTTGTATGATAATCTGGAATCTATATGTATCTATGATGGCTATGGACCGGCATCCATCGGCGTCCTTGTTCGTCGAAAAATTCTGGTCGACTTCGTCCGTGCCATTCTACCTTTGCGTATTCTTTGTCCGGTGTCCGTGAAATGCTTGATAGCTAGGCACGTTATGAGTGTTTACATGAAACTCTGGAAGCTAAAACACGACAATGCGCGCAACATTGTTTGACCAAGCCAACAACAGAGGTTTCCGATTCCTTGTTCTGCATTGTGGATTGACGATTTCAGTTCATGCTCGCTTCTGCTCCTGCAGCCTGCAGGCATCATATTTAGAGTACCATCAAGGTTTCTTGTTAAACTGATGACATTATGCCGGTTGCTAAATTCAGGTTAATTTCTTGTTAAACAGAGATCAATTCACGCTGTGTCTGTTTATGTTTACATTCAGATGAGTTTGCATAAACCAATGGGCCTTCCACTGAGCATTGGGCGGTCCATCTTGCACGTTCTGTGTCAGTGAAGTTCTTTCGGGTGATGGCACAGCCTACATCGCGCCAGTTCTGGACAGGGAGGTGGCCGAAGCCAGGGCCGTGCGTGGTCGACCCCATCGGCGAGGTCGCGAGGCCGGCCGTCCCCGGAAGCTCAGCAGGCCGCGGAATCAAATGTTCATGCATCCGGACGCGCGCGGCGGGGATAGGAACGTGTGGTAACATCAGGGAAACGGTGAACCACGCTCGCAGCGGAGATGATGCCAGCCAATGCCGCAGCGCGGTGACCGCGAGGAGCTGTTGGAAGATGGTGGCAGCCGCCGGGGGCCGCAGCACAGTGTCTATGCACCGAGTGTCTCTCGTAGCCATGGAGGTTGCTAACGTTCGCGAATACGACCTCTGACGAAGGCGGAGACGAACTGGGGCAGCGCGCCGGCGAGAAGCCGTCGATCGAGCGGCACAGCGCCCATGTCGGGGTGGTCGCTGTTTGAAATAGCGACCGCCCTTGAATCATTTCTATCCGTAAGATCTGAAGCCTGCGGGCCGGATTCGATCTTCGCGTGTCGAGTAATAACGTTCCGGACCAAGCGGAGGCCATCGAATTGGGGTGGGCCGCCCGTTGTTTGTCGCGGCCCGTGTGCGAGAGCGTGAAGCCTTTCCTGGCCTTGTCGGCTTGCCGCTGACCCAACAGTGTGGTCTAGTCACTCCTCTTTCGTCCTCTTCACCTCCCCGGCAGTCCGGCGCCGCCGTGGCGGCCTCCCCTCTCGCCGGCGAGCCACCGGCTGACGCCTCTTTAGCTACCTCCTCCCGGCTAGCCCGGTTGCCGCACCGTCTCGGCGGAGCGCGCCTCCGCCACCCTCGAAGTACGCAACGCCACCCCTCTTCCTTCTCAAGTCTCCCCGCTGCTGCTGCTCCCCCTTCTCTTCCAATCCAAATCCCCCTCCTTTTCTAGGGAAGACGGTCCAATCAACTCCGCTATTGCGGATTTTCGCTGCAGGCAGCTGGCGGAGGACCGAAAGCAGTTCATCTTCCGAATTTGGGGGTTTAACTGAACCCTCCATGCCCAAAGTTCAGTCCTGCCCGATTGGCAAGTCATGCAGTTCGATGATGAGCGGGACACTGGTGGGGGTGTCGGTAGCGGCGAGATTGATGACAGGGCGGACGAGCCTACAAGGTGAGGAAATCATACTACCTGAACTGTAACAGCGAGCATGCCCGTTCAGTGATAAGATTTTGATTTGTGCAACGGGTTTGAACACGAATACTTTAGTACTTGGGGAGCATGAGCCTGTAGAATTGTCCATTTTTCTATTGAACTTATCCATCTGAACAGGGTTTTTACTTGAAGATTGTGGGGGTGCGTATATTGCTTATTGTCATTTGTGCATGCAAAGCTCGATAAATATGGTAAATGTAAATGTAGCTAAAAATCTCGCGTGGGGCCTGAAAGTATTTCTGTATTTCCGCAGTAAATGCTTGTTTTGGACTTTCTATAATGACGGTAGGTAAGCAGAGCTGTGGATAACTAGTCTTCAATATGTAGCCAAGATCCATTTAGCCTTTTGTAGGTTTGAATTGTGTTGTAGTGCGACCTGCATTCAGATAGATCGACGGTGCACATAATAATGTACAATTATATTCTCTGAAAGTAATGTGACAATGATAATGGTTGTCCCATCCAGATGCATAAGTGGCACATTATTGACTGTTGACTTGCTATTTTGGCTACTATATCAGTACTCGTAGTGAAAAAAATTACAATAACTGAATAGAATGGGGTAACTTTTGTTTATATGTCTGGTAATAAGGAAGACAATACCGCATGGCAATGAGATAATTTCTAAGTTTTCTGTTATAGCTTTTCAGGTGCCTACGCTGTGGCATCAGCGCTAATGCAACGCCTCATATGCGTCGTGGACCAGAGGGACGGAGGACTCTATGCAACGCATGTGGCATAGCCTGGGCAAAGGTAGGTGCTTGTTGATCTTCACTCCTTATGTTCTATACATGTTTGTGTTCACCAGTGGTGGCCATAGCCTTGTTTTGGACCAAGTTTCTTGCTTCATTGGTTTATAGGAACAATTCCTGTTAATAGACTTCAAATTTAAAAACATTTGGCTGCTAAATTTGTTCTATAAATGGCATGGGCTGTTTTTATGCTTCTTCATAACATAACACTGATGTTTATGTCGACTATGTTGCTTTTTATTAAATTACAGTGTCCAGTGAGGATCAGGATAGCTTCTGTGCTCACTTCAATTTCTCCGTTCAATTCCAAATTATTTTGTCGTCGGTCTATTACTACCAATATACCGGACACACTGTGTGTGAATACAATATGGTTGGTGCCCCAAACTCAAAAACTGTTAGTAGGAGATTTTTGGTTTTACAATTGAAACAAGCACCAACGGATTAGTATCAGATTTTGACCATCTGCTTTAATATTAAGCTCTGTTTAGTTTAACATACTAGCTGATGAATTTTGAATTTTCTTCAAGCAGGGTAAAATGAGAAAAGTTATTGATTCTGATGCCCACATAGATGATGCTGCAAAAATGGTACCAGAACTTGGCATGGAATTTGACAATGAAGACAAAGCATATGAATTCTACAACTGGTACGCTGGACATGTGGGATTCAGTGTTCGTAAGAGTTCATCAGACAAATCAGCTGACAATATCACAAGATCAAGAACTTTTGTATGCTCTAGAGAAGGTTTTCGTAAGGACAAGAAAGGAGCTAAAGAAGTTAAAAGGCCAAGACCAGAAACAAGAATTGGGTGCCCTGCGCGGATGACAATTAAGATTACGTTGGATGGGAAATATCGTATCGCAGAATTTGTTGCAGACCATAACCATCAGCCAGCACCCCCATCAACCATGCATATGCTGAGGTCACAGAGAGTATTGACCGAGCTGCAAACAACTGACGCGGAGTCCTCAGAAGATTCAACAACACCTTCAAGGTTTTCTAGTGGTTTGTTAGTGCGGCAAGCAGGGGCAACTAGACATGTTAACCCCCTCCCTGGTGATTATAGGAGTTCCCTTTGTTCAAAACGTATGAAAAACATGCAACCCGGCGACGCAGGAGCCGCTGTAAAATACCTGCAGAACATGCAGATGAATAACCCATCATTCTTTTATGCTTTCCAGCTTGATGAGGATGACAAACTGACCAACATTTTCTGGACTGATTCCAAATCTAGAATTGACTTCAGCTACTTTGGTGACGTAGTTTGTTTGGACACGACCTATAAGATAAATGCACATGGCAGGCCATTAACACTTTTCCTTGGAGTGAACCACCATAAGCAAATTTCCATGTTTGGTGCAGCTTTGCTTTATGACGAATCGATGGAATCTTTCAAGTGGTTGTTTGACACATTCAAGGTTGCCACAGATGGAAAGCAGCCAAAAACAATCTTGACTGATCAATCAGTGCCAGCGACGGCTGCCATAACAGCTGCATGGCCAGGTACAATTCATCGTCTTTGTCCATGGCAAGTTTACCAAAATGCTGTTAAACATCTGAATCACATCTTCCAAGGCTCAAAGACATTCGCAAAGGATTTCAGCAAATGTGTTTATGAATATGAGGAAGAAGCGGAGTTCTTGCTAGGATGGACAGCTATGCTGGAGAAGTACGATCTTAGAAACAATGAATGGCTTCGTAAATTGTTCGATGATCGAGATAAATGGGCTTCAGTGTACAATAGGCATGTATTCACTGCAGATATAAAAAATTCGTTGCAGACAGAAAGTGTCAGTAGTGTCCTGAAAAAGTACTTGAGTCCACAGTTTGATTTGTCGTCTTTTTTCAAGCATTTTGAAAGGGTACTGGATGAGCATCGATATGCAGAGCTACAAGCTGATTTTCATGCAAGCCAAAGCGTCCCGAGAATACCTCCTTCCAAAATGCTTAAACAGGCTGCTAATATTTACACACCAGTGGTTTTTGAAATTTTTCGCAGAGAGTTTGAGATGTTTGTGGATTCAGTGATTTATAGTTGTGGGGAGACGGGGACTGCATCTGACTATAGAGTAGCAGTTACAGATAAACCTGGGGAGCACTATGTTCAGTTTGAACCCAGTGACTTCTCTGTCGTTTGCAGTTGTAAAAAGTTTGAATCAATGGGTATCCAGTGCTGTCATGTGCTCAAGGTTCTTGACTTCAGAAATATCAAAGAGTTACCGCAAAAATATTTCATGGGAAGATGGAGGAAGGACGCAAAATCTGCAAACACATGCAATCAAGAAATTATGAATGATGGAGCTTCACAAACTACATGCTCTTCTTTAAATGCCCCAGGCCCATTTATAAGTCATCAACACATGCAATCGAGTAATCAGGCAAACCATGTAAGCATATTGAACACGCCCTTTAATTAAGAAGGTTCTATGTTTCTCACTTCACATTCGGTTTGTCTATGTTTCTCACTTCACATTCGGTTTGACATGTGATAAATTGCAGGATTCTTCAGTTTCTAGCTTCCACCAGAATGGCTTTCATGGAGATGCACAGAGAAATCAGGTATGACACATTGGTTGAACTGTTAGTTTGGCACATTTAACTTGTCAATCAACCTGTCAGTTCAATGTGAGTAATCTAATTAAATCCATACATGTTAAAAAGTTCATTGAAAAATATTCACAATATTGCAATGATTGCATGCCATCTTCAGAAAAGATCATATCCCAATAGATCCAAGGAGTGTAATCAGCAAAGATACCCTTGATTTTCTTCACTTCTGATATTTTGTTATACTATACAAATGACTTCTTAGACCCCTGTGGTTATAACTGTGCGTGTTACTTTCAAACAGTTTCAAAATGATGCTGAGGGTTATTTTTTTCCTAATCTGACTTGCTGTTGTTTCACAGGATTATACTCCCTTAGCTGGAATGCAGCAGCAACAGTTCCTTGGAAACTTTCACCTCAGCAATGGAACCAGTTTTTGATGAAATGTTTCTTCCGCGTGACAGAATGCTATCTTTGCCAATCTGCTGTGAATTGAAATGTGTGTTTTTGTAGTATCAGAAATTCACAAACCAGTTAGTTTTCTGGAAAATATAGTTCGACGCTGTAGTTGGACTGTGCAATCAGTATGTTCTTTGAGCCAGGAATGTGTGAGTGTTGTTATAGGGAATGAAAGTTCGATTTGCTGCTGGATGGTGGATTTGATGTCAGATGTGCTTCAGTATTATATCTGTGCTGTTTGGCTCATAAAAAACTACTGGATCACTCCCGTTCCCGAAATGTGAGTAAAGTCGTCAAGTTTGGCAGCAATTTGGACGGTCTGGTTGCTTATGCGTGTTGGTAACATGTCATTTGAAACTTATCAGCAATCCTACCTAGACCACTGCATGAGTAAAATAGGCACAAACCTTCAAATTAGATGGAGTGTCCACGTTGACATTACACAGCCCCGGACTTCTGACAGTGATGCGAACAAATCAAGGTGGGAGAAAAAATGAAACGGAGAAAGGGAAACGTTGTAGGAAACAAGATGAGAATTTTTGTTTGATATGACCGGCGGGCTGCTGTTTTCGATGGCATTAGTTAAGCGGATTGATGTGGCCACGCTATCGCCCAGAGGTGGATTTGGTAAGAGCTACCCGGATAATTGAACTGTTCTAATGATTGCGTAATTTATTTATTTATTTGCTTATTGTAACGCTGAGCACTCGGTGGTGGGATTTGGAGAATGAAGAAGCATTATCATACCTGCATTGGCGCATCAGTGTGATGTTTTGGTGCACATCATGGAGTTCACTGGAAGTTAGGTCCATGTCAGGGTAGTTGTTAATGTTCAGTACTAACTGCTAATGTTCAGTATAAGGCCCCAAAAAAGTGAATCGAGCTATGGCAAGTTTTGCCTGGCATGCATCAGTGTGCTGCTGCTGTTTAGAATGAAATTTAATATGGCAAGTGAACAATCATTTTCGTCAGAAGTTGACATTTCGTGTGGTATGGTTAGACGTTAGAGCTTCAGACCCTTCTAACTTTCAATTTCTTCAGCATTGGCCTGAATTAGTAGGACAGGTTAACCTCTGAAGAATTCTCACGGGAAAGCCTCTGCGGAGTAATCCGTTTCGATATTTTTCGTAGGCCGCAACGGCACATCAGCAAGCACATTATGTTGAATCAGCTCTGGCGGCGTATCACTGTCGCCCTCGATCCCCGTAGATAGTAGATACTGCGCATTGGAGCACCCAGCCGCCGCCGCCGGAAGCTGAGGAGAACGCGGGCATGAAGGACTGTTCGGAGGAGACGAGAGGAAGAACGGGAGGAGGATCATAAAGAAGGCGGTGACTAGGGTCTGGTGCTACCGGGGAATCCGCTTGCGCCACCGTCGGCGGCTTGCCGGCAAGTCCATGTCGCCGGCGGTGGACGGGGGAGGGGAGCCGTGAGGCGCGGGAGAGAGAGGGTCCATTTGCAAAAAGTAGGATCGCGTTGAGGGGTTTTATGTAAATATTTGGATCGCGAGTCGCGATCCATATTAGGAGGTATTATGAAAATAGTTGGATCGCGGAGAATAATCGCGATCCTAATGAGGGATTAATGTGTAAACTTTGTGTTGACCGTCTTCCACCTGCGGGCAGGCTCCTGCAGCCGTTAGTTCTGACCTCTGCCGTCTAGATTGATCTATAGCTCAGACTACGCCACGGTACCATGGTTTTTGTTCTGCGACCTCCCCCGCTCCCCGCCGGTGGCTGGCGGCCGATCGCCGGCGTCGACAGCGGGGCGAAGAGGCTTCTTACGGCCCGATTCAGGGCGTCCGAACCGGTGGGCGTGAAGGTGCTCCAGGAATTCACAAGCTCGATACGGCGGAAGACGGCAGCCGGAGGCAGCGACGCCCAAGGTCACCGATGCGTCACGTTCGGTGCAGGTCCTGTGGCCCTGGCTCGCCAGTGCACTTCAATTCCTTCCTTGTCCATCGACGCCATCGATTTGGCTCCAACTTCCCGTGTTGAATTTGGTTCTACCTGTCAAACAAGCGCTTTTGCATAAGCTTGATGCCCGTCAGTATTCAGCACAAAGATCATTCTCAAATGCCTTTATTTGGATTTTACAAAGCATGAAGAAAAATATACTTGCCCTTGATGGAGTTCATTCTAGCAAGTGATGGTTATTTTACAGTCGCTGTCAGTGTTCACGCGAGTACTATGTCATCTCAGCTAGGAGCGGCATTCCAACTCACCATCAATCGTTTGTCCATCCTGGTAATCACTAAGCTGGTAATCACTAAGTGAATTTGTGTCGTGTTTTCTGTAGCAGGCTTCTCTGATTGCTGCTGTTGTTCAGACGCGAATAGGAAAGGGAACGGGCAGTCGTTTTCGTCAGAAGTTGACATCTCGTCACTTGCCGGTTCAAGACCTGGGCCTCTCAATTTCGTGTGGTCAGACGTCAGGGATCGGCATCCCACAAACTTCAAATCCCCTCAGCATTATCCTGAATTTGGCGGACACTACACAGTTCACACATCAATTCTGGACTAACCTGTGTTTGCATTGGCTACCCGATGCCTAGCTATATTCTTGACGTCCTCTGTGGAGTAATCCGTGTCAACACTTTTGCTAGGCAACGACGGCACGATGAACCCATTACTTGTTCCAGGACAAATGCTGATACTGTTTGTGAAGTTCAGAATTGGAACAGCTTGCACGCTACCACTACCAAACCCAAGCCAAGCCATCGCACCACGTCACCATGAAATGAACTCCTCGTGGCCTCCACTACTAGTAAATCCCAAAGCTGGACGACTGGGACAGATCAGCCATCGAGCACAGGAATATTTGCCTTTTCCTCTCGATCGAGATTTAAAACAACGCCAGGCGATCGGCAAAGTACGTGTATGGCTTGGCACGTTGCAAACATGCGAGGATGATCTTTGAACTGTGTCGAGGCCCGTTCGGTCGGTGAGGTCAACCCGTCGACCACACGCGGCGCCGAAGCGGATATACAAATCCTACGCGCGCCGACGGAAGCGCGCGCGCGTACGTCTCGCCGAGGAGAGGAAGGCCTGCTCTGACTTGTTCTGCGCGCACAAGCCAAGCGGCGGAGGCGTCAGGCGAACCGACGGCCCATCGGCCGCGACGCCGACGCGGCACCGGTGACCCGTTACCCCGTCGGGGTTGGGAGCTGCTCGCCTGCTCTGCTCTGCTCTGCTCGTCGAGCGAGTCATTTCGTATTCGTCTTCTGCTCTGTCTCGGTGCAAACGGCGCTGTCGTCGTGTTCGGCAGTTCGGCTTCGGCCGCCGGGGGCCCGGGGTGTCAGAGGCGGTTGGCGGCAGTTGGGTTTCTTCGTCTCCTTTTTATTCCGCCCGCATTGGGGAGGCCAACCGCCGGTTGGGCTCCCCGCTCCACGTCTTCTCCGCACCAAAAGGTACTCCTCCTCCTCTCT
The DNA here is from genome assembly GCA_012490785.1 of Eragrostis nindensis. Lineage (NCBI taxonomy): Eukaryota > Viridiplantae > Streptophyta > Magnoliopsida > Poales > Poaceae > Eragrostis > Eragrostis nindensis. Next base: position 280,959 of record JAAXCT010000702.1, on the reverse strand, counting down.
CTCTGGCTCTCTCCCGCCGTTTCTTCTCCGCCACCTGTTCGACGGAATGGCGCGGCCGCGGGAAAGAAGAGTTTTGGTTGCTGTTTTCTTCTGTGCTGCGGCGGTTATGTTGCTAATTTGATGCTTGTCCAGTGGCAGAAACTTCTTGCTCGCTCGGCGTGTTGCTCAGTTATTCGAGGAATTGGGCTGAATTCTTCTCCCGGCTGGCGTCCTGGTTCTTGTGTCAGGCATAGGTAAGTTTCTTGAAGCCTTTGCGGATTTTCTTTTTCCTTGGGTGTTCTTCCCCGTTCTTGATGGCAGTCCCTCGTTCCTTTAGCCTAGCTGTAATCGCGGCCTGCTCTTTGGCGTTGTTTCTGCCGAAGAATAGTATACCATGTTGGGTGCCTTAAGTTCAGAGGTTGATCAGCAGGATGAATTGGTTACCGTTCAGTTTCTACTGGCTGACATAATGTTCTTCAGGGAACCAATCCCATAGTTATGCTCATGAAGCCAATTCAAACTTGCCGTTGAGTTTCTACTGGCTCTACATAATGTTCGTCAGGGAACCAATCTTCAGGGACTGTTTTACTCTCCTGACCGAAGCTTATTGCAAGAATTCCTGTTTCCTGGGTCGTTAGGTCTCTCATTTCCTGGCTTATAAGCCAAGAAACCGACAACGGACCGTTTATTGCAAGATTTTGGCAGTCTGTTACTTCCCATCAAATCTCAATCCCTTTGTTTGGGGACTGAGGCATGAAGGAATTGGGAAAGTTGGTGGTGTCTGTGTGTCCTTGTTCGTGGCCATGGAGCTAGAGCTTTTCAAGAATGATTTGTTTGCTTTTTGGTTGATGGGGTCTACTAATGTTTGCTGTAAAGCTAAGAAACATCGATACAGCCCTTTTTGCTCTTTTCTTTCCTCATATAATCACTTACTCATAAACCACTTTTCCTCCTGCAAACAGCAAATTATATATTATTTCTTTACCGGGTATGGTTATGTTGTCAATGGATTTTGATAGTCGTATGAAAGGACATTGTTTGGTGTTGAATAACATTGTTAACATATGATTTGTTCTTTTCGTCTGTTTGGTTGTTGTTTCCTTCTGTTTCATTCTTCTTCGGACATCTGTATAAATTTGGACTTGGATTGTTTGGTGTTGGGTCTTCAGAGTTTCAATAATTAATTGACTACGCAGCTCCTTTATGTGATATCGAAGCTATGTGCACTCCACCTTTTCCCCTCTTATTTTTCTGTTGAATTATCCAGATTTCTGTACCTAAACACAGGCTTATTCTGATCGAGCTTAAGTATCAATTCTCAAGCTGATTTTCATTTATACCGAGCCACCATCAGGAAGCCGTTTCTCTAATGTACCTATTAATACAGTTTTCCGATGCTGCATTTAGTTACCCGTTCTTACACAAACATGATTGATGCAACAATTTCACGTATCAGAGAATAGCACATGTAGCAATTAACATACCATTATCTTTTTTTTTCTTTCAGATAGAAGGGATAAGCTTGCTCGAAGCAAATGGCATCTCTTACTCCTGGGATACTATTAAAGGTTCTAAAAAATATTAACTCCGATGTGAAAGTATGTGGGGAATATCGATCCATTCTTCTCCAAGTTATTAGCATAGTCCCTGCAATCACTGGCTCAGAGCTTTGGCCAGACCATGGTTTCTTCATCAAAGTTTCAGATTCGTCGCACTCAACGTATGTTTCTCTGTCAAAGGAGGACAACGAACTCATCTTATCAAACAAACTTCAGCTTGGACAGTTTATATATGTTGAGAAGGTTGAATCAAGTATCCCAGTTCCAGTTCTTGTTGGGGTCCGACCAGTTCCAGGAAGGAACCCTTGCATCGGAAATCCAAAGGATTTGATGCAAATGTCAACTCCATCGGGGGTTTTGGAAGCACTGGATCAACAAAGAAAGACTTCGAAGTCATCTGATTTATCTGAAAGTGAAAAGGAAAATCTACAGAGGAAAGTAGTTATCAAAGAGCAGAAGGCTGTTGTTGCTTCTCGCTACATGCTTGGCGTATCGAGCAACAATGGAAAAATTACTAATCTTAACTCCAGCATTGATAGTGAAAAAAGTAGTGGTGGCAGCAGCATATGTGATGCAAACCAAAAGTCTGTTGCTCCGAAAATCAAACAGGAGCCAAAGAATCAGGTATGTTTGAGCCCATTTGTAGTAAGAGATTGTTAAGAACAAAAGGGGAACTATGACCCCTGTCATATCTTGGATTTGATAATCCCAATGAACATTCATAATTTAACTTTAGATATTCTTTTTTAAATATGATATGCGGGTTCTTCTAACATCTAAATGAACAAAGATGGTGGTTAAATGGTTGGTGATAGCATTTTATGATGGTATTTTAGGAGCGGCCAAGTAATATATCTCCTTATCGTGCTAAGTTGGTTTCTGCGAAGCAAGAAGTTAACAAGGACACACGCAAGAATAGCGGCACTTCACCTAGTCAGAACGGTTCTGCTACTGTGAAGAAGCAAATACCAAAGGATAACAAAAAGGAATCTGCAACTGAAAGAAGATCGACACCAGAGACTCATAGGAGTTCTCCAACACCAGGTAGGACTTCACCACCAAGGCAGAATGGGACTTCCGGTACCGTTCCTCCTGTGTCTAGTGTTAAAAGAAGAGTCGTGGAAACTGTCTCCTGGGACTCCCTTCCGACAAGCCTCATCAAATCAGGAAAGGTATGAGGTTCTTATGACTTTATTATATATGTTGTATTCTGTATATTTTGGGCACTCAAGTTACTGTAACCTTTGCATGCATTTTATATGCAGAAAATCATCCAGTAATTAGTTAGCTTTAGTAAATTGTTCTAGACCCTTCGGATATTTATTTATTTTGTGCATACAGGCTGTTGTCAGGAGGAAGAATATTGCCCTTATAGTAGCAGCTGAGGCACAAAGGGAGGCTACTGCAGCTGCATCTCTTGTTAAAGGCCTTGGGTAAGCAGGTCAATAGCTCAGATATTTTTTTTTATTCGTAGCTATTTATCCTATTATCAAATACAATAGTACAGTTAGTTGCATAAGTTAGGAAAGACTCTACTATATTTGAAATGGATAGTTTCGGCATATTGCAAGCTCCAATTTCATTGCATTTTGCTGTGTAGTGAAAGGTACCAGTCGGAGTTATAGCTTGTAACCTGAACGTTGTAGGTTTCATAAGCTGTCTAAAAGATAGTTAGCCTTTTGTATTCTGAAGAACTAGATTTGTTCAGTGCTTGTTGAGAGGTTTGCGTCATACGCCAAAAACACCCTTCCGCTGCAGTTCACCGAAACCTACAGAAAACCTTCGCTGAATAGAATAACTGCATGATACAAAGATATTTGCAAAAGCATGAGTTTGGCATGAAAACAGCTTTTGCCTCTGATGCTGCAGTGCAGGCAAGGATCTTTCGATGTGAAGTGCATGAATTATTCTTGCCCTGGGTATGATTGTGAATCTAATCCTGTGTGCCATTTTGCAGAATTTTCGCTGAGATAAGGGAGTCATATGAGGTGGATCCGCATGCTGCAATTACCAAGTTTTTCCAGCTACAACGGCTTATCCTTCAGCAAAGTGCTGTTTGGAAAGCTTACTCGCTGGAGTCCAGCAAAGAATCTCGACCAGACAAGGAAAGGTCATCAAGGAAAGCTCCTGCATCTCACAACAAAGCTGCTCCAGGCAACACAACAAAGAATTCCGACGATGCTCAGACGAGTGAAAAGGTTGAATGGGCCAGAGAGGACGGTTTCAAGGAGATCTGCAGGTCATGGATCGCACTGAAGAAAGAATCACAGTCATGGTTCCTGAGTTTCTTGGAGGATGCTCTTGAAACAGGATTCAAGTTCGAGGATCAAACCAAGAACACCAGAGAACGCGTGCGGGGGCAATCCAAGGGTGGGGATGGGAGAATCGCTGTCCGGCTGTCGCAGCTCAAGGAAACAAGTAACTGGCTCGACCAGTTGCAGGACGAGATGGATAAATCTTCTGATGTTTCGGCCGAAACCATTGAGCGGTTGAAGCAGAAGGTGTACAAGTGCTTGCTTGGCACGGTTGAAACCGCGGCATCTGCACTCGAAGGCAGAACCGGTTATTGCTAAAACCTTGGTCAGGCCAGAGGCACCTTTTTATTTTCGTTTTTTTTTTTTTTGGCTTGGAACCAGCGGAAATGTTGTGTCCAGCAGCACACAAGTTCCTGACGCCACGGAGTGAAGAAACCAAGTTGTTTCAACTGTACAACGTAACGTAGGGTGAAGATGGAGAGGTGTAAATAGTCAGTTGTTCGTTTAAGTTATTAATTAATTTATCATTTTTCTCATTTCTTGATGTGGCGCGTGAGTGACAAAGTCAGCCTATTTTCCCTTTATATATACCTGGTCAACACAAATCTATCTGAGATTTTCCAGGAGTATTATCTTTTTTTTTTTGAAAGATCCGAAACATCCGGCATGTATATTCATAAGAAGAAATAGAGTTTTCGCACCAAGGTGCTACACACAGACCATGTCTAGGAGTATCATCAAACTGCCGTGTCCTTACCTCTGTGTACCGCGTGCTGTTTAAAAGATTTGGAAATATGGTATTCGAAGTTTCTGGTTTCATATACAGTATCTTTCTTTTAAAAGGCACTTCTTTAATTCTTCTCGAGGCAAACCATCTGTCGGTCATTTGTCAGCTAATGTGCGCACACATGAGCAGCTTCGAGCGAGACGGCACAGCCGCACGGGTGACGATCTTCTTCTTCTTTTGCAACGACACTGGTGACAATCTGATGGTCGATGGAAGCAAGCCAACCATCCTCCCTACAGGAAATGCACTCTGCGCGAGCCTACCGAAGCCGGAGAGCTGCCGGATATGCACTCTGGCTGCATTGTCTGCAACCGGCCGGGGCAAGTTCGCATGGCCGGCCATGGCAGCTCTACATGTACATGTGCAGTCCACGGAGGAAGAAGAAGAAGATGTCAAGGTGCTAATGATGGGCGCGTGTTGCCTTGTTAGATGCGGCTCCGGCAAAGTGGCATAGCGCCCAGCCAGGGAGACCACCTGCAGATCTGCTTTGGCAAAGTGGGTGCCGAGTCGGTCCGTCGTGCTCGTGCGATCGCACTGCGGAGCTCCGACGAAAGTGCGGTGCGTGCCGACGGGCGGGCCACACACGTAGTTGGGCCTCAAAGTTAGGCTGGCCTCTTTCAGGGGCCTCAATCGCACAAGAAGAATGGCTTGGTGGGCTCAAGAGTTTCCATAGGACGACGAAACGTGGCATCGCGCGGCATTGGCAGCCGGAGCCGGGCACATGGCCCCGAACGCGCGTACTCCCGGTAACAACATGACACGGCCAAATCTTTCAAATCTCGAACCCCGTGTGCGCGCGTATGACCAGACAAACAACCATCGACAGCTCATCCCGTTCGTTCGCAGCCAAACTGATGAAGCCGGGCGGTCAAGGTTGGGCTCGACGGTGTGCCACTTCCACGCGTGCACATATCCTGATATCCACCGTCCGGGCGAGAGCAAATCTGCAACCGGACCACCGCCGCGTCGAGGGCCCCGACGCCGCCACCGCCACCGCCGGCCGGGGAAGAGCCAGGTGTGGAAGCGCGCGCTTTTCGCAGGCATGGGCCACGGGGAATATCTCTCCCTAGCGCCGCACGCGTTACAGGAGGAGGTTCCAGACAGGGACAGAGAGAGCAGAGCACCCCTGTCCTGTCGTCGCCGTGCAATTGCCGCGCGCATGCATGGCCCGATTTGGCTACAAAACACGCCGCGTCAGACGACCGGCCTGCGCTGGGAAAGAGCCCGGCAGGCAGGATTTGATCTTTGAATTTGACGCGCGTCTTCTTCGTCCTTCGCTCGCTCATGCAAATCTTACCGGTTCACAGTCAGCAGGTCTGTCATTCTCTGCTAGATGTTGATCGTTGACTAGTTTCGTGCTTTTTGGCGCGAAAAGACAATAACCTGCAGTAGATATACTGCAATGGTCACCGATCTCTCCAATAAAGGGAATATCGTTGCTTGTTTTCATTCGTGGCCTGCCTGTAGGTGATTTATACACTACAGGAAAATGCATGTATGCATATTCTGCGGTCCTGTGAACGGGAATGGGGAATTTGTATGTTTGGCCCAATACATGGGTGTATATGGAGTCTTCTCCGATTTGAGCCCAATGGCCTCTTTCTTTCATTCAGTCATTTCATATCCTACCGATCACGAGGAAAGACATACTCGATCGCAGAACTCCATACCTTTGTCAGACACACACTCAACACGAATCTTTTAAATCAATGTGGTTAAAAAATTAACTAAAAATAAACTAATATTATTTTTCCATTAAACTAAGACTGTGCTGGATTGCAAGCAGTTACATGAGCACTAACTCATGAAGGCGATGCGAAAACCCAATAGAGACGATCTTTAGTACTGATATATTCATGTACTAAAGCTTTTTTTTCCTCTTCTTTTGCTTATTTATGTATTAAACCAAACTGCGTGCGTGTAATTCCTTTTCCTAAATAAATTAAACATTGGAGGGGGTATATATTTACCTGTACCTTGTCTCGTAAACAAGATGCGCTTGTGCCCTATAAGAGAGGAAAAAAACATGGCCGCATGGGGTTTTCATCTCGTTTCATGAGCATATTCTCATCTTGACATCTTCTATACCCAAAGTCATGAGATATACCCGTCGTGCCAACTGAGATACCATATATTATTGCTACTTTGAGCACATAACATAACATGGCATGGCTACTGCTCTGACCCAGTCTCCAAAGTCGTCCACACTAAGTCAATCGCACATGCGGTGCGAGTTTATACACACCCAGACATATCATCGGTCATGTGTATGCAACAATCATGGAGCATACTGCTTACGAAAATATACAAGTGGCATGCATGATCGAAGTACCAAAAAAAAAAATCCTAGGAGTATGCCATTCTTCGCAGGACCTAGAAAACCACACGGTCGATCGATTGACACTGGACTGGAGACCCCGGAAATACGCTACATCTTGGTCAAGGCACCAACCAGGCAACCACAGACACTTGACCGCCTCAAACTCTTGAAACCTTGTGCGCGAGAGGTCATAGCTGTTTTGGTTTCTTTTTTCCCGGCATAAAGGGAAGAAGAAAAAAAAAAGGTACTTCCCCTCCTATCAAATTTAGTCTCAAACAGAGGTCTTGTGGATTGTCACGTCTGCAGCCCTTTGGACTGAAAAATAAATTATTTAATGCATGGAATGGTTGTCTGAATCCCTTTTATGTGTTCAATTTTCTAGCTGACTGACTATGCTAGTTATTGGGGTAATTTGATTGGTTGGCGGAGGTTGAATATATTAACTCAGGGCGATTAGAGTACAATCTTCGGCAAAGGAAAACTACTAGGAAAGGTCTGCGAAATGAGACCAAAACATGTCATATTAGTCAGCTGAAAGTACTTTTACTTGATCACTAACACGTACCTTTGTTTCATATTTTTGTATTTCTTTCTACGGTCCAGTTGCTGGTCACTAAGACTTCAAAGTTTTCAAGCAAATTCATGTATGGCATTGATTATTCAGTGTCCTGGTTGAAAAATGATAAGCTACCAAGATAAAACACTACGGGAAACCGGCTATATGCCGAGAGCCAAACTCTTTGCCGAGAGCTAAATGTCGGGCTCTCGGCAAAGAGCCTATTTGCCGAGAGCCAATGGTAACACTCTCGGCAAAAACAGGGCCCTCGGCAAACATATACTTTGCCGAGAGCCAGCTGTCACGGCTCTCGGCAAAAATATCCTTTGCCGAGAGCCACACGCCAGGCTCTCGGCAAAGACTACATAAACTCTCGGCAAAAAAAAACCCTCGGCAAACAGGATCACGTGCAACGCACATGCAGCGGCCGCGCGTAACGGAACCAAACTCCGTCAAAAGTTTGCCGAGGGTTCGCTAGCGACACTCGGCAAAGTTTGGTATTTGCCGAGTGTAGAGGCTAGCTCTCGGCAAATAGTAGTTTTTGCCGAGAGCCTTTCCTGGACACTCGGCAAAATAAAATTTTTTTTTTTCGTTTTTGGCCACTATTTTTTTTAACCTTCCTTGTATGTATGCAAGGTACATCATGTCAAAATTTGGTGTTTTTATCGAATCGTTGGCTATATTTAAGTAATTTATTTCATGTAAAGTATTTATTGAAGGTAAGTCAAATTTGAACTGCAAGTGATTGAAATAATGAAATATAGTGACTCGAAAAATGATATTCATGTTTCTAAGTCCAATTTGAGGCCGTAACCATGAAATGGAAGGAAAAATCATGTTTCTTGTACATAAAATATTACAGCGAATATGGGGTCGAATTGTATTTTATTTTATAAAATACAAACGAAGTGCGAAAATTATGAGACTTGCTCCGCCATCACTAAACGATACGTGGAGGTCATGGTAAATCGTAGAAAAAGTTTCGCAAAAGTTCGTACGTACATTGTTTAGAAACTGGAGCTTCCCCGAAGAAGATCCGTAGAGTTGTGATGTGTACGTTTAGATTTCGAATCAATTCGACGGCGACGTTATGGTTTTGCTGTAAATCTTTTTTTGTAGGCAACAGAACATGTAACATGTATCACGACAAAGTTTTGTGAATTTTTGATTTTTTTTGTATTTTTTAAATTTTTTTGAACTTCACTTTGAAAATATTTGCCGAGTGTGGTCCCATGGCTCTCGGCAAAAGCATTTTTGCCGAGCGTCTTTTCTTTGCCGAGAGCCTCAAATCGCGGCGCTCGGCAAAATTTCGATCTAGATCTTGGGCGCGCCGGCCTCTTTTCTCTCTCTCTCTCTCATTCATCTTCTTCCTCGACACCCCGCGCCGCCGCCACCCGCGCCCTCGCCGACGTCTGTGCTCCCCGGAAGACGCCGCGCCGGAGCCGCCACCCGCCACACCGTCCTCCTTCCTCGCCGGCACCCCACGTCGCCGCCACCCGCGCCCCGGTCCCGCACCTCCACCAACGCCGGCGAGGCCGCCTCCGACGACGCGGGTCGACGCGGACGCCTCCCCGGACGGCGACGCCCGCCTCCACCCGCCGCCGGCCGTCGACGCCGCCGTGACCCGCCGCCCCACCGCCGCCGGCCCGCGACGCCCCGGGCCCCGACGCCGCCGCCGTGACCCGCCGCCCCACCGCCGCCGGCCCGCGACGCCCCACCTCCACCGGCCCCGAAGGTCTCCCCGGGGCCCGACGCCGCCGGCCCACCGCCGCCGTGACCCGCCGCCCCACCGCCGCCGGCCGTCGACGGCCAGGAAAGGTGAGGTTCTTCTCTCTTTTTTTTTTCAATAATCAAATATGAAATAGATTGCATTTCTGTTTTTGTTAATATTTAAAATGGATAGCTTGTATGTTGTGACATATGTACAAATGAGGAATAGGGTGGAAACGAGGAATTCGAAAATAGAATTTCTTGGAAACGAGGTATTTGATCGGTAATTGCTACATATTTGTGAAATGAGGAATTAGTTGGAATTATTTGATTGGTCAGATTGAAATTGGACCAAGTGATTTGGTTGTTTGAATTGGAGCAAGTGGTTACAATTGGATGTGGTTGTCGGCCGTCGTGCCGTTGTTTTCTTGCAGGTTTTCGGAACCTCTCCGTACAGGGGAGGTGCTGTCAAAATTTTGAATTGACGGTTTTATGTTCCATTCTTTGCAGGAGAGGAGAGGCTTTTCCACCGTCAGGTGTCGGAGCTTTGCAGGAAAGCAAGGTGAGACATAAAAGACCCCTTTTTTCCATATATTCATGTTTGTAGGTAACGCGTAACCTAGGCGTCTCCCGTTCGAAACAGATACAGTTGGAGATATGCAGATCTTTGCATATCTATGACCGTATCTGTTTCGAATTGTCCACGTTTTTTGGACAGCCCGAGGATGCGTAGATGGAGTTAGTTTCCATGGTCTATTCCGGTTTGAGACAAAGTTTCGGCACCATCTCCCTGTTGTTCTCCGGATACACAATCTCCCTCCCCGGACGTGTATTTGGAGAACAGCGGGGAGGTGCTGCCGAAATTCTGTCTCGGACCGGAGTAGACTTTGGAAACTAACCCCATCTACGCATCGTCGGGTGGGATTAGGACCTATCTTCACCTAGTAGACATTGTAAACATCGCGTAGATGACAATGAATTTTATATTGCTCGCTTATATGTTAGAGGATGGATGACCGTGAGTGGATGTACACGGGCCGCCCAAGTCAGGGTTGTGAAACAAGTGAATGGATTGACAAGGCCGGTGCTTTCTTGGAACAAGCATTTGGCAATGTTAAAGAAGGTGGTGTCACTTGGTGTCCCTGCAGCCGTTGTAACAACACAAGGAAACAAACAAAGTTTGAGATGAGTAAACATCTTGCTAAGAATGCCGAGCTGAGACAGGTTGCCAATGGCTGTGTCTATAGGGTCAAGTCATTTGGAAGCTATGACGTTAATGGGTACCGCTTTCACACAACAAGCTACGAGCAGAATCGGCCTAATCGAAAAACCACTAATACTGGAGTCTTTACTCAAGGTGACGATGGGGTCGAGCCAGAGTATATGGAGCGGGCGCGCATTGCGGCGTCCAGCTCATGTCCTAAACTCGTTACGGACATGATGTACGAGGCGCGCGTTCAGGCCATCATCACCTACTACGCTCGGTACCGGAACATGAGGGTGGACAAGAGTGAGGCACGGACCATGGAGCTGACCCGAGAACAATACATGGAGGTAATTTGATCTTCTCGTATTTCCTATACTTGATTAAGTACGCTTACTTTCATCTTGCCATATTTTCTACACTTTGTGACGTGTAGGTGATTCCGTGGTGGTGCGCCGCCCATAGCCGGTGCTGGCAGTTCATTGTGGAGAGGTGGTGCGACCCCCAGTGGCAGGAGACGCACAGCGCTTGCCGGCAGCGGCGTTTGATGATGCCTGGTCCAGCACACCACCAAGGCAACCTTACCCTCGACCAGTACGCAGCTAGATGGGTACGTGAATTCATCTATTTGTTGTAATCATCTTTCTGTAGTTATTGTAACGTTCAATCTTGTATAATTTCTAATCATCTTTCTGTTTTCTTTCCAGTCGGCGGCGCACGGTGGGCAGGCTTGCCCCCCGTTGAAGGCTTGGGCTATGGCTCACAAGGGCAAGGCTACGTCCGAGGTCGACTACAACCCGGAGGACCCGCCCGAGTCGTACACCAACGCCACCGTCCACAGTCGCCTCAGTCAGTACACGTCGGTGGCTAGGGAGGTCCACGGGCCAGAGTGGGACCCGAGCACCGAGGACATCGATGGAGAGGTCGTCATGAGGGTGGGTGGAGGTAAGAAGCACGGCCGTTACTGGATTGCAGACAGCACGCTGGACACGGCCACTACTCCCACCCTCTCCCAGATCCGAGCAAGAAGCTCGGCCTCAGCCCCGCCCATACGCCCACGGCAGACTTCTTCACAGATCCAGCTTGAGCAGCTCCAGGTTAGTTATTTTTTATTCGTCGTTCATTGATTCTTACATGGCTTTGCCTTGCATTGTAACGTTGGATGAAAATATTATAGGCCCAGATGGACGCGAAGCTGCAGGAAGAGCGGCAGAGGATCGAGGCCCAGATGGAGGCGAAGCTGGAGGCAGAGCGGGAGAGGACTGCGCTGATGATGGGCGCGATGTACCAGTACATACAGAGTGTGCCCGGTCTCCCGCCGCCGCCTCCAGGGCTGTTTTCGGTACAACCTGCTCTCGGCACTCCTCCGTTCCCCGTTACTCCTACAGGCACTCCGGTGAGTCACTTGAGATCCTTGTAGTTTCATTTCTTACCTTCAAGTAGAAAATGATACGATATAATCAGATGTTTTAGCTTGTATGCGTCTATTTTACACACACAATCTCTTTTTTGTGCAGAATCAATCGGCGGGATCCAACAATCCGATTTCCCCGCCAAATGCTTGGTCACCGTGGGTACCACCTCGTCAATGAACTTGTAGTTAGTTGTATTTGAACTTCTATTACTATATATGAACCAAAACTTGCTAGTCGTGCTTGCATTTGTGAATTTGAACTTTGTGTACACTTTCTATGTGAACTTGAGGTTGTGGTCATGTGGTTTAGTGTTTGGGATGATTTTTGTGCCCGTGATGATGATGGTGATGATATATATGTATCTCTGGTGATGGTGATTGCCTATGTTTGATTTGGTGTGATTTGGTCCAGGTTATAGTGAATTTAAACATTTTATAGCAATCTGTTACAATTATTTGCCGAGTGCCTCAGATATTTGCCGAGAGCCCTGGCCAAGGCTCTCGGCAAAGAGGCCATATTTGCCGAGAGCCAGCAGCTGGCTCTCGGCAAATACGGCCATCTTTGCCGAGCGCCTAATGACGTGGCGCTCGGCAAAGATGAAGGGTTTGCCGAGTGCCTTTTGACGTGGCTCTCGGCAAACTTGACGTGACGGCAGTTTGGGTGCCGTCACGTTACTTTATTTTGCCGAGAGCCTTCCTGGCTCTCGGCAAAGTATTTGCCGAGCGCCCGACGTTTGGCTCTCGGCAAAGAGGCCTTTGCCGGCAATTTTTTGCCGTATGTCCTTTGCCGAGTGTAACACTCGGCACAATCTTTGCCGAGAGCTTTTTGGCCTTTGCCGAGCGCCCCTGGCGCTCGGCAAATGAGCGGTTTCCCGTAGTGAAATATTACTGCGCAATAGACATGAGTATGCGTGCCTTTTGGGCATTCGCTCTTTTGATTTCTCAGTTGAGACGAGCATGCAAACATTCGATACCGACACTTCTACACTCTGCTGTGCAAGATGATGTATAGAAGAAATGCAGGCGAAATTCTCCCTGAGCTTAATTGTAATTCACCAAAGCAAACATTCAGGGTTAAACAAAGAGTCGTACTAGATTATTGTCAAAGCATGGCATTCTATCGACGTGTCAAAGAAGACATGCAGCTTTACGCCGATCCATATGTATGCACGATCTGTTTTATACTAATACACACAACATTAATTTCTCGACAGGAAACAGCATGCCTAATTGCTAGCACACAAAATCAGTGTGTGTACGCTCTTTTGTCGAAATTCAATGGTCAATTTGAATTTCAACAAGCAATCTATAGCTCTCCACTCTCTCTAGAACTCCTTTGAATACTCTGAACTTCGGAACTAGAATGTTATACATTCCACGCACTTTGATTTCTACGAATAAAACTTTTTAATATACACAGTTATATTATTTTTCTACCCTAGTAAAATCATCTAGTAGTAGCTTTTTTAAAATAGAATATCGGTCGGCGCACTAGCGAGGAGAGCGGAATCAGCTGTTGAGACCTTCTCAGTGATAAAATCATGCATCATCGTATATACTTCGTTGTGGTCAAACAGTTACTACCGTGGTACGTACACTCGCAGTCCCGTCCGTTCTACCTACCGATCATACCTTGTAGGCATACACAACTTTTCTTTTTCTTTTTTTGCGAGGGAGGCATACACAACTTTAATCAATAAAAAAACAGTCATTGCAGTACACTCAACACATAGTACAGTGTCATACGTATAGAACTCATTTCAGGGAAATTGGAACGCAAAGTAGCTCAAGCTTCTAGGTAAGTGTATGGAACCTGGTGTCAGTAATCATTAGTATATCAAACATGCTCCATTATTCGTAAGCCGTACGTGATAATCCATGCCTAATCTCTGCTTTGCATGTAATCTAGACCGTACCAATAGAACTGGGCCATGTGGAGAATATTGGCATCAACCATGTGGCTCAAGGAACTAGACACTCTGAATGTCTACGAGACTACAAAGACTAATAGACATGCTGCCGGACATTAATATATGTGGTCTATGCAGAGGTCAAGGATCTCGAATCTCAGGTCTCAGATGAAGTTCAGATGGAATATACGTACATTAGCTTTGTGTTGCTGATCGACCGAATATATATTCTTTATTTTTGTATACCAGCCAGGTGCATGTCAAAGGTCAGCACTAGTCTTGGTTTCTTGAGTTCATAGGTGCGCGTACATACACACAAGAGCTCGTCCAAGACGCCAGCAGTACAATGATCAAACAAATCTGGTGTTGATAGCTCGATCCCCTACACATGCCATGATTAAGGTGCATATAAATATATCTATTTTTTTGAGTTCTTGCGTGATAGGGATAGTTGCATTGCTTTCTTTGTCTGAAAAAGTAGTGTGAAAAAAATAAAAACCAATAATCCTTTTCTGGGAGGCCAAGATAAATATGAAATTGATTCAAATAATTGAGCCGCCACCAGTATAACTAGATAGATAGCTTTTTCTGTGTATAATGCCTTTTAATTTCACTCCATATTATATAGTTTTTTTTATGGAACCATATTATATAATTTAGCTATGATCACAAGTTCACGACCAAATGAGGGCACAAAACAAATTAAAACTCAATTTGTAATGTATTCCAAATCGCACATATACATAAATGAATCATTTTTCACGAATGCGGTGCGGGTATTATACGGAAGAGATTAAAACACTCGCTGGCGGCTGCCAACATTACTTTGGTTTGTTGCTTCCATACCAGCCGCGCGCGGTGACAAGGAAAGAATGGTCCGCATGCATTCGCAAGCTAGCTGTAGCTCGTGATGCGACAGGCCATGGCGGACAAAGGGACAAGGATGGCGGTCGATCTCACGAGAGGGGACAAACAGGAGGATACTAGCCATAGGCTTGTAACCAAAAATGCCCAAGCATGGGTCACACCCATCTTTTCTCCGGTCCAAAGTTACGTTCAAGTTCTCTCGAGATCAGGAAGAGCCCTTGAACGATTCTCGTTCATGAATCTTTGCTCTGGAGCGAAGAACGCAGTAAAAATATGACTAGAAGCCCTGGGCCCCGTCGAAGACGACATGCATGGTGGCCAGTTTACTGATACAATAACCGCCGTATATCGGATTTTACGGTTAATTCTATTATAGTGTGTTTTTTTTTCGAATGTCTAAGTGTTATTAAAACTGGACCTGAAACAATGCAAAAATATACTATATATAATAGATTTATCAAATCAAAGTATTACAGAGTCAAATGCATGCATGGGCCCAGTCGCCAGTAACGCACCCCCTCGGGTGATGCCTTGTGGTCTGCCAGCCACTTGTTCTTATTTTCTCGGCTTTCTGTATCTGTATATGTCATGTTTTCTCTTGTAGTGTTTCCCTCCATTTTCTATGTCACGTAGCGGAAGCTCACATGCAGCTAGCTGAAACCCTCTCGCAGCTGGCTTCCCATCCTATAAATACAGCACCAAACCCCGGCCCTTGAACCGCACACACGCTGATCATAGCCCCTCCCTCATACATACAGCCCTAGCAAGCTAGCTAGCAGCGACGACAAGCTCTCATCGCAGCCAGGCTAGCTAGCCTCCTCCTGTCACAAATTAAGCAGCAGGCAGGCAGCAATTAGCACATCGCTCGCTCGCACCCAACGACGATCAACTCATCAAGCACCAGCTAGCTCGATCATGGCGGCGGCGGAGGCTCAGCAGCAGCGGCGCACGAGGACGTTCGTTCCTCCGTCGTCGCGTGTGGCGATCATCGGCGGCGGCATCAGCGGGCTCGCCGCGGCGAAGCAGCTGGCGGCGCACGACCCGGTGGTGTTCGAGGCGACGCCGTTCGTGGGCGGGGTGTGGAAGCACTGCGCGTACCGGACGACGCGGCTGCAGACGCCGCGCCCCGACTACGAGTTCTCCGACTACTCGTGGCGCAACCGCGAGGACCCCAGCTTTCCCACGCACACCGAGATCGTCGACTACCTCGAGGGCTACGCCGACCGCTTCGACCTCTGGCGCTACATCATGTTCGGCGCCAAGGTCGTCGGCGTCAAGTTCCTCGGCGGCGCCGGCGCCGGATTCACCGAGCTCTGGAGCGGCACTGGCGAGCCGCTCCAGGGGAAGCCCGTGTGGGAGGTCGGCGTCGCCGGCGCCGGCGAGGACGACGTGAAGTGGTACAGGTTCGAGTTCGTGGTGGTGTGCACGGGCAAGTACGGCGACGTGCCGCGGATGCCGGTGTTCCCGCGCGGCAAGGGGCCGGAGGTGTTCAAGGGGCAGGTGATGCACTCGCTGGACTACTGCAAGCTCGGCGAGGAGGAGACCGTGCAGCTGATGAAGGGCAAGAAGGTTGTGGTGGTTGGGTACAAGAAGAGCGCCATTGATCTAGCGTTTGAATGCGCCCAGGCCAACCAAGGTACGTATAGTACCCCATCCCTGAAACATAACTCTCTCTGTACTTGCTTGCACCACCCGTACGTGTACAATTCTAAGTTTTTGTTTCCGTTCGTATACAATTCTTGTTCGTAGTTTCAGTGAAAGATGCATACTGTGCTAGCCACACCAATTCTACAGAGAATCGATCGAAAACTTTAATTTGTTTGTATAATAAGCATGCATATTCAATTCAAGTGAGACTATTCTGCTGGTGAGCTTGCTAGCTAGTATGTACACGGAGGATTTACTTGGAAATGATAGAAAAAGAATATGCCGAGCAAGTTCACACCAGAACTAATCAAACTCGATTATCCTTTGCACAAGTGCCCAATCATTCGGTGAACAAGAACCCAAGCTAGCTAGTAATTAAGAGTACCCTCCATAAATAAACCCCGTACACAGAGGCATGCATGTACCAACGTCTTCGCGATAGCAACATCGATCACTGCCAACGAATTCGGAGACCCGATCCTAGTTGAGATACTACTACTAGTATAAGACAATTAATTTGTCCCATGAAAGGTCACTCTTGTCCTGATCCCGTCGTACACTCCATCTACCACTAGTGCCCCGCAGCTGGTTCAAAGTACACACAACGCAACTCGTACGTAGGCTAGGCACCCGGCCTTCGATCCTCTGACTTTTCAACGTCCCAGGATATGCTATAGTAAGCGTACCACTTGATCTTTAATTTGCCTTTCCAAATCCATGCATCCATGCATCACCCTAACATTTTGACTGTACGCATGAACCACCATACCGGAACGACCCGGTTGACTATTCTTCACAGGCAGCCATGCCTGTACGTTTGCAACAGAAGTGTGTCAGCTGTCCTTCTCTGAAGAATGACAGCTCTTCTGCTAATTGGTTCAGTACTGTCAATGCTCGTTAAACAAACAGCAGTACCTACTAATCATGGATGTTTGACTTGGCTCTGGCTTGTTGTTTCTGAATTATCCTTGATCGAACATTGTAATTTGACGTTTGACTCTTTAGTTATGTCCATCTGATGATCAGTCTCTGTTTTGGTTTGTGGTTGCAGGCGAGGGAGGCGAGGCGTGCACGATGCTGGTTCGGACCCTGCACTGGGTGGTGCCGTCCTACTCCATCTGGGGCCTGCCCTTCTTCCTCTTCTACTCCACCCGCCTCGCCCAGTTCCTCTACGAGCGCCCCAACCAGGGCATCCTCCGCTCCATGCTCTGCCGCCTCATGAGCCCACTGGTATGTACTCAGTACTCCTCTCCGCCGACATATTAATTCACGCATAAAGGTGCATGCGTGTGAACATCTATCAGAGTTAGCTAGTGTGTGTGCACATGGACGTGACCTCTGTCTGTAGACTGTCACCGTCAGCATCTTCTTCGATCGGATAGCAGGGTGTGCTTATTGATGGTGTCCGTTTCTGACTTGGATTTATTCTTGCTTGTGTGATCATCGATCGATCGATTGGAGCAGAGGGCCGGCGTGTCCAAGTTCATCGAGTCGTACCTGGCGTGGAAGCTGCCGCTGGACAAGTACGGGCTCCGGCCGGACCACCCGTTCGTGGAGGACTACGCCAGCTGCCAGATGGCCATCCTCCCCGACGGCTTCTTCGACATGGCCGACCGCGACCTCATCCGCTTCCGGAGGGCCTCCGGCGGCTGGTGCTTCTCCGAGAAGGGCGTCGTCCTCGACGACGGCACCGAGGTGGAGGCCGACCTCGTCTTCCTCGCCACCGGCTTCGAGGGCAAGGACAAGCTCCGCGCCGTCCTGCCCGAGCCATTCCGCGGCCTCGTCCAAGACAAGTCCGGCATGATGCCGCTCTACCGGTATGCCTGTTAATGAGTACATCTTGCAATGTTACGTCGTCAAGACAAATTGATCGATCACGTTCGTGCATGTTCTAACGATCTGAATTACTGACGTACAGCGGCACGATCCACCCGCTGATCCCGAACATGGCGTTCGTGGGGTTCGTGGAGAGCGTGTCGAACCTGCACACGTCGGAGCTGCGCTGCCGGTGGCTGGCGGGGCTTCTCGGCGGCCGGTTCAAGCTGCCCAGCGTGGAGGCCATGGTGCGCCACGTCGACGGCGAGGCGGAGGCCATGCGCCGCACCACGCGATTCTACCGCCGCCACTGCATCTCCACCTACAGCATCCACGACAGCGACGCCATGTGCGCCGACCTCGGGTCCAGGGTGCACCGCAAGCCCAACTGGATCGCCGAGCTCTTCGCGCCGTACAACAACCAGGACTACAAGGAGGAATGAGTCCGTCCATACATTACTCGCGACTAGTACTATTACCAAATTTTAATTAATTATCTGAAAAGAGTTACGTATCAATTACACATTTGATAAAGGATTTGTATACCTAGCTACAAGATTCGTTATTTGTTTGTACTATAGCAATATTAATTAATTACGGGATAAGTTAAAGGACTACAGTAGTAGTAGACATATGAATAAATAATCAAGGAAGATTAGGTCACGGTCGTGTCATGTGAACCGAGGAAGAGGTTGGTAGAGGACTCACTTGATCGATCGAGACTTCGATGGAGGTCTGGTCTCGCCAGCGACCACAAGATCTCTCTCAGGGGAGGGGAAGAACCCGGACCATGCATGTGGAACAAAAGCAGTTAGGTCCGCGTGTGCTTCTTGTATGTAACCAAAGGATAGTACAGCTACAATTCATTCCGGTCATTGTAATTCATTTTTTTTTTGTATTAACAAATGGAATATGAATACAATAAAGCTATTTTTTCTTCTGATTATTTGTGTTGAGCTATATAAGCTTCTCTATTCCCACATTATTCCCACCTTTTGTTTCTCCAGGTACATATGTTACATCGTTTTCATGGAGACACTAGCAACGAATTTGCAAAAATACCTTTGCATCAGTAATGTCTCACTTAGATTAATCCGCCTTAACGCTTGTATGGATTCTCTCATACTTGTGGCCTTTGGGCATCATATAATGAAAATAATTTGAAATTTGGGTACCTTCTTGGGTTCAAGGTTTTATTTAGTGCGACTGCACAGTGATTAGCTACGGAGCCCCTAATGATTCCCTATTTAATTCTAAATTTACTATGTGCTTTGTAATACTATATGATTAACTTATATATAGGCTCCTTCGCAACGAAATGCAAGGACGTCCTTGGATTCATTCGTAAAGAGAAAGTGGTCTTGTTAATTAACTTTCGGCAGCTCCCTTCGCAAAAAAAAAAAATAATAATAATTTTCGGCAGCTGTGTGGATCGTTTTTTTGAGGAGCACAAGAGGGTCAGGTCCTAGTGACTATGTTTATTTATAATAAAAGAGTTTTTACCTAAAAAGGAAGCAAAAGATATTAAAACAAGAAAATGTTAAAATGACGCTCCTGTTCGTTATTTTACTTTCCTAACTTGTCTTAGCAACATCAGGTTGAATTCATATTTGAACTTTGCATTCAATTCGTTGACTATTGTGTCTTCATAGAATATCCTATCATTTCCAAAAATGACCTTTTCACCTTGTTACTAATGTAGGAAGTTCATGATATCTTCTCTTCAGAGTAATGTATACTATATCTATCGGCGGGGAAAAGTGATATAATTTGGATGATAACAATCGGGGGCCATATAAGGTCAATTCCTTAGCTCTCACGCTATCTGTTTGAGTTTTAATGATCAAGATGAACATACTGTACAGATACGGTTTGTGATCTTGAGTAACATTTCCCAGCGCTGTCGTCTTGTTAGCCCCTGAAAAAGGTACCAATTGCCTAACAATATTGTTCTCCATACCGCCAGCAAACAAAAAGAATTATACAAGCGCACGATGATCCCACAAGATGGCCGGGTCAAACACTTCAGGAAAAATACTTACTGTTCCTGAAAATATAAGCAAACCAAAAGTCAAAACGGTCAAATTATTCGATACGACGTACAGGCGCATCTGATTAATTAGCAACTCTTAAAGAAGAGTTGACCTACTTCATACTTCAATTATACATAGTTGCTGGCTATATATAGGTACCTAATAACTTCCTAAACACTTCATATATATATAAAAAATTATGCTAGCTAGCCCGATCTCTATACCAAGCTCTTTGCATCATATATAAGAAATAAAGTCAACTTCGGTGCTGAATCATAGTACTACGTACTAACTTGACTAAGACTCGGTATTTCATTGGGAAGTTTTGATGAACGTACTAATTAAGACACGGCTTGATGAATGGATGGATGGATGGAAGCAGGCAAGTTAATTACTTTGCCACTTGCATTAGCCCATGAAATCATGCTGTGTGTCAACCAGCCAGTCAAAACCGTGGGTTGCATATCATGCTTTTGACCATTGATCCATGGATGGTTTGTTTAGGCTGGCAGTTGGGTTTCCACCTCCGGAAAGGGAAAGCAAGCAAACGCGTCAAAATGCATCGCGCAACGATCCTTGATGTGGATACCTAGTCAATGTAGTCGTTTGTTAATATGCGCAGTTGCGCACACACATGTTGCATCATGCACCTATGTAGCTAGCTAGCTAGACGCCTTTGAAATGCATGCATAACTAGCTAATTAATTAATATGACACGAAATGGTAAGTTCGTGCATCAAAAATCAATATATATTATCACTTACACCTATATGGCTATATTGCTATATCTAGCATACGAACAGTAACACCACCTGAACCTGAAGCTTTAAATTGAATTCAAAGATATCTCTTTTTGCTCACGTCAAGATTCAACAGGCGAAAGAAAGAAAGAATGCTAACCTTCAAAAGTCGGATCAAGCAAGCATGCGTGAATCCTTCAACACCAATGACTAGAGACGATTATGCATGAATCTCTCCGGGTTTGATTTGATTTCTTCAGGCACGTCGCTCGACTTTGATTCCGCGCGTCCGTGCTGCGCGCATTAACGAGCGGAGAAATATATGCATACGCCGTACGTATCTATGTGTACGTACGTACACTGCATCTGTATTGCCTTTGAATGCGCGTGTTATACCCTGCACGTGCGTCAATGCAAGTACTTCTAGAGTACGTGACTGAAATGACACTATCCAAAAAAACGTGTCTGAACTGAACTGAACCCCCATGGCACGGCTAGCTGCAGAAGCCCGTCAGGCAGCCGATCCAATCTTGACGTGTCTGACGGGAAAGATTTTCTTCCACGAACGAGACCAAAGGTCGCTGGGTGGGCCTAGTCCAGCGGATTCACTGGGCCATTACCACCTGCCAATGGCCAGCCTACCGCAAGTATGGGCTGTTGGCCCAAGGCTTCTTCCCGTTCCGGTACCGGCCCGTAACCAGAGGACTCGAGAAAAGCGATAACCATGACATTGACGCGTTGTTCATCATCATCGTTATCTTTTTCTCGCTCGAGTCGAAGAAAGGGGACGTGCAAGTGGATAACCACAGCTCGTGATGAGCGTCTGTTTCCTTCAATCTTCATGTTACGAAACCCTACATACAACCAACTGAAGAACCCCCACTTGCTGACAGCTGATTGCCGCTACAAACACACAGAGCAAGCCAGGCCGGGGAGTCCACTTGTTTAATTACGAGGTCTTCGTCGTCGCCTCCGTGCTCCTGCAGCCAGACACCTGCAGTTGGGGATTTATGGACAGACCGTGACACGACAGTGACACTGTCACGGCCGCGCGCGTGACAGGAGAGGGCGCCATTGTCTCGCACTAATTGCACAGTACAGCTGTACAGCCTGATGATCTAGCTCACAAAGCTGGATATCTGTGAAGGGGAAGCATTGATCCGCCACTGCTGGCTAGTAGTGTTCTTCCTCTAATCGAATGAGGGGTGTCGTTGAAGGGGTGATGATCTAGCTCACAGAGTTCTTCGTTTCTCTAATCGAATGAGGGGTGTCGTTGAAGACCTTCTATCTGTCAGTCGCGTTAAACTAGGATTTCCGAGCCATCATCAGCTGTGGGACTGGAGCACATGCTCGTCGCCGGTAGCAGCAGCTAATCCTAACTGTAATTGATCGCAGAATCTAGCATCCGACCCTACCACGCAACAGCGCGGGCAAATCCTAGTTTATCACAAGTTGGCACGAACTTCTTGTCAGCAAGTTGATCAGCAGTTCAGAACCATACACATATGGAGCTGGCCCAGCTGTCCGTTGACACGCCGTACCACCGGATTGGTCCAGCTGATCATCAAGCCACGCTGCCAAGTCAGCATTCCCCCACGAAGTACGTAGTACGATGGGTAATACCAGTAAGCCAAAGAATGCGTCTTCCAATTAACCCGATGATTAATCATTCCATACAATGTACAAGCTCTGCTTCTGTCAACATAAATAAACAGATACTAGTCTAATCACACGTCAAGCTCCGCTTACTAATTACCGGGGTTAGGCCTAAGCTCAAAACACGACACGCCGCTGTCAGTTCCGTCCAGGAAACGGCCAGATCATTCATCCGGAGTACGTGGAATTGACTTCTTCTGTGTGTAAAAATACAAACCACACGCGTTAAGAAAGCGGACGATCGCTAGCTTGTGATGGCATTGGTCGCAGCGGCGTCATGTGCTGACAGTTGGGCGTAGGGATTCAGATATTCCCACATGCATGCCACTTGGAATAACATAGTCTCTAATTATAAAATATCCCTCGACTGTTGACAGTAGGTTGCTACAGCTAGACGATGGCACAACTGCTGTGCATCCTTGTTAGCGGTTATGTCTGTCGGAATGTACCAAGTTACATGCCTGGCTAGCTGCGGTTTTCTCTGACCATAATCAATGACTTTCAAGAATAGATCACGTGGTAAATTTCCTCCAGAGTATATATATTCGGGAATATGTTAATAATCAGTTCGATCGTGTCAAGGCGCAGGTGACCATCGCGTTGCCACCACTTTTGCGTGCTCCTTTTTTAAAAATCTAAACACAGCGACATGCGGTGTTTTTACCTTCAAGTTGTTCTCAAGTGATAAATTATCTTGGCTTCATGTTAACCATGTTGAAAACTCAGTTTTCGTCTGCAAGTATGTTGGCGCTATTCAGGAGTCTGAACACATGTTTCTCGAGTGGGCACTGTAAATTCGTTTTCTTTGCTGAAACGTACTCCCTCCGTTTTTAATTATATGACGCCGTTGACTTTTCGTTGAACTTTGACCAACAATATAAATTAAATAATTACTTTTCAAATGTGAAATAAATATCATTAGATTCATCAACAAAAGCATTTTAACATTAACTCATATATTTAGCTATTTACATAAATATATTAAATAAGACGAACGGTCAAACGTAACGAAAAAAATTAACGGCGTTATATATTAAAAAACGGAGGGAGTACATATCAACGAACACAATGTATTGATTCCACTAAGGCAAATATACATGTATCATCATCAGCGTTCGGATCGATGTACTCCGACGATTTGGCATAAGTTGATCTAACAAGGTGCAATTAGCCAACCAGTATTGACCTTGAACATGCAATCCGAAAGCGACGTGAGCACCAAAAATTCAGCTCGCGCGAGTGACGTGGACAACAGGTAGATTTGGGGCGTGCCTGTTCTGGTTGTTGAGCTGCATCTGAATCGCTCGCTGGCGACGTCGAGATTTTGCTTGGTTAAATTAAGGGACGACCGGTAGACTAGGATGGCCAATGCCGTTCGCTTAGAAGTGGCGAGCACGACAGCTGACATAAGAAGGTTTATTCTCGATTAGTCCGGGTCTGAATCTCAGCTTTTAAAATTGATTAGCAACGCGTCAGTTCACATTGAATCCCGCATCATTTGTGTTTTCTATAGTGTGTTCTTCGTGGCTAACTAGTATATGTGTACAGCTAGCTAGGTCAGACTGTTT
Organism: Eragrostis nindensis; assembly: GCA_012490785.1. Lineage (NCBI taxonomy): Eukaryota > Viridiplantae > Streptophyta > Magnoliopsida > Poales > Poaceae > Eragrostis > Eragrostis nindensis. The sequence continues at coordinate 256,939 of JAAXCT010000702.1, read as the reverse complement.
ATTTACTTGTTTTGATTTATCTGGAGTATATAAATGTGCATATTTAAATGGTTGAATTTTTGTCATTTTGTCTGACACTGTTTTGACGACATGATGTCGTCATCTCCGTTGTAGCTAGGGTGCAATGCTGCACAATGACAATGCGCTCGTTTTTCTCTCCTTCACAACGCTGATTACATCAGTCAGTAAGAATAACGATTATTTGTTGGATGCAAATCGACCTTGACGGGGATCGATCCATCTGCATCCACATATACACTGGAAGAAAACAAGATCACTAGCTAAGGCATACCTTAGTTTCATAATTTGATTACTACAACCATGTCCAAATCAAACCAAGATTTTATTAATTAATTAATTTAAGTGCAGCCATGGAGTCGTTCTTGTTCGGCAGGCACGAACATGCGTGAACAGTTTTGAGGGCTTGCAGAAGGGCAAAACGAACAGGTTCTTTTACGCTGCCGCCTGACCTTGTCCGTCTCCCTCGGGAAACTCTGCGTAATCTGTGATGCGTGCAAGTTTGAACAAGCGAGACGCTTAACCGGCACGAGAAGAGGCGTATGCATGCATGTACCACATGCTGAGCGATTAGGCAGGCCTATGTGTGAACTGGAAGGCTGCTGACAGCTTGCTTGCAGGTTAACTATCTAATAAATCAGCGTCCTTCTCGTCGTCAGCACCAGGAACGCAGCTCTTCGAATTCAGGCGTGACATAAGCAATGCCTCGTGCACGAGAGCACAGGGTGCAACGGGGGATCGAGCAGTCGTCTCTTGCGCGATACTGTATCTATATGCTGCCTAATCACGAGGGCAGAAAAAGAAAAGCCTGAAAATGAAAAGAGTTAATAGGCGGTACAGAGCAGACCAAATAGCTCCCATGTCTCCCCCACGAAACTTCCAGAATTAACATGCGTTAATCTTCACGAACTTATCATGAACACATGAGAAGAATTACGGCGCCTCAAAAACAAACTCTCCGAGTCCCAAAAAGGAGCGTCAAAATTAGGTGAAAAGCAGCATAAATAATTGTGGACTTGCTACTTCCGGAGCCACCTACCAAAAAGAGACATGGAAAAAGGAGGCATCTAGCACGGTGGCTATCAATCCCTGCTGCTACATGGCCATGCTCACTTCCCCTTTCAAATCCACGTGGAAAAAGGCGCGACACACACCTAATCGAGGGGTCTCACTCCACAGTGCGCTCGTTCACAGATGCCGCGGCAAACAAGCTGCCTCCGGCCAGAAAAAGCTTGTCCCGAACGCGTGTACGAGATTCAAGGCTCGTGCTCGAGGCGCCTCTGTCCAACACCTGTCTGAAAATCTACTGTACCAGGTGCCGTCAGACCAACGGGTTTAGTAAAAAGGTAATCACGTAAATATGAAAAGTTGGGTTGGGATCACATCATCACGGCGACGTTGACGCGCTTTTAATATGCAGATAAGCACTGCGTTTAGTGGACTGTTGCATCGCCTCCTTATCGTCAGGGCGCTCGATCTAGTGGACACATTTTCGAGCTGAAATAACAGGATTATATTTCTTGCTTGCAGAACGGCTGCTGAGTTCACTGTATAGCTTGTTTTGGTTCTTGAGCACATCTGCTCCAATTTTTATTCGAGCTGAATGAACGAGAGAGAATGATTTTTCAGTGGTCCTGGAGAACAAATTGACCGGGGATGCCACTGCCGCCACACATGCAGAAGGAACAAGGCTTCGTTTTCAATCCAAGTAGTGGGATGATTGATTGACTCTGAATTGTACTGTGCGGTGACTAGGTAAAATCCTGTAGTAAAACTACTTTTGCCACAACTTTTCGTAGGACGGACGTACTGAAAAGGAAACCCACAAGAGTAGTACAGTAGCTTTAAGATCTTCGTCCCTTTTCAGGAGGTGGCATCTTGCTTGCACGCTTGTTCTTTCCTCTTCTCTTTTCTTTCTGTCAGTATTTGCATTAATATTGCCATATGCGATGTTTGCTCTAGAACTTGAAAGCTCCAAAATCCAATACGCCTTCGACAGTCAGACGAGTGTTACAATTTTATTTATCCCCCTTTTTTTTGGAAAATTATCTCCACCATTGATGCTTTCCAAATGGTAACCCAGTGCAGTCGTACAGAGAGGTTGGCAAATCCGCAAAGTCAAGCGCTCGAATTGGAACACGCACAAACGAAAAATCCAAACGAATACTTAGTTTTTCTTGTTTCTTTCTTCCAAAAGAATTCCTCATGAATTCCTTTTTGCTACAGCTAGCTCTGATTCACATACCGTCATTCTACTCCGTCACTCTCCAAAAAGACGACATTTACCGGCTTCCTCTTGGACAACGCAAAAACAAAGTTGCTCACACTAAACTAAACCTGCGAAGACAGCCAGCACCTAAAAGATGCCCAAAGAAAAGATACTGTTCCTTCAATGATTACACGGCTTCGCCACTCTCTCGTGTTTGCGTGGTGTTTTCGGGGACGACGCCGTCGTCGCCAGCTTCATGTGGCTGTGGCTGCCCCCTTCCTCCCTCTCTTTCCGTCTCTTCACAGAAATCCCTTCTCATTTTAATCCCAGTATTTAGCCCCTCTAATTGCTGACACATCTCTCCCGCGGTGGGGGCGGTCAGAACTCGCGTTGTTTCCGTCAAATCCTCCTGTTCCACTCCACCCGAAATCTCTTCTTGCCGAGCTCAGAGAAAGGACATCTCATTCTCTCTTGTTGTTAGGCCACCGGTTTTGCACCGATTTGTTTCCTCTCTGGTTCTTGCGTCCGGTGCAGATCTAAAGGCGCCAGGTTTCTGGAAATTTGTTGTCGTACGGGTTGGATTGGATCGAATTCGATCCATTTGTTGCCGGTTTGGGTGTTCGTGATCCGAAAGGTGGGAGCTTTGATTGGGTCGTGGAGCATTTGTGTTTCTGAGCCAGAAATATGCTCTACTTGAAGCAGCCAACGAGGAGCTGAGCTGCAGAAGTTTTTCTGGTTTTTCTCCATTTCTCGGTCAGGCTTTTGCAGAGGACGTTGTTGATCTGATCCGATGGAGGCTATGACTAGCGGCAAATTCCTTCAGAAGTTTCGGCTCTACGAAACCAAATCGGTACGGATCTTTGCAATTTATGCCTCTTTGCTAGTCGATTGAATTGTTTTTTCCATGCAGATTCTTTGAACTTATCTCTGTGCCTGTAAAAATGGGCGTAACTTTTTTAGTTTGTGGTTGATTGGATTATCGTGTGATTTAATGCTTGCACCTTGATTGATGTTCATTATGATTGGTTCAATTCAGTTAGGTTACTGGTGAAAGGCTGCAAAAAGTTAAGGGGAAGATCATTCTTTTTGTTTCTTTTTTCAGGGAAGAGAAGAGAGTGAAAACAAAAAGGCGTGTTCCTTTTTGTTATTCCCTGCAATTTGTTTCAGGCATATTAAATGTCTATTGGAACGATGCATTACTGTTGTGTTTTCTTTTTGGCTTCTCATTCTAATGGTATCTTGTTTTGTTTAAGCTGGTGCCAAAGAATACAAGGTTTCAGCTTGACTTCTCATATGCTTTTGCTAATTTGAGAGGATAGTTAGCTTTTTAATCAGAAATCAAGATTCTGCTTTTGATACAATAGACAATGCATATAGTTTCATATTTGTCCCTCATTTACTGTTCTATTGAATTGGTGGAGATAAATATTGATGCCGAAAGCTCTTATATATTTCATTCATTGTCCAATATCTCCTGTAATTGACATGTGTGCGCCTTTTCGGTGTAGAAATTTTATCTTATTGGAAGAGACAAGAGCAGGACTCTGTGGAGGGTGCTTAAGATTGACCGGACGGAATCTACTGAGTTGGGCATTGAGGAAGATCCGACTAGTTACACTGAAAATGAATGCCAAGAATTACTTTGGCGGATTCATGAGGGGAATAGGTTGACTGGTGGACTGAAATTCGTCACAAAATGCTATGGAATAGTAGGTATGGCAACTTCAACTAAGACTTTCTGAATGTATCACTAACAGCTTCGCAGCAGTTCAAAATATAACATTTAATTCTTTGATTATTCAGGTTTCGTAAAGTTTCTTGGCCCTTATTACATGGTTCTAATAACCAGAAGAAGGAAAGTTGGCACCATATGTGGCCATGAGATTTATTCGATTGGCAAGAGTGAAATGATCGCAGTTCCAAGTGTTATAGTCTGGCCCAACGTGGCTTATTCTAGGGATGAGAACAGGTCTTTTGTTTTTTCAACATGTAAATATTGTGTATTGCCTGTTGTAATTCCATCGTTGACTCCTAACAATATCGAAACTTTTAGCTTTGCTCTCCTGCGTACATTTAGTGTCTTTTCTATTCATCTTAGTGTTAATCCATTTCTTCACATGTTTGAGTCCATTTTTTGCTGTGTTGTGATGCAAATCATTTGATTTACTTTAATCCATATGTGCGCTGTTCCACCCCATTTTGCACGTGTATCAGATTTTCTTCATATATTCGTGTTCCCAGCCCCAAGTGGGCAATTCGATTTGATGGTTATGTCCGACTGTGTATTGATCTTTGTATGCATTTGTGTTATTTTTCCTATATTCATAATTTTTCCTGTTGACAAAAATATGCATCCAACTCATGTGGCCAGTATGTCACAGCGATTCTTGCTATTCTGATCCTTGTGTTACGGGTTCATATGGTTGGAGGCATATAGAAACATTTTGTGTATGGTTGGAGGTATATAGAAACATTTCGTATATCCTTGCTCCAGTAGTATACTAATATTCTTAGTTATTGATATTCACTGTTCTGTATAATGTATATATTACATGTGAATTTTTAACTCTTTTATTGTTTTCACTAAAGAGAAATGTTCTTATCTCTCACCTTCCACAGATATAAACGCCTACTTTCTTCGGTTGATCTTTCGAAGGATTTCTTCTACAGCTACTCTTATAACATCATGCGCAGCCTTCAGAAGAACATAACTGAGAAGAACACTGGGCAGGTTGTCTACGAAACAATGTTCGTGTGGAACGAGTTTCTGACACGTGCTATTCGGAATCATCTCAAGAGTGCTAGTTGGACTGTTGCTTTAATTCATGGATTTTTTAAACAGGTATATTATCCTTACCAAACCTTCTTTGGGGTAGCATTATTCTGATTCCTACTTGAAATTTCTGATTGATGGGCTTATCCATATCACCAGTACCATCTATTCATCATCGGAGACCACAAGTAGGGCTGCTGCTAACTCAATGCCATCCCACTAACGTACACGTTTTACTCTACATCTTGTGACCTGATGTATAGTGAAAGCGTGAAATAAAAGGTTTGCAAAGGCATGGCTTTGTATAACCTGCTGACTTTTCAGTTTGAGCTGCTTGAGGCTTTCCCGAGTCGAAACATTTGCTCGTAAGTCTCAGCAGACTGCTAATTTCTTATTTCTTTAGTCTTTTTGTAGGTTGCTAATACAGAACAACATCATACAGCCTGAACATTTCAATTCTTAGATATGAAACTCCGTTCTTTTTTCCCATTGCCTTTAAGTTTCTTGGCTAGTAGCATTGCACATACCACTGTCTCTTGACCCTAGTGTGAAATAGGTATTCCTATGTGTCTAGGACCAAAAGTCATGCTAATTTAACTACTTTTATGCCTTCAGTCGAAGCTCTCAGTATCTGGGAAGGATTTTTGGTTGACACTTATAGCTAGGCGCTCACGCCATTTTGCTGGAACCAGGTTTGTACTATATCTCAGAAGCCTTTAGATTTGAGGTATTATTTTGCATAAAACATATACATGCTTAGAATAATTAGCTTTGTTTTCATCTCGGCGGTTTTGGTTTGTTATTTTTCTTGAAGTTGCTTGGTTACTTTGAATTATAGATTCTTGAAACGAGGTGTTAACGAGAAGGGTAGGGTTGCCAATGATGTTGAGACCGAACAGATTGTTTTTGAAGACTCAACTAATGAGGTACCAAGTCAGATAACTTCTGTTGTACAACATAGAGGATCGATTCCACTTGTGTGGTTTCAGGAGACTTCAAGACTTAATATTAGACCAGACATCATCTGTAAGTCCTGCCATTAAGTTTGATACGAATTTTGCTGTAAAATATCTCCTCTGAAATCTGATCTTCCACTTTAATTGCTGTTGCAGTGAAACCAGATGTGGACTACAAGGCAACACGACTTCATTTTGAGAATCTTGTACATAGATATGGGAACCCGATAATCATCTTGAACTTAATAAAGGCAAGTTTGACATCAATGTTGTTTGTAATTTCACATGAATGATAAGTTTTGACTCCTTTTATTCTGTCACAGATCTGTATATATTAGGTTTAATTGTGAACTTGATAGCCCTTTGCTTTTGTTATAAATCTGAATTCTTCTTTTGGGTCTCTTACTCAGACTCGTGAGAAGAAGCCTCGTGAATCTTTGCTCCGTGCAGAATTCGCTAAGGCTATCTATTATATAAACAAGGAGTTACCAGATGACAGGCGTCTGAAGTTCTTACACATGGATCTGAGTAAGCTTTCGCGAAGGTAACCTATTCTGTTTCAGGCTAATTTTCTATCTGATATCACGCCTGCAATTTAAGCTGGTTTTGTACTGTTCATAGAGTTCTTAAGTACTAAATGCTATTTGCAGGAAAGGCACCAGTGTGCTTGCACTGTTGCTCAAGGTAGCATCAGACGTGTTGGAACTAACTGAATTCCTTAACTGTGCAATAACTACATCAACAGCGCCTGATGATGCCTCAAGGTAGTTTCTTTATATTTGGGAACCATTCAAAAGCTTATTGAAATTAGTTAATTACCTAGACAAGCAGCAAAGAAAACCATGAAACCTTACGTGTTTCGAAATGTACCTTCGAAATTCGATTTTTGTCAAATTATTTTAAGTATTTATTCCAAGATTTTGTGTCAAAAGTATTTATGGCAAGATCTGTATTAGAGGTCCTGCAAGGTAACATCAAAAATTCTTGGACAAGAGAAAGTATCTTCTTTTATGGGTTTTGCTGGTCTTGTTGTAGATGTTCAATTTGCAGTCCTAATACCTATTGTTTTCGTGCATTACAGTGGACAAGGAACTATTGCATGTGATGACGAAAGTAACGACGATCAAAACGTCTCTGCAACCAAGTTGGTACCTCTTTTACTACAGAAGGGTGTCCTAAGGACAAACTGCATAGACTGCTTGGACCGCACAAATGTTGCACAGTTTGCATATGGACTAGCAGCTTTAGGTCGTCAGCTTCATACTCTAGGGCTCACTGAAGCACCTAAAATTGAATTGCATGCTCTGTTGGCTGATGATCTGATGGATTTCTACGAACGGATGGGTGATACCTTAGCTATTCAATATGGTGGTTCTGCTGCCCATAACAAGGTACTTTAAGTTCTTTTAGCTGACTGCTGCAAGATATTATCTGCAATTCTGCATTTCACTACTGAATAATACAATTCCAAATATTCTACCAACTGGAAGCACACTTGAAGATGTTTATGATTGGATTGATTTGTTCATTACTTCTACATCTTTGTTATACATTTAGCTTTGCTGATTGTTCTTCCCTTTTTCCTGGTTCATGTATCCCCAATTTCCTATTAGTTCATTAAACATGTAGCAGCATATTTAAGTTGAAAGCACTCACAATGTAATCTGACACCCAAAAGTATGGTTCAAATAAGTTTGCTATGATCAAATCTGTTTCTGTTCCGTAACACTTGTCTTTTCAGCAAGCTGGCACGTACTAGGGCACTTTTTACCAAAAATATGTCATGTTCCCATCAGATCAGTTGTGTTTGGATAAAGTTCGTTAATAAACACATTGCATTTCCTTCAGAAACAAGCTAAGTTAACAGAGCATGTTATTCTCGCTTGGATATCTGGATATGTATAGCCACCCAGTCATATTAAGTGTAGTTTATGAAAAGATATGATGGAAAAATAAATTAGCAAGTGTTTTCATATGAATATCCATAGGCCAAATAGCACCCATTTTAAACAAATTGCATTAAATTATCATTTACAGTCTCCCAAATCTGTAGTTCATATTCTTAATTTTCAAAGTGCTTGAGTTGATAGCCAGTAAGGTCAATAGACAATTAGTCAACTAAAATCCTTCCAATTTGAATGCTTGATTGGACTATTACATTAAGTTCTCCATGTTATTCATATGTGACAGATCTTCTGTGAGCAAAGGGGCCAATGGAAGGCAGCGACCCAATCTCAGGAGTTCCTCCGGACCCTTCAGCGTTACTACAATAATGCGTACACAGATCCCGAGAAGCAGGATGCTATAAACGTGTAAGCTTCTCGATACTTTTTGAAACAATATTCTGTAAAAATGACAGCTGTCATGGAAAGCCTCGATACTTTTAAAACAAATCACCACAAAAGGCTCATCTGTTCAAAATTACAGGTTCTTGGGCCATTTCCAACCTCACCAAAACAAACCTGCATTGTGGAAGTTGGATTCGGATCAGCATTACAACATTGGGAGGCAAGGAACTTTAAATGAGGAGATTATTGGAAGGTGCGAATTATACTCAGGCCAATATTTCATTAATAGGCTGATCAGACATTCAGCTTTTTGCTTATTGTTGTACATTTGATTAGTGCACCTTTTTTTCTTTTGAGCTGCGAGAATAGCATTGCTTGTTTCATGGAAATGGTCTTGAATAGTTATGCAACTGGTGCATGGACATGGAGCACTAGATCTTATTTCAATTTTACTATCTCATATTGCTTTCAGGCTGTTTGGTTGCCATGTCTAATTTAGCATTTGACACATCCTGTTCAATCAGGTCAAAGATAAAGAGATCAATGTCGGACGGTAATATTCTGTTGGATAACAGTGTACCTGTATCTAACTGCAACATTGGAGAAAACAACACAGAATTGCTTCCGTTGCAACAGCTGGCTGATATGAGAGAGCCTTCTGATTCCGCACCAGAGATCTCTGTGTGTGAACCCAACCTGTGCCCCAGGTTTGTGAAGCCTTGCACGAAATTATCTACTAGAGAACTTGAATATTTTCATGAGCTAACTCTCATGAATGCAATATTGAGCTAACTCCATTATCTTTCTATAACCAGCACGAACTATGTCAGAATGGCTGGACGACATTCCATGTCAGAAGACCGGCAGAACTATTTGAAAAGATTAGGTTACCCCGAATTGCATTCTTCAAATTTCTTAGACCTTGATTTGTTGTCGTCTTCTGGAAATTCCTGTGATGAGGAAGTTTTCGAGAGGTAACATATACTGCCGATAGTCGCAAATATTGTTTTTATTATTGACCTAGCTAAACATTTTTTTTTAAAAAAAATCTTGTTTTGCAGGTCGTCACTGATCAATTCACCTATGGATGTTATTAGCGTTGAATCATCCACATCGTATAGCGAACAAGGGCATCATGATGAGGTTAGCCTTGTGATCCAAATTTTTTCCTCAAACTGTGTATCTGAGCATGGCATTGAGAGTCATAAGCATCAACCTTACTGTTATACCGAATTCCCTTTTTCCCTTATTATCTGAATCTTATGCTGTGAACCTTTTTCCTTTCACCAGGGAAGGGATGATACTGACCTGTCACGTTCGAGCAGTCAGCTCTCAGATGCTCGAGACTATTCCGACCGTTTTGCTCAGTGGGTCGCTAACGGAGGCATGCTTTGCTACTAGCTCAGAAGTTTTGACATGGTGACGGTTCTGTAAAAATTCTGCCTCGGCAGGAAGGTGTGAGCTAGAACATCAGAACAGGGGTGTATCTGCATACGCAGGAGACATGATCAAAGAGGTGGCAGCCAGAGAATGACAGAAGCCTCGCATCGGGATGGTTGATCCCTGGAATGCTCCGGCTGATGAAATTCAGAGGAGGAACGAGATGACGATGGCTCGGTTGGGTAGAGGATTCAATTTCTATGGTAAAGAATCTGACCATAGTGCAGACAATAAATAGGCGAAGTATACCTGATTCTTTTAGTTTAGTTTATCTTTCATTTTCTTCTAAAATTTAAAAAAGACAAAAAAATTGCATTAAAAAAGAAAAAAAATACCGAGAAAGAAATACTCATGTTCTGTAAATAATACTGTTACAAAAGTATAATTATTTGATACCTATAGTTCCATTTCGAAGAGCCGTGTTTTCCTCTGTTGGTGACTTTGTGTACAACCTTCAGTTGCAGTGGCAAATCGTCACCTGGCCGGGTAGCGCCAGCATCGGTGCGTTGCATTTTGCCGCAAATATATTACGCGGTGCTACTTGAACCAAATAATTTAACAGTTGACAGATATATTCAATAAAGTTTCAGACAAATAAACTAACAAGGAGACAGATCCAGAAATTATAGGGACGACACCGTTTTTTTTCCCAATGTATAACACAGCCTCACATGCATGTATGGTGCCTCAAAATATGAAGTCATATATAGCAACTCAAGTTTGGGAAAACCTAACAACCAAAATTCAGCAATCTCCATCTTGTTGGCCCGACGACGGAACCGTGTAAACTGCAGAACGATATTCCACAACAAAATATAAGTATCATGCAAAAGTTTAATACGTCAGTACGGTACGGATAATCACAGACAAATACTCTTAAAAAACAAGTGTCAGCTTAGAACAAAACCACTTACTGCCGCATTTGCAGCCAGGTCTGAGCGGGTTCTTGCAGGCGTCCATAACGTAGACGAGCTTCACCATGCTCACCCCCTTCTCGTACAGCTCGTCCACGAAGGAGCACAGGGACGGGATGTCGATGTTCTGGATCGCGTTGCAGCATCGATCCGTCGGCGGTATCTTGGGGTTGTCAGGATGCATCAGGTAGTTCTGGCAATAAGAGCTCATGTCCAGCCAGTTGTCGATGCAGCGGCGCTCGCCGGCGCAGGTGGTCACGGTGACCATGACAACCACTTGAAAAACGAAGGCCAACGACGAGCTCTCGAGCTTTGCCATGGCTGTAAGAACAGCTACAGGTGGTAAACCTCTGTTAGATGCTAACACAAAGATGAGATGGTTTAGAAGGTGTGAGTGATTCAATCGTGGTGGCTGTGAGTTTATATATGTGGAGGCACCAAGGTTTGACTGTTTTCAAGCATGCCAGAGTCAATGGTTCCATGCAAACAAGAGCCAGTGGTAGATTTTGACATCCAGAGAGACGCGTCAGTATTGCTTCTGCAGCACAAATCTTAGTGTTAATTGCGCTAAAATCTGAGCATATGCAGCAGTCTATCTATTGACCTGCTATTTGACTGGGTTACATGACGAAAGCACACAACATAATCTGTGCAAGATATACTTTTTGAGGGATTTTTTTTTCTTGAGGGAAATCTGTGCAAGATATCACTCTATCCTGTATGTAAATATGTAATGCACACTGATTGTGAAGGATAGATTTGAGATCTTTGAGGATACATACATATATCAAAGAAAAACCATAGATTTTTTTTTGAGAAGTTAAAAAAAAACCCATAATATGGACACATACACGCACAAACACTGCACATAGCTCGATCTTTTTTCTTTTGGTGAAACAAAATGGCCGGCGGATCGATCCATCGAACGAGCTCCTCCCCGCACCATGGCCGCAGGCCAACAGGTGGCAGGTCGCGGCTGCTGTCCCTCCGATAGCGGCCGCACAGCCAGTCACGGCCCGGAGCAATTGAAAACGATGCCAATGACGTTCTGATCAGAGTTGCGGTCACCGTGTTGTGGGCAATTTGGTACGTGCCGGGGTGGGGCAGAGAAAACTCCTTCCAAAGCCTGCTGTCAACACACTGTTTCGTCTTATCTAATCAAACCTGAGCAACGAGCAGTGAGAGGTGTTCAACAAAAGGGAACACGACATCACCAAACTATCAGAGCTTGGTTAGACTTGATCTAACGTAGATGTTTTTTCAGTCAGCCTTTCTGGCTCTGTTGTATGTATGTAACCTTTTCTTGTTCAGTAGTGTAGCATAGTTAGATTGCTAGATCTCTCCTTTGCCCCTTCCTATGTTCTTTGCTTCTTGTACTTTGATCTGATAAATGTAAAAAGGCAGGTACTGTGGGGAATTCCCCTATAGTTTTTCGTCAAAAAAAAAAAAACAAAAGGGAACACGGGCAAAGCAGCTGCTGCGGCTCTAGCGAGGGACGGCGCTGGTTTGTTCCTGATATCATCGCTGGTTACTGACGGAAGCAGTTGCTTGCAGTGTTGCAGAGATAGGACTCGCCCTGACCAGTGATCTTGCGTTGAGAAAGGTTCGTTTGGCCTGCGACAACGTCAATGTGGTGAGAAACATGAAAGGAGGCAAGGGGGCACAGCATCAGGGCGGGGGCTTTTGAATCATCCGAGTTTTCATGAAGGCAGCCTCCAACGTACACGCTCATACTCTATCTAAAGTTATTATTTGAGTTTAGACAAATTTGGTTGTTTTCACCGCCAGGATGCATATGTAACATTGTACCCCCAAGTTGATTAATCAGGGTACCGGTGGTGTTCTCTCAAACAAGGGAAACATGATGTGACTCATATTGAAGTTTCCATAGTTTGCACGAAGAGGTTGGTTTCCACCAGATACGTTTCCCTCAAACAAAAGCAGTCACGTCACGGCGTTGCGAAGCATGACTGCATTCCTCGGAATATAGTAGCACCTGATCAACGTATACACAAGAAACCTGCTCCGCCACGTACACAATGCCATGAATGAATCCCGGAATCCTACGGAACAAGCTGGACTTCATCTTCTAGCTGCGTAAATACAGCACCAATGACAAACGTATATCGAGCCAATGGGCTCTCACTCTTATCGACATAAACACCATTTCGAATATGCTAGTTGACGGAACAGAATAAACATGCAGAAAGCAGAACACGCATAGCCAAGGGTCTCCAGATTCACATGGGGGAACATGATGAAGCTTCAACGATGTTTCTCATTCCATTTCCAACCACTAGATCAACTTGCATGGTTCATCCAATGATAAAAGAAATTTCAAAACTGACTGGTTATATTATATAGAACCATCACAATGCACCGATCGATGGAACATAACAGAACATAAAAAGGCTACTTATACCACATCTTCCCAAGCTCTATCCCACATAGCAGCAATGTTGAAAACAGGGTCACAACAAGTTCGGCTGGAAAAGCCCTAAAACACAAGTGTTCAAAGCATAGATGGCGTCTGACTTTGGACATTCATGTTGGAAAATATTTTAACTTTAAGCCACAGAAGACACATCTCATGGTGAAAGCCTAAGCCTACTCCCAGCCTTGAGCAGGAGGTTGGGCTGCTGCGTCCCATCCAGTAGCAGCAACCACGGGAGGAACGCCGTCCACAGGTACAGATACAGGGGCCCCTGCTTGATCCCATCCATCAGCAGCAACTGGAGCTGCCATCAAATAATGGAAACAAATGAGACAAATTCAATTAAGGTAACTACAACAAACTGAACTGCGGTAATTCAGTGCAACAAAATTGATCAGTATTGTGGTTTGGATTCCTTATAGATTGGTTCGTATGTAATGTAATGATATCACAACATAAAACACACAGAGGTCTGCACTAGTTACACACCAAAGATGATTAAATTTTATTTAATGGAGAATTGGAGATGATTGTACTAAGTACAAACCTGGAGCAGCACCCCATTCGGCACCACCTGCACCAATAGCCGGGGGCGCAGCCACATCAGAGGTCCAGTTGTCACCCCCACCCCACTGGTCAGCTGCTGGGTACTCAGCGATTGCGGCGAATTCAGGGGCTGCAGCTTCCTCCTCCTGCTCCTTTGCTTCCTCAGGGTCTCTGTAGAAGAACAGATCAACCTGCAAAAAAACATTTTACACATGATAAGCATGCAAAGATAGATTTGCCGTAAAGCATTTCTGAAACGAAATCGAACTGTTGGATAAGCTTGCATACCATAACATCCCATTTGTGCCCAGGGAGGATGGTGCCCCTCATCTGCAGAACCATCCTTGCCAAGAGCCAGAACAGGCATCCAATGCTGTTCCTCCCCTTGTTGTTGGACGGGATGCCGATATCGACATAGCGCATGGGGGAGTCAGTGTCGCAGAAGGCAATGGTCGGGATGTTCCCCAAAGCAGACTCCTTGATTGGCTGCAGACAGTTGTTCATAAAACACCATCAGTAACAATTCAGCTTCAACCCAATGCATATCAAGCCAGCAAGAAACAAAAGGTCATATTCACCTGGTGGTCAGTCCTTGGGTCAGTGAGGATGAGAAGGCGGGGCTCGCTGAAGGAAGTCTGAAGCTGGTTAGTGAAGGTACCAGGGGTGTGCCTCCCGGCAATGGCGTGGGCTCCAGTGTACTGCGCGAACTTGAGGACGGCGCGCTGGCCGTAGGGGCGGGCGGACTGGACGATAATGTCCTGCGGGTTCTCAATGGCGACGATGACCCTAGCCGCGAGCTGGAGCTTCTCCCAAGTCTTGCCAAGGTTGATGATGTAGATGCCTGACGGAAACAGGATTGGAGGGGCATATCAACCACACACTTCACCTTGAACAAATGAAATAACTCCTAGCGAAGTTAACTAAGCATCTATGCCGCAAATAACAACGCAGATCAACGACAAATTAGAACTACAAATGATTCGTCCCACCCCTCAATATTCTACACTTCAGCAAGTTTAACGGTTAAGAACAGCTATGCAAATTACAACATAAACGTATAAACGAGACAAGCACGATGATCAATGATACGAGTTGGACCCAGCAGTGCAACAAGTTTAATGGCAACAACACTGGAGAACTAGTGCCTAGCTGTCCTCATACAAATGGATGCGTAAGAAGATGAGGAGAGGAGGGTGGGGATCTGAACGTACCGTCGGTGCGGCGCTTGAAGACGTAGCGCTCCATCTGGAAGTCGCAGTTCTTGGTGCCCAGGTGGACGTCGGCGGCGAGCATCATCTGTATGTCCTGCTCCTTCTGGGACAGCGCCCTCGCGGCGCCTCCGCCTGCCGCCGCCGCCGCCATGGTGAGATGGAAGCAAGTGTTGTGGGGTAGCGAATCGAAGGGGAGGAGCAGAGAGCGCGTGTGTCTGGGAGTGGCGGCGCGAAGAGGGAGAAGGGGAGGAGAGGGGAGCTCTTATGTGCGCCGCCTCAGAACCCTAGGAAGCTCATACAGCGACGTTGGGCCGTAGTGAATATGGGCTATTCCGTTAGCCGGCCCATAATAACACCATTGGAGTTCCCTTATTTTTTAATGAGAAAATCAGATGAACTTCGCCCAACTTCTTCTGCTGAATGGCTAGATCTGGGAAGATGTTAATTTCCAGAAGTGTAAGCTTTGAACTTAGATTACGTTTTTTTCTTGAAGAATTAGCCGTAAGATGAAACTCCCAGGAACTAGCTATAAAAACAATCAAGTTTCTGCCGTTTGGCTATCCTTATGAATTCATTTCACCTGTGATTATTGCAGAATTTCATTCGAAAACAATAGCAGCACCAATGCCAACAAATTCATTTCTTCGCATCTCTTTATGTTTGCCTTACAAACAACACTCCTACAGATCATCACACAAATCCACTCAAAGCTTGATGCTGAGTTTCATCAAATACTTCAACGAAGACAGCGCATGTCAGCGATCAGACAACTGACGTGCAACATTTGGCTCTTGATACAACGACTAAAAAAACATATCTGAAGAAACCGTCGACTAAGCACAAGCAGTTGATAATACTCATTTAGTTGAAACAGGTATACCAAGATAATTTCAAAATCTTGAAATGCAATACACCATGAGGTAGAAAGTACAAGTGCTTAGAGAAGCTTCACTCGCTCTGAGTTTTATCAAAGCTCTGAGTATGCCTAGCTAAGAACAGGGAATATGCGGGTTATGTGCTCAAACGGAACTGTGTCAGCAGTGTTCTTCTTGAGCTCGGGGTGATTGACCTCATTGCGTGGAAGGACAATCACTTGAGACTGACCACCCTTCTCGATTACCCAACCAGCGTTTGCAGCATGGTACTCCAGAAACTTGTCCAATGAGAGACCTTCAATGTTGATTGCCTGGAAAGAAATGTGGTTTGTTGCAATATGAAGACAAAGCTATCCAGAATGTATATGATCCAAAAAAAATTGGATGCTAAATATAATGCTATAATTTGACATCTAATTTCATCTCACATTACCACAGTGATAAAAAAAGGTCCTATAAACCTGCCCTTCCCAAATAACTTGAAACACTAATCAAACATGGCATTTTACCTCTGCAAGAACAGGCCTCGGAACTTTCTGGTATGTCAAGGAAAGCACATGAATTGCATAAGCTTGAATAGCCTGCTCAAAACCTGCACATCATTCATAGCATCAGGACAACTTAAGCTTTAGGTCCAAATGCATATCAGCTGGCCCAAAATATCATTAAAAAAAACATATTCGAGATAAACCATAGCAAGTTGATGATAAGAGCATGAATAAATTCACTTAGCCCACAGGCAATCCTCGCATCCAAAGAATTGACATGACAAAGCAGAAAAGTTGCGCACGTAACATTTTTAGCCTAAGTCCAATAGCAGCGAACCAAAAGAAGAACAATGCATCATTCCAAAATACTAGGAATCAGCAGTGAACATTAACTTGTAAACATGTTAAAGGATTCATCCAGCCTCTATAACTATAATCACAGTAACAAGTTCACGTTACAATGCACAGCTTCATCAAATTACTCAGAAAGTTGTTTACCTGGAACAACTTCCAGTATGTTGCGGTTCTTTGCTGCTTCAACCCAAAACTGACTGAACCTAGCAGTCTTTAAGCAAAGTACTAGAATTAGCTGTAAATCCACATTAGTTTTAACTGTTAGGTAAATGTACAGGAGTTAGACAACATATGTACCTCCAGATAGTGAGAAAGGACTATCAATGTCTTGAATTGCTCCTTCATTTGCTGAAAAAAAAAAAGAAACAGACAATTCAACCTCAATATAAAGCAACACATTTCAAGAGGCCCAACAAAAGAATATAGCAAAAAAGAAAACTAGACACAACAAGAATGATACAGTTGACATCTTATGCACTTTTCAGATCAATCTGTTTCAGGGATATATTAATACCATCTGCAATCACGATACACATACTTGGGTGGTGCACATCCCATATAGGCATATAGTTCAACTAAATGGATGGGATAGAGTTTTGCTTACCACATGTTCAGGGATTAAGAATAAGCACAGACTGAAGTCAGGGCCTGGCATCGCCATGAGGGCCTGTCAACAAAACAAGGGCAAATCCAAACAGTAAGAAGTGAACCAAAAGACATGGTAGGCTAATAAACTTGATGGAACCATTACTTCTTACCTTAATCAGTATGCGAGCAACAATCTGTTCGCTCAGCCTTTCTGGCTCAAACTGCAACCGGAAACCAGCCATCAGGAAACCATATTAATTGAACCATAATATTTAAATTAGTTCCACTGGAGATACTTGTTACCTGGTACAGACGAAGAAGGCTGAGATTTGCGTCCAAGTTATATGTCTGAGAGGAGACCTAAATAGAAGCAAAAGAGAAATAAAGTTTAAAGTACTGAATTGTTGGGCCACTAATATTGCAATGAACAAGTCTAAAAGTACAATGCATGGATGAACTTTGAGTCAGAAGACAGTTTTATCAACCTAACCACGTGGCGCTAACAGGCAAGTCTCATCAATGAATTAACAGAGCCAGTTCATCCTATGAGTATAATCAGCTGGCAACTTCATGTTGCAACTACATGACTATTGAGTACAGATTCTACAGACCGAAAAACCACTCTGTCCATTCACCATTCCTGGGGTGAAGCTAGAAGGATCTATGGTGGTGCCAGCATGCAAATTATGCAAACTTTTCAAGCAAATAGCTGGTTGAAATACACTCTGTACTCTGTAGTGCTAAATCTTCTCCCTAGCCTGGTGCCAGTGCACCAGGGTCCACTAACGTGGCTTCGCCACTGGATGCACAAGTTACGCACTTAACATCCTGTAACAGTAGTGACATTCCTAACCTGCGCACTCTAATAATCAGAATACACATCTTTTGCAATCACTACAGAACTACTACAAGGTACTCCTGCAGTGTGCACCTATATTCTAGACTAGAATTTCAATACAGCCACTGAAGTCACCACTCCCAGCAACCAAACATTGCAAGCTCACGCGATATGACAAATATTGCAAATATTCTAGCACTACCAATGTCCATGATGTGCCGAATAGTTTAGCATCCGACCAAACGCACGATTTCGCCACCACTATCAAAGCGTAAACATGAGAACGGGCTATTTTCTAGCACTACCAGTGCCAGAACCTATTCCAGAAGAATGAAACGAACAGAGGAAAGAGCATCCAGGGAATAGGGCATGCCTGCTCGTTGACGAACTTCTCGAGGTCGTTGAGGATGTCGGGATTGTAGGGATTAAGAGCCACGAGGTCCTCCACCGTGTAGTTCTCCGCCGCTTGCTCGGTCGCCATGGCCGCCGCTCTCAAGAACCCAAACCCTAGCTAGATCTCGCGCGAAGCCGTGGGGACTCTGGGAGAGAGAGGGAGGGGAAGTGGCGGCGCAGGGGAGGAGGGCAATGGAAGGGTTTTCGGGGTTGCGTGAATTTGTCTGATTTGGTCCCTCGATTTGTGTGTTCTACATATGAGGTCCTGTGCTGTAAAGAAGCATAGGGGCAAAAGTGCATCTGTGTCCAACAAGAGTATAGATTTCCATATGCACCTCCAGTTGCAGGTAAAAACTGAGAAAATTTGTTAAAAAAAATGAGAAAATTTCACAAACCTACAACTATTTAGACTTTTATATCACAAAACTACAACTTTTCAAATTTATTTCATAAAACTATAATTATTTCAGTCCTTAGTAACACAAACTTACAACTTTTCTAGCTTGGTCCAACTTGTCATTGACACAAGGGCCACATAGCCCTGTCCCACTCGTGAGTCACACACGTGTCACAAAAGCTGTAGTTTCTTGTTACGAAGGATCAAAATAATTGTAGTTTTGTGAAATGTCCTTTAAAAATTGTAGTTTTGTGAAATCTACTTCAAAAGTTGTAGTTTTGTGATACAAAGTTGCAAATAGTTGTAGTTTTCTAAAATTTACTCAAGCAAAAATTTATCATTATCCCTATGTAGGAAATCTCTATGAAGTACATATTCTCGCATTTCAGTCACGCAGTATTTTATCCCTAAGAAGTAAATCCCAATTTTTTTATTAAGGGATCGTCAATGTTAGAGTACAGTGATAGGTCATGCTAATGTATTCTTTTTACAATGATTAATATAGTTTGCTTCTACTATATTTGTTCACATGTTTTGGAAGGCAAGAACTTTTTCCTTCCCCACGTGAATGGAGTTGTCACTTGTAAAATCATCGAAACGCGCCTTATTACACATACAAAACGCATCATGCAATTTTTAAACTTCACATTTGTCCTAAAAAATTCGATTTTGAGTGTTCTTTGAAAAAACACGAGCACTTGTGTTGTAACCGCGTCATCTCATCCGTCTCTTGGGCTTATTGTACACTAGCAAAATCTTAGAGGAGACACATTTTTTAACAGCACAAATGTGGCTACAGAAATATCGGTGCTATGCAAGTAGTACACAACCTACAGACGAAATGAAAAGGTTTAATAATAAAATCTCTGCACAAATAGTCCAGGCAAGTTCATCGCGGCAACACCGATCAGTCAAGCGCGAGTGAAACAAGCCGAACAAGCTGCTCTCTAGTACGTGCCACCAGCTGCCTCTCGCGCTTCTCAAGGTCTCTCTTCAGCGCCGCGATCTGTTCCATCTGGCTGCTGCATTCGGAGATCAACGACGCGTACTGCGACGCGCCGGCCGCTCTAGCCTCGCCGCTCCAGCTGTTCGCTCCGTTGATGAGCTGAGACACGACGCTCGCCAACCGCTCGTCGCGTGGACGATGGGTGACCACCTCTTTGATGATCCGCATCAGCGTGCTCTCCTCCAGTACTGCTTCACCGCCCATCACTGCATCGACAACAAGCAAAGCGCGTCATTATATTAGCTAGCGCGGTGAAATTGTTCGCGTAAAATTTCTGTCCCCAAGCCGCCAAGCGAGCATCCATCTAGCATGTAGTGCTACGTACCTGCGCCTGCGTCGACGACGTCCATCGTCGTGTCGTGATCTCCAGCCGCGCCGACGTCATCGGAGACGGCCGGCAAGTTGAGGTCGATGATGGTGGTCGCCGGCGCCGGCGGGTATTGCTGTTGTCCGTCGTGCGGGAGCGGGAAGTTGAGCCGCGCGCTCTTGCCGCGGATCCGGCGGGCCTCGCGGTCGTACGCCCGGGCGGCGTCCTCGGGGGTGCAGTACGTGCCGAGCCACGCGCGCCGCCCCTGCCGGGGGTCCCGGATCTCCGCAGCCCACCTGCCCGACGACC
This sequence comes from Eragrostis nindensis, assembly GCA_012490785.1. Taxonomy (NCBI): domain Eukaryota; kingdom Viridiplantae; phylum Streptophyta; class Magnoliopsida; order Poales; family Poaceae; genus Eragrostis; species Eragrostis nindensis. The sequence goes on along the minus strand of JAAXCT010000702.1, from coordinate 236,595 downwards.
GGTACCGGACGCCCCTGTACTTCTTGGCCCCAGCTGGACGGGCCACGCTGCGTGGCTTGTCGGGGCTCGACGGCACGCACACGCCTGAAACCGCGCCAAGCTAGCACGCATGAACAAAAGAAATCTTCAAAAGACGGATCTGGTTATGGAGATGGTGGCCTGATGGCTGTACCGGCAAGAGAAGGGGCCTTGGGTCTCGAGGCACCTAGCTCATACGGAGCAGCCGTAGCCTCTGCTTCCTCCTCCTCCTCGCCGTTGTTGTCCTCGAAATGCTGGAACTCGGCCTCGAACTCGTCATCCGTCAAGTCGGCAGCGGCCTTCCTCTTGCCGCCGGTGGTGCTGGTCCGCTCGGCCGCCGGCCAGAGCGTGGAGGCCGTCACCCGCCGGTGCACCCGGGCGGGGGTGAGTTGGGAGAGGAATCCACTCCCGCACATCCCTCTTTCCTAGTGGCTTGCAGCGCGCGGGAGTGGAGATCAGGAGAGGGACCAGGAAGTGTCAGCGCGGTAAATAGGAATAATCGAGTGACGTGTGGGCCGGCAAAGACCGTGGGCTGCTCTGCGTCGGCGCACCGGATTCCCAATCTTGTGGGCGGCGGGGGTCCAGTCTGTGGGCTTCAAAGTTGGACGTTCAAAGCCGCCAGCTTTCTTGACAAGTCCTTCTCGACGTGCCAACGGTTTGGTACTCTCCGAGTGGAACTCAGGCTTCAGCTCTCATCCTCGACGTCGAATACAAGGAGAGAATGTAACCATGTGTGTGACAACAGGTGTCAGGTTAGTGGCAACAATACCACGGGCACTTCTTCAGCCCACGGGGCCAACGGCAGCCCAAACTTTCCCCTGGGTTTGCTGTCCCCAGACTTGCACTGCAGTGGAACCAACTGCAAATATCGGCAGCGGGTGTGGGACGGACCATGAGGCGGAGTATCTCTCATCCATCACTTGTACTATAAGAACATCCTATCGTCCCTTTTGTGGAAAGGCTTTATGCACACCCATGGCATCATGACGTGGCATTGCTTGCTACTTATAGCATCCACCAAGCTCATGTTCATTACTCGATCATTTCGCTCGTCTGTTGCCGGATGCTACGCCTGTACTAGCTGATGCGTGAACTCTGACGGACCGAATTTCGCCATCGCTACATTGTTCTAAGCAGTAAGAGGTGAATTTTCAGGGTCCATGTGGCCCTGATTTCGCAAGTAAGTTGTCGTCTTCACTTCATATCTTCATTTTGTCCCTGAAACGCTGTCTCTGCATAAACTATTCCTTTTGGGGAGTTCCTTACAGCGTTTCAAAGGAATGGAAGATCGATCCGAGTGCCTTTCAGTCCTGTAATATCAGGACCATGTTCAGAAATCTCTTGTAGAGATTAGCAATACTTGAAAGCAGGGACAAAATTCAGAGTTATATATTCGTAGTTCCCCGCATGCGCCTCAATAGTAATTCTCCGAGGATAACTACAAGAGGTGATTGTGGCGCACGTACTTCTACTGATAGTGCAAGTTGTGTGCTAGAAGAAGAAAAAAAAATAGCTTATGAGGAACATTTTTGCCCACAACAGCTACGCATCAAGAGGATGGATCAAGTCTCTTTATTCTTTTGCCAAGTTTGTGTTGAGCGGGCAGCATGCTTCATCTAGTGGAACAGGTAAAACTATCCGTTCAAATTAACTAAGGCCTTCACAACACTTTTTCTCTCAACTACTAATTTTTGCAGATGTAATCGTTCCAAGCAATCACGGACCACAAAATCAGGCCATCATCACGGGCAGAAAAATGTACAAGACAGAGAAGGTGCAACTGGTAGTTTTCTGAAGACTGGGTAACACGTAGTGGTTCAGAGTTGTAATGGCATATCGCTCAAGTTGCAGCTAAACAGAAGCCTCTCCGCACAAGGCATTTGCCTTTCGCTTCCACTTCTCTATTCGCTTGCTTGAGAATCCTGCAACTCTAGTTTGGAACGTAGTTGGGCAAAGTCCTTGTCACATCCACATTGAGGCAAAGAAAGATAATAGCAAGACGTGCAAATTGCATCCTATATTATCATGACGCAACCCTATATTATCATGACGCAACTGACGAAACCAGCGGTGCCGTTTAGGTGCCCACTGGATTGTGAGGTGGTTTACGCATCCGTCACATGACTATATATTTCCGGTGAATATCATATCATGGCAAACCGCAAAATTATTTGGAGGCTACAATATGAGCCATGGAACCGAATGATGTGGCAAAGAAGTATTGCCAGCAGGGAGGATGTTGTGAAGGGTGTTTGCCTATATTTGTGCCTTCTGAATTTCTTCAGGAGAGCTAATAATGGGCATCCCAACCGCTGTGTTTATATAATGTTTTCGGTCCATCATTTGTGCATGGAGTAACCACTGATACAATAGAAGCAGCCAGGCCCCAAAATCTATGTACGTAGACATAATAAAGGTCCAATGAAGCAAATTTGATTTAATTGACAAAATCATTTCCTTTATACATACTCCGACGCAACATATGCATAGACAACACAAAACCTGAAAACCAGGTTCGCAGACTTATTCGGTATCAACAACCACAACCACTAGATACAAGGCATCTGCCGACATGATCAATTCATAGGACTAGGGACAAATAGTACGAAACACCACATGAGTAGTACAGATTCAAATTACAGTACAGTATGATAAGGAAGCTGGTACTACAGATACAGAATCTAATTAAGGAGCAAACTTCAGCAGTGCTTTCACATGGTTGCATCAATCAGCAAGCAAGCAATCCCAAAGTTGCCATCAGCTCCGGCGTCCGACTGAGCACCAACGCCGTTCCTGAACCAAGAACGGGAACGTGAACAATGGTGATCGAGTAAATTAACACAAGTAACACAAAAACTTTGATGCTTACAACTGAGGGCATCCAGATAGGGTGCATCAGAAGACAGCGCCATGGATGGGGAACTCATCAAAGCTCCACAGGCCGACACTGTTCATGTCATTGTTCACCGTGTTCACGTCCTGGCCGGCCTCCCCGGCAAACAGGCTGTCGATGGACTCGTACCCGTCCATGCAGGGCAGCTCAAAGAACATGAACGGATCGAAGTTTAGCTCATCAGTGAGCTCCAGCGTGGCACTGCCGTCGCTTCCCTCCGCCGACGAAGTCCTCAGCTTCTTCGCAGGGCTCCCGGACTCCGAGTCGGCGCTGGCGGTGAAGGAGCTCGCCATGACTGGAGGCGCGGCGGGGAAGGTCAGGTCGAGGAAGTCATTCACGTCGAGCGACGCCATCGTAGTTTCAGGCTTCACGACCAGCAACTCCTGCTTCTTCTGCGCTCCACGCGACCCGGGCCGCGCCGCTGCCGCAGGAGGGAGCTGCGTTTCCGGCGCGGCTCTTGCGTTGGCGCGGCGGCGTGGCGCGGGGAAGTTGACCTTGGCCTTGGCGCCGCGTAGGCGGCGGGCCTCGGCGTCGTACGCCCGGGCGGCGTCCTCGGCGGTGTTGAAGGTGCCGAGCCAGACGCGGGTGCCCTTGTGCGGGTCGCGGATCTCCGCCGCCCACTTGCCCCAGGGCCGCTGCCGGATGCCGCGGAAGTGGCGGCCGCGGCCGCGCTTCTTCTGGCTCGCCGCCCGCGCCGCGAGCCCGTCGTGGGCTACACAAGAGTTCTTTCCCTTAAGATTACACTAACAAATCCACATGTGCACGTCACGATCAAACCCAGGAGCGCGCGCGGACATTGTGCAGGTACAGATTTGCAACCTTAATCTGAACGAGAACGAGATCGATCACCTACCTGCAGGGGAGAACGCGTTCTTGGCGGCGAACACGAAGGGACGTGACCCGAGGTGGCCGTAGTCGTCGTCGTCTTCCTCCTCCGCCACGTCGAAGCCGTCGTCGAACTCCTCGAAGGCGGCCTCGAAGTCGTCGACCTCGGCCGCGCCCACGTGGCCGTGCCTCTTGTTCTTGCCGCCGCCGCCGCCTTTCTTGGAGCCCGCCGGCCAGAGGTGGCCCGCGGTCACCGGCCGCGACGCCGCACGCCGCGGCGGCGGAATCAGCTCGGCTAGGATGGCTCCGCCACACATTGTTCACAGTACGAGCTTTTCTTGGACTTGTTTACGTGTGTTGCTCGTGTCATTTAGAACCAAGAAGGTCGCCGAGGGAGGGAAGAGATATATCTATTGGATCGTTGGTGGATGACTTGGCATTCGAGGTTGATTGGCATGCCACATGGCATACTGAAGCCAGGTTCCATGATCACACCGTGTTACGTAAACATGACATTTGCAGGCTAGGTCCTCAAGGCATTCCTGTTTCTGATTTCTACACGAATCTTAACTTGGACAAAAACTCAACCATATTTTATCTTTTCCCTATTTTTCATCACGTGTCTTATTTTTTATTACGATTACACAATACAACTCAGACACTCACAACACAGCCACACTCACCCCTATGAACGCACATACGCAAACCCTATTCTTATGAGCATCTTCGAAGACTGAGTTTGCGAGCAGAAAAATGTTTCTAATGGTCATGCAAAAAAAGAGTTGTGGCTACGTCACATGCAAAAGTAGTGTTTGCTGTTCATAAAAATGTTTAGTGCAGCAAACCGAATGAGAATATGGTTTTAGACTGCTTGCATAAACGAGGGGTAATTTGGTTATCTATCATGTTCATCCTTAAAATAAAAAAACTAAGAGCTTGTTTGGACTGCGCCAGAGACCGATGCGCCGCAAGTGCGGCCGCGCCGCGACTCTTGGCGAGCTACGGCGCAGAAATTGAACTAGCAACTTGTGGCGACGGGTCGGCACGCCGCCGCTGCGGCAAAATGCGTTTGGCTGTGCGGCGCGGCGAGCTGTGGCGCTGTTGAGCAGCGATCCAAACACGCCCTAATGTTGTTGAACAAAAAGGAAATGGCCTAAAAGGAACTGAGAGTCTTATAATCAAATATCAAATAACATGCTCTTATTTGTGTCAAAAGATTGGTGACACTTCTTATCGATGTCAAAATGGCAAAGATCTCGCATTTGAAAATGAGCATGATTGAGAATGGTTTGTGATCGTTTGGCCATGCTGGAACTGAAAAATCCTGGCCAAAACGGAGATTGAGACCAAGAGTAAACGGAAACACCCCTGGACAGAAATGTATTTGTTCATTAAACTGTCAGCAGCAGTTGACACGAAAGGTTCTTGAAAACTGGAATTCATTTATGACCCACTGCCAAAATCGTAAACGCTGTATTAGCACCGGTCCTATACGATAGCAAAACGGCCTTTATAAATAGAGAAAAGTAAACGCAACTACGACAAGATCAATCAACAAAAAAACTCGACCTGCCGGGGGAAGACCGCCCCCGACGGCATTTGCTAAGGAGAAGAGCCTCTCACGCAGGCCGAGAAAACCTCAGAACCCCTTCCCCGATCCTACACAGTGACTCAGCTGGCCGTTGTGAGCTCCGGCACGAGCTACAGTGCCGCGCGGGTGCCGCCGCTCGATCCCGGGCCGACAGGAGAAACTCTCGGAGCTGACCGCTCTGGCCACTCAGGCAACCGAGCTTTGGCACAAGATCAATCAACAGATTTCAGTGTAGCTACATACGACCCATCGCAACAGAAGGAGCACAGCTACAGATCAATCAAGATATTTCCGATATACTCCCTCCATTTCAAATTATTGACATTTTTGACTTTTAAAAATCGAGTTTGACCGCTCGTCTTATTCGAAATTTTTGTGCAAATATCATTTATCTTGTTATAGTTTGTTTTATCATTAGAGTTATTTTAAACATGATTTGTTTGTTTTAATATTTACACAAAATTTTCGAATAAGACGAGCGGTCAAACGCAATATCTAAAAGTCAAAAACGTCAAGTAATTTGACATAGAGGTAGTACTTATCAGCTCCCCAACAGAAAAGCATTAAAACGAGGACGAGTGCCCTTCATCAGTTCCAGCTCTACCTTTTTTTTTCCTTTTTTTGTGGCGAAAGCCAGCTGTACCTCACTTGAGAGGGTTCTCAGGTCGTTGCTCAAGGATGATGCTGACCGGGAGAATCATCCTTTGCTCCTCTCTGCGGGACGGTTCAACCGATCCATCCAGATTTCCGCAGTCATTGGCGATGCTCATTCGCTAATTACAGCCACTTGTCCTGCAACTATCTGGGCGACTGTCCCTTCAGCCGCCGGTGCAGCCGTCCTGCCCCCTTGCCTGACTTGTGCCCATGGGCGGAGGCAGGATTTTAGGTTGATGGTGTCACACTCTTACCATCAAAGCTGAACAAGGATCAAAACAAAAGTTCTACGTCCATGTGTAACAGTTAATTGGTTGGTTTGCTCGGCAGGTAAGAAAGAGTGATACTAGTATGCTAATCTGATGGGATTTTGGGGAGTTCCTTGGGAATGGGCTTTATGCGAGCATTGGGCTGCTGCCAAGAGCACAACTGGTGTCACAAGAGCAGACTTGCTGGTGTCACAATACGGTAGAAAAGAAAAGAGTACACGGGATAGGACAGAGGTCGTTGGTGTCCTGTGACACCACGGCTTCAACGTGGCTCCGCCCTTGCTTATGCCCGCCACGTTCCGGCCCGCTTGACCCCTGCAAAACTTAAGAAGAATAAAGGAACCCAGGCTAATTAACCCTGCCTCAGCAATGATCGATGTCACTCTCCCATAACAACAAACGCTTTTGTATTAATTAAGGTAGACAGATCAACAACTTCTAAAGGAGATCTAGATTAGAACAAGCACATGACCTAAACGGCGACATTATCCGCCTAACACCTTTTTAAAGCATGGCTCCTTCATATCATAATAGCAGCTTGTACTTTTGAACACTTTCAAGTTTTATAAGAAGTGGCCTCCGATGCCAAGTTCAGTGTTCCTATGTTTGCCATGGCTTGTGGCCACCACGTTCCACTTAATTGACCAGAGCAAAGAGCACACTTCAATGAAATAGATAGCTCTGGAGTATTTCAAAATATGAAATAACGTAGTATATTATTTCAATATCACGTGTGGTTTGTATTCACTCCGCCCCGTAAATAAAAAGATTATTTTAATATATTTAAGATATTTAGAGACGTTGTTTTTTTATGAATTTACTTCATGCGTGATCATAATTTACATTTCGACCCCCCCCCCCCCCCCCCCCCCCCCCCCAACAGAGCCGAAAATTTGAAGGCAAAGATTTTAGTAACTACATAAAGTTATCTCGTGCAATACAGTTTTGAACAAATATAACATACTGTCTAGACAAAACAATCATCCATTTACCAACCGTTGGTTATAGCCGCCACCACCATAAAAACTACTACCACCTTTGTATGCTGGAAGCTGTAGTGCCATTTGCCAACACAGAGATAAAAAGCCACCAATTTCTAGGTACTAGTTAATAATCTTAGACTAGGCATGGTAATATATCTTATTCTTATACATAATATTTTTGGTAACCACGTAAAGTTATCTCGTGCAACAAAGTTTCGAACAAATATAATATACTGCCTAGACAAGACAATCATCTAGTATTTACCAAAACCTTTGGTTGTTGCCGCCACCACGATAAAAACTACGCACTAATCTTAGACTCTAGGCATGTAAACATATCTTATAGTCGCATCATGATATAGTAGATCCAACTTGCATAGAAGCATCCAATAAATGAGTGAATCCGTGAGTTTACAGTGCTGATCCATCCTTGTTTGTAGCTAGCCAACTGGCCAACTTGTAGTGAATCCATCCAACTTGCGTTAGGAAATGGAAAAGGCGCTTGCGAGTTCATCCATCGTCCTAGGAATCCATTTTTTTTAAAAAAGAACTCATCCTAGGCATCCGTGCAGCGGCCCACTGACAGTGAGAGGCCCCACAAAGCGTTTCGCAGTTGGGTTGGGCTCAAGAGGCCGACATTAGCCGAAATGCAAGCCCATTGATCCCTGTGAAATAAGTAGCCCACGGCCATCAAGGTCTCCACAATGTCCAAAAATGATCTCTTCGCAGGTGAACTTTTGCGTACCCTCATTTAAAACACACACACACACACACACACACACGCACGTACCCGAAACAGCAACGTTACGTACTACGATTTGGTCACGTAAAAGAAACGGAGGAGTGTAGTCAAGAGATATGCCGGAAATGAAACCACATCGCAAACCAAAGACAGACGCGGAAGCTAGACGAATTGACAAACAAGCAAGTCTGGTTTTGGTTTATGCAAAGATAACACACTCTTCGTACACTGAAGTGCAAACGCGAGGAACCCCAAACCGTCCATTTTTACACGAGCACCAAGAAGGGGGAAAGCCTGCCTAGTACACGCAGGCGTCATCGACGAGGCGGTCGTCGTCGAAGCTCCAGAGCCCCACGCTGTCACCGCCGAACAGGCCTTCCAGCTGTGAGGGCTCGTACGCGCCGCCGTTGAAGAAGCTGAGCTGGTCGCCGAACACGAACGGGTCAAATAAGAGCAGGTCCGCGGGCGGTGGCTGCGTCGCCTCATCTTCGGCTGCCATTGATTCGCAAATACGGAGCCGTTTCGTGGCGCCGCCGAGCTCGATGTCGAGGTCAACAGGCTGTGCGGCGCCGCCGTCGTCGGACGCGGACACGCCCAGCTGCCACGAGAAGTCCGGCAGGGCGCTGGCGCAGCTGCTCGCCCCGGAGGCTTCGCTTGACTCGGCCTCGATCTCGACGGTCAACGGAGCGTCGTCATCTTGGTAGTCGACAAGGTCTACGTACGCCGTCGCCTTGGCCGCCGCGCGGTGCTTGCGTGGGCGCGCCGCGGCGGGGAAGTTGAGCTTGGCGCCGGCGCCGCGGAGGTCGCGCGCGGCGTCGTCGTAGGCGCGCGCGGCGGCCTCGGCGGTGGGGAAGGTGCCGAGCCAGACGCGGACGCCCTTGACGGGGTCGCGGACTTCGGCCGCCCACTTGCCCCACGGCCGGCGCCGGACGCCGTGGTACTCGCTCGGCCTCCTACGTCGACGGCTAATTGCGGGGGGAGAAGAGCGCAGCTGGACCTCGCCGCCGTCGTCGTCATCCTGACCACTATCATCTTCCTCCTCGGAGTCGTCGTCGAAGTCCCGGAAGGCGGCCTCGAAGTCGTCGTCGTCGCGGGCGGCTCCCCTCCGTTTCTTGCCCCGCACCGGCTGCTGGCTCGGTATGAGCTCGGCGAGGATCGCGCCACCGCACATCTTGATCGCTTCGCTTCAGTTCGCTCTCGTATCGATTGGTCAGCCACCTAGTGGTCAAGCGTTGTCTCACTGGTGGTGGACGCCGGCGGTGGCGATTATATAGAGAGCGCCGGCGGCGCGCGTGGCGGGCCGCTTGGAGGCGGCGAGGGGTCAAGGGCAAAGGCGGGAGAAAGAAAAGCGATTTGATTGAAGGCCTCGGCCCAATCGAAAAGGGGCTTGCCTGCGAAATAAAGAAAAGAGGCTGCTCCAAGTCAGCCGCGGCGGTGGTGACTAGGGAAGGGTTGGCGGCGGGAAGGGCGCGTGCAGGCGAAAACAAAAGCCTCGCTAAAAGGGCCGGCCGATTCTCTGAACTTGCACACGCCTACCATATGACGAAGCCTTTTTCTGAGTACTCCTCTGCCTTTTTCTGAGTACTCCTCTGCCTTGCTATTCCAGATCAGATCGAGAAACGAGCTCGTCCTTACCCACTCCCACCATTGCATCACTTCGGCGTTGCATTCGTTGTCTTCCCTACACTGAGGGGGATGCAGCTGCAGGGTGTCTGGATCTTCGGATGAGCCATTTGATGGTCAGGATCTGACAGCGCAAGGTATCGATTCGATAAGGCTATAGCGGCCAATTAGTATGTGCTAGAATAGGCCTGTATAGATTTTTGCGGCAGAGTCCCTATTCCGCTGATAGGTTTATGGTATCCAGCTACTGAGCGGAATCGTGCGACACGGAAACCTTGTACTACAAGCCTGCCAGTTTCCAGGAAGGCTGTATCCATCACCAAGTGGTTAACGGTGCTAGAAGCTGTCAATTCGTGCGATTGGAAGGCTCATGTTAGTTTTATGTTTGCTACTAATATATTTATCATCAACTGGACGCATGCAACGATAATCGGCGATGGTCATCTCATCTCATCCCTACTCCGGTAGCACGTAGCCATCTTGACGCTTTGCGTGTCCTAGCTAGGTCATCGTGCTACCTAAAGCTCTATTGCCCCTCTGCTGCGTACACACACATTGTTAAGTACGTCGATTATTAAAAAAAAAAGTACGTCGATTATTCTATCAACACTGGTGCTAACCAGCTTTTGCACGGGGTATAGTACTCTGCAGTGCAGTCCAGGCCGAGCGACACAAAACCATGGATCGCTCCCTCGCATCAAGCCAGAGCGGTATTGCCGCCCAGCCCACTGGACAACTTGTAGGAACGGGCGAATGGCACCAAAGGTACGGCCGTCCAATGAAACAGCTGATCGTTCAGTAGTTAATCAGTAGTACTAGTCTACTTCGCTACACACTGAAAATCAAACGAAAATAACAGTTTGGCGCCCCAACAGTTTGCCGCAAGATAAATGGCAAACTTACCACACATCATGCAGCTTTCATTTTCTTGGTTCCATATCACACTTCTGCAGACCCTCTGCAGAAGTGTGATATGGAACCAAGCTCGGTTCCATACCACACATTTGCGGACCGAGCTCAGCTTGGTTGGTAAGAGCTCCGGTGTGAGCTCTGCCCGCCCGGGTTCGACCCGCTGCGCGCGCATTCTGGGAGCCGGCCTGGGCTTTTCGGCTCCTCGTGCCTATACGCTCCCAGGCCGCCACGGTGGCACCGACGGGCCCCTCTGATGGCCCGCCTCATGAAAAAAAAATATCACACTTCTGCAGCCGGCAGTGCGCTGCAGTATATGTATTATGGTCACACGCATCATTATGCGTGATAAGAAAACGGATCATGGATATCATATACAACACCTGAATAATTCTGAAGATAGAGGTGTACTCCATATACAAACACAAGCAAAGGCAGGAGGCAGGCAGGCAGGCATGCTCTGCAGGCCTGATGGGCCGCAAAAGATGGGATGGGAACATCCCGGTTTGTTTAATCACCACGGAGTTGTTTGTGCGTGTTGGACTGTTGGGCGCTGGGGCCTTGCATGTCGACTCCTTTTCGTGCTGGTTTTGGTGATGATAACGCAACTTGATGGTTACATAATTATCAACTTGATGAGGAAGACCTTGGAACCAAAGCCAAGTTCAGTGTCTCCCTTCTCCAGCAGGTTGCCAACAAAACAATACTAGCAATAAAGAATGGAAATATCCTCCCTATCTTCGGGGGGCTTCTAGTTGCGGTTGACGAGTATATCTTCTTATTTTCTTTTTCCTGATGAATCTTTAACAATATCGGCTGTCAAGCCTGTCGCCTCCTGATTGATCTTGACTTTGTGAATTCCACAAAGATTAGAAAGAAAATATTGGTCTGCATTGCCTCCTGTACCACAAGTCTAACAATGACTAAATGCAGCAATTCTGCAGCAAGTGTTTTTTTTTTTCAGAGAGGATTTGAGCTCCCCTTGAACTCGATGGTGTGGCTGAATTTGAGTTCCTCTGATGAACCCAACGGCGTGACGGCGAACTGACAGTGTTCGCCTCTGAACACATCCGAGAGCGATCAGTCGGCTGCTCGCCCAATTTCAGTAATTTTCCTGCTTGAGTGGTCTGCTCGCCCAATTTCAGTATGATGGTTGTTGATTGCATGCAGTTCATCAGGCGGCCAAACGCCAGTGATGCGGCATCCCGATTCACCATCTTGACCTTTCGGCAATTTAGCTATTTTGTCAGCAGTTCAGCATCGACCAATTATAAAGGTTGAGCATGTTTCTTTTCTATCTTCTTGTTCAGTTCATGGAACTGGATCACGTCTTTGCGATGTGATATCAGAAATTTCAGAATACAGCACCTTAAAGTCGGAATCTCTTGCATCGAAGGCACAGGCAAAATCCTTTTTTCACGAGAACGGCAATTTCAAGCTCTTCATACAAAGTTGCAAACTTGACAAAACTACCACCGGTTATTTACAGATACAAGAGCCAGAGAAGCAGCTCTCGCTTAGAACGACAAGGTGTCCTCGACGAGGCAGTCGTCGTCGAAGCTCCAGAGCCCCATCCCCTCGTCCGCCGCGGCGCCGCCCTGCACAGCGTCGGCGCTGAACAGGCTGTCGAGGGACGCGTACTCGCCGCCGGCGCCGAAGAAGTTGAACTGGTCGCCGAAGAGGAACGCGTCGAACAGCGCGTCGGACTCGGACTCCGAGGCCGACCGGGGCGACGCCTCCGCTGGCTCCTCGGTCCTCAGCCGCTTGCTGGCGCCGCCGAGATCGACGGCGGGTTGGGCGACCTCGACGTCCAGGACGGCGTACGCGGCGGCGGAGTCGACCGCCGACGACATGCCCTGCCACGAGAAGTCCGGGAGCGCGCTGCCGGAGTCGGAGCTCTCGCTGGCCTCGGCCTCGTGCTTGACCGGCGCCGCGTGCTCTTCCACGTCGTCGATGATGTCGATGACCGGGGCAGCGCGGGCGCGCTTCCGGCTGGCGGCGGCAGAGGATGTTTCAGGGAAGTTGAGCTTGGCCCTGGGCCCGCGGATGTCGCGCGCGGCGGCGTCGTAGGCTTGCGCGGCGGCCTCGGCGGAGGGGAAGGTGCCGAGCCAGACGCGGACGCCCTTGACGGGGTCGCGGATCTCGGCGGCCCACTTGCCCCACGGCCGGCGCCGGACGCCCCGGTACTGCGCTGGCTTCCTGCGCCTGCCGCCCCGCTCCTGCCGCCTCGCCGCGGGCTTGGTGGAGGAGGAGAACACGAAGGGCTTGCTCTCGACCTCCTCCCCGCCCTCCACCACCATCACCTCCTCCACGTCGTCGTCGTCCTCGGAGTCGTCGTCGAACTCCCGGAACGCCGCCTCGAAGTCGTCGGCCTTCCGACGCTGCCGCTTGCCCTCGGCGCCGGCGGCGGGCCAGAGGTGGCCCGCCTTGACGCGCCGCGCCGGCGCGCTCGGGATGAGCTCGGCTAGGATCGCGCCACCACACATCTTGGGTCTTGGTCTGCTCTTTCTTTCACTCCTTGCAGCTGGTTGGTTGTTGAAGCTTGTGAACAGCTAGCTTCTCGTAGGCTTTGGTTTGTGGAATCGGTGAGCGGGGATGAGCCGCTGATATATAGGGAAGGGGAGAGCTCTCTAGCCTCTCGGAGACGACACGCCGGGAAAGCGCGGCTGGGCTGGGGATGGGGTCAAGTGGAGCCGTGGAGGGTGATGATGCGACGGGCCTGGGCTCCAAAAATCGCGGAAATTTCACAGCGTGAGGAGATAAGGGCGAGGGACGCGTCCGCGCGCGGGCATCACGGCACGGTCCGGTCCCCCTCGTTCCCTCGCTCGGCGGGAGGTGGTGCAACGCATCTGCCTCTTCCCTTCCCCCTCGGCCCACTCCACCCACTTGCGTCCGCCGCTGTCGCTCTCATCATCGCGACGGGGACAGCGAAGGAGGGCCACAGCGCGCGGCTGCCTGTCCGTGTAGACCCCGGCGAACAACGGCGGGCCGCCGGTCTGGTTCGCGGTTTTGTGTGGTCGTTCACGACGACCAAACTCTGCTGCCCTCCGTGTTGCCGCATGACCCCACACCGCGCGGGACGGCCACACGCCACGCCTCAGAGATTTTCTCCTTTGACGTCGTCTCCCGGGACAGCTGTGCGGCTGTGACAAACCGAAACCCCCCCTTCGTCCCCCCAGTTTCTGGGAAGGCTGTTTTGTCAAGTGGCCATCGCAACTGGGAATTTCTTTCGAGCAAGCGTTATCGTCAGTAGCACTAAATTAAGCAAGTGCGGGCGCTGAGGTGAGGTCCCTTGCTGACACCACCGACGGATTAGGTTAGAGGTGGCAACGACTCGTCAAAGATTATCAAGTGGAGAGGATTCAGCCTTCCGTGTTAAAAATGCTTCTTCCCTGTAAAGCTTACCAAAACCTGCACGTATTGCTATAAACATATCGTGCAAAAACAAACTTGTGAAAGAAGCGGTCTGCACCGTTGAACGTCCATATGCATCGGTCATGATCGATTACTAAATGGAGCGAGACCACGGTGACGGCCGTCTGCCCAGTTTTGGGAAAGCGGTATTGCACTGCACTTCTTCACTGGGTCGCGGAGCGCGCAGAGGTCCCAACAAGGTCAGCAGTACAGCAGTGAGGCCCGCATCAAGCTTATTTGACTCGCCTTAATTTGCTTCAGCTCTCGCTGATCTGGAGTAGCATGCATGAAGCTGAGAGAGCTTTCCTAAATATAGTTCATTTTGGCCTAAAAAAAGGAGATAATCGCTCGGCACAATACCACACAACACTGCTACAATGTTTTGGTCAGAGGGAGCTGGAGCAGAGAGAGCCGCACCAAAGGCCCCAATGGAGAGACAGAGTTAAGTGATATGGTCAGATAATTGAACATAACAGTATTAGTGTTAGGCTGTTAGCTGGAAGGATATAACATTGGTTGCGAATTGCCCGCTACCTTGCCAACGATATACAAAGCCAGAGCTCATGCATTCAACCGCCGATGTAGAGATATACGGCAGCATCGTAAATCGCATACTAGACGCACTCTGAAACTCTGATGGCGTCAAGCGCGCTTAAGGTGCAAAACCAAAACCACCTTACCTTAGTCCCCCTAGTTTCTGGGAAAGCTGTATTGTCAAGTGGCCAATTGGGGAATATTATTCTCAACAATTATTGTGCTACGGATTCTTTCTTTGTAAATAAACTAAACAAGTGTGTTAGCTAAGCTTTGTCGATAAAACTAAAGGATTAGAGTTAACAAGGCCAATGGGACCCGCATACACGACAAGCCCTCACTCTGCATTGCGTCGTCTATACTCCCACCAATAACGTCTCGTGCTGATTTGTGAAAGAACAGCCTTTCCCCATTGAGTATTGATACATCGTTCTCGGTCGCGGCTCATGATAGTGGTTCAACTCTTGAGCCTTAGCCTCAAAACCAGGGTACCGCGGTTTCGCCCAAAGCTTTGGAAAAGCGGTGGATCCGTTTGCGCTTCCATCGTCCATGGGATTTTTTTTTTTGAGAGAGAGAGAGAGACTCATCCATGGATTTCATGATCCGGCTAAACAATTTTTTCTAGACTCATGATCCGGCTTCGGTTTTCCAAAAAAAGAAAAATGGTTGGTGGCCCAGGCAGTTCGTTCAGTAAGGCCAGCGGCCGACAAAAGGATGCATCCTTTTACATGGGCCTGCAGAATAATTATTGATGGGCCTTGCTCTATTGTTGGGCCTATTAGGCCTCTTTCTTTTGCGATTACTGTATTTTTGAGACAAAACGTACGGTCTATAATGAAAGATGGGTTTGTGGACAAAGTTAACATCAGGGATTCCATTCTCAATTCGTCTAGCAGCATCAGAGAGAGAGAGAGAGAGAGAGAGAGAGAGGGCCTATAGTAAGGATTCACAACAGTGAACAGATAATCAGTAGTGGTCAGTGGATCAAACAGCGGAACTGAATCTCGCTCGCGCCCTGCCGGCCTCTCTTCACGGTCGCAGGAGTCGCGTCCCGGATCAGCCCTTGTACTAAGAACTCGCCAATTTGTGGTTAATCAGTGAACAAGCGGAATGGAGGAGTAGACACAGCTGCCGTCGAAAGACTCGAAACGCATCGAACTATCCACAGTTAATTATACAACCGCGGCCACCACCAAGGCACGCACAGTTAAGGCTCTCCAAAATTTAACTGGCCAACAAAAAACTAGGACTAGAAAATGTCCTATACAACATATCAAATGCATATACTATATGTATTGCTTCGTCACGCAGCGATTTGGAGTCTCAATCGCCGAGCTGATACTTCCGTCTTGGACGGTGCGGCGTGCCGGCTGTGGAACGAGTCGCGGCGCTTCCTGATGAGGAGTTCGATCTCTCGCCGCTCCTCTTTCGCTATGTGCCGGGACCGGCATTCCGCGCTGCAAAACGCTTGCTCTCCTCTGAAAAAATGGCCCAAAACACAGATGAGTAAACGTGCTCACAGTTTGAGTGCACCAGCACCCGAGAAGCGTTGACGATAAAGTTTCTACTTGTAGTATCTTACTTGTAGACGAAGACGTCCATGTCGGCGTCCAGCTTCTTGTGGCAGCAGAAGCAGCACTTCAAGAACTCCAACCCCACAAATATCCGGCCATTCTCGTGGCACTCGGAAGAGCTCGTCGCCGCTGGGGCCCTCACCGCCGATCTTCTCAGGAGGACGGCGGGGAGCCGTTGCCTCGGCGACGGCTGTATGATCAGCCTGAGCCCGACGAGCTCGCCGGACGCCGGCATCGGCGCTGAGGCAACTAGCCCCTCTTCGATCTGAAAGAGGCTCGGAGCTCTCGGTATCATGCTCGTTGCAAAGACCTGCGCCTTCTCTGATTTGGGTTAATTGAAAGGGGCAGGTTCTTTCAGTGAACTGACTGCAAGCGAAGAACTAATGTTGCGAGATGAGTTGCCAGGCGCTCATATATAGACAGTGGCATAGCGCATCAATTTGCAGTGTGCACTGGATACACGCGTGTAGTTGTGGTTAGTTTAGTTAGGTTGGGGCCACGAGAAGGACAGGGCAAGCCCTAGGCGTTTGTTTTTCTGTCCTGGGAGACCGGGAATGATTTGTTTGTGTACGCGAGATATTCGCACATGCTACACATGGCGCAGCAACGGGAGCAGTTTGTTACACAGGACACAACGTGTGAGCGCGACATTGGGGCCGCGTGCTAAGTTGCACTTACCACATACCACAGACAGTAGATATATAAATATACACGGCCTAGTGACGTGTGGGTGTTATCTTCACCGTTCAAAAGGAACAAAACGTCCCTTTTAGCTTATATATACTAATATCTGGTCTAAATGAAAAGCTTATATATAGAATATCTTTAGGCCAGTTTCAATGGACACTTTCATCTCATCGTTTTCAAAAGTGACACGTCAGCATTATGGTCTTGTTCTGTGAAATGAAACTGTATCTTTTAGTGCTCAGTTTCATACCACACTTTCATAGGTTTGCCAAAGCATTAAATTATTGCTAGGTGGCACTCATTTATTGGCTAAGGATGAAAGAAAGACTCTCAATGCATTCATTTGGCTTTCATCATGTTAAGAGTGCCCACATCCTTTCATAGGGATGAAAGACATCTCTCTTTCTTATTAGGCCAGTCTCAATGCACCATTTCATAAACATTAAATTTCATGCCACATATACATTTTTTGCTGACTTGGCAAGGTAATTATGAGGAGAGAGAAGGGAAACTTTTATCCTTTGTGAGAGGCCTTAAATTTCTTGCTATGTCATCATTTTTGCCGATGTGGCATCTAATTAATTGCAAATGGAAGGGACATTGAGAATGGCCTTAGCAGCATCACGAATCACTGTCCTGCGATCCCTTAATCTACTATTTCTTTATAAGTGCAACCAGCTAATAGTCCTTAATGGCTATTTCTCTCTTCTCTGGTGCATCCACGTCATCACAAATATTTTCAGCCGTCTGATCACTAAGATTCATGTGCTCCTTAGCGTTAGATCTTTCCTTGGCCAGCCATGCCTTCATTATTTTTGGCAACGGAAACGAGCAGTCAAGATCACCAATATAGTGGTTGTGCTAATGGTTACTTATTGTCCTCATTAAGTTCTCAGCTCCTCTATTTCCACCGGGATGTTAATTTTCTCCTTGATTTAGCTCTATGCCTCATGCGCAGAATGTTTCAGGCTGACTAAGTACTCCATGATATCATGCACTGCTATTAAGTCTGAGTCTACCGTTACTGTGCCACTTTAATCTCCCCCATACAATTCAGCATTATAGCTCATCAAAACAACCCTTTGCCATTCCCTCTCGGTTCAGCACAGGCGCACATCAATCTATAAATAGCGACCTCCTCATTTTTCTACTAATCAGTTCCCCTGGCCCAATTACATGCAAGCAGTAGGTTATTGTGTACTCCTATTTCTAATCTCTGTTGTCCTCACTGATCGTACTCATTCTTTTTTTTTTTGCAGGTAAGATCGTACTCATTCTTGCTTCCGATCCTTTCATTATATTATGTCTTATACAGGTCTTGACTTACAGGATGCAAATTATGAATTCTTCAAAGGGTGATGACCATTCATTCTTCATTGGAAGGATGCTACAAAACCGGCAGTTTGTGTGACTCTAAAAATATATCTCAATGTAAATACATTATCAAGGTAGCCACAACTGTTGGACCATCATGTTCTCACAATCAACTATAGCAAATTAAAGTGCGGCACTTTTGAGGCCACCAAAAAGGATGGCAAGAGAAAGTATAGAAGAGATTAAACTTTGGTTGCTGCTCCCATGATTATTTTCTGGTAGCTATCTTTCTGTCACACATTATGCTGCTTGAAAAAAAAATCTTTCTTACAAGTTTTATTTGACCGTGAATTTCCATTGCCTACGCCCATCTGCTGCTCGATTGCTTCCTATTCTTATGAATGTAAAAGTTACATGCCCTAAAGTTATCCACTTTACTCTTCTAACGTAATTGTTTTCTCTAGACCCTCTTTACTCTTGAGAATATTGATTCTCCTGCAAATCTGCTTCATTTATTCTGCATACAAATAAGCAACAAAGATACTGTACGTAGATTCTGCAACCTCTGATCTAACATGACCAAGTACAAGTCTTACAATCATGTGTACTTTCAAAATTCGTCTCTAAAATAATTTTAAATTTTCCGCAGCAACGCGCGGGGTATCACCTAGTTAAGCTAACAACCGCATCCACACGCTAAAAGAAAGGAACATGTACTGCGTACTTTCTCTGAGTGGAGATTGAGCTAACAATCGAACTATATATAACTTTGGCTTCTAGCTTCACCAACAAAAAAGGACGACCAAGCAACGCCAGTTTTTCCACACTAATGAACTTGAAACAACTGTCTAGCGAGCTATGCTGGATATACACACGTAACCGCGAGGATATATACATAATAGAAAAATCAATAGGCCATGTGATTCTCGCGTCAAAACAACTTCTTTGTTACGATGCCGAGCAGGAAAAGGCGTGTGTGGACGTTCGCTAAAAAGCGGTGGGTGCAAAACGGAGCACAAGGGGTGCACGGGCCGGCCATCGTGTCCTGCTCCCACCGCCCCCCTGTCGCCGTCTCTCTCCTGCATGCTCTCTTAGCTTAAACAAATTAGGTTTAACATCTAGAAAAACAAATTAGGTTCAAACCTCCACATGCATGCTACGAACAGATCGAGAGTAGCATATATAAGAGCCGCATGTAGCGCTGGTGCGGCGTACGTTCGTGCACACCACATGTTCGTCTGCCCTTTAATTTGGTCTAGGACATGTTGGCCGTTGTGTTCACGTATAACACGGTCCCCAGTACTACTAGTAGCTACGAAGAGATGTTTGTGCTCATCCAACTATCCACTTACGTAAACAGACAGAAAATCGGCGATGCTCCAAGGACGTGCCAAGCCACTCGTGTCGCAGTCGGCGGCTTCAATAATGCTTCCATCGGCGACAAGATAGGCGCCAATTTCACTTCTCTCGTGACAGTTCCATCCTGGGTAGATTGCGTCTGCACTGACGAAAGGGAACACCCGAGGGGACACGGAGAGCGCACGGTAAAGCCCAATGAAAACGGCCCGACCACCGAGGCTCCGACGGACAGGGCTCATCTTCTCTGCGTCCAAATCCACCTCGTACACCGTGTACTTCCTCCTGTAACAGTCTTCGGCGCCACGGACCGGGCGTACCTTACGGTGCACCAGCATCAGCTCCTCGCCGCCGTTGTCCACAAGGTGCACGGTGTCCACCATCCCGCTGAACGGCTTGGCCAGTTTGGCAGCCACCACCAACCGCGGCGGTCGGCTCTCGCTAGTCTCCACTGCCATGACGGCATCACTGGTGACACCGTAGAAGCGGCCGGCAAATGACATCGTTGGCATGAGGTAGCGGTCAATTCTGACCAGCGTCCAGTGTTCGTCGCCGGGCTTGGCAAAGGCGAGCGTCGAGATCCTTGAGAAATAGAGCACGACCATCGTGCCGCCGCCGCCGCCGTCCGCGAGAAGGCCTGCGTTGTCCGGCGAGCTGCATTTGAACTCGGAGCCGAGAGTGGTGGTGATCGGAGGGAGGTCGGCCACCTGGCGCGTGAGCGGGTTCAGCAGGCGGACGACGCCGGTGGCGTCGTGGAGCAGGACGAGGAGGCACTCGCCGGTGGACCGGAGCACGCGGTGGTCGCGGAGCTCGGGAAGGTCCACCAGGACGCACCGGCCGGTGCAGAGGTTCACGACGCGGCGAGTGTACGGAGCGGAGGGGAACTTCTCCCGGAGCATAATGATCCAGTGCCTGGGGTGGAACCGGGGGTCCATGACGCTGTGCGCGCGCGGGTCCGCGGCGCACCGCCGCCACGGGCGGCACGCGGCTCGGAACCGGACGTAGTCGGCCACGTCGCCGGCGAGGACGCTCTCCGCTATCAGGCCCGCCGGCCCGTCCGCGAGGTTCGCCCAGTCCCGCCTCCACCGGAAACCATCGCGTGCGCGCTTGGCTCCCCAGGATACTAGTAAGAAGCAAGGGCGTGGGCTACGGTCTTTTCGCTTCGGAACAGCGCGAGAGGCAGATGTCTTGGCGGTGGAGGAGCAGTTGCGCAAGCACAGGCTTGGTGGCGCATCGTCGTCGAGAGTCCGTCGGCTGGCTGCTCGCTTCCCCATGCGACTGCGCTGACGCCGCGGCGGGTCGGGTGCACCGGCAAGCCAGCGGCGTTCTGGAGACGAACGGCCTTTATACACTCGTCAACTTGATCGGAGGCTGGCTAGCTCCGACTCAGGATTCTTGGTGAGGTGTTACCGTATCCGATTAGTCCGCGGTAGCAGGTACCGAGATTCTGATTGATCGTTGCGTGCGATGGTATATGGAAACCGACCGCGTGCGTGGCCGTGCCGCTCGAGAGGACGACGCCCGCGCAAATTTGCTTCGCGCCGCTCGAGAGGACGACGCCCGCGCAAATTTGCTTCGCGCCGAGCCCGCTCATCTGACGGCCGGGCTGATCTGCAGGAGTAGTTTTTTTTTTTGGGTGTTAAAAACTGGGAAGTATAAACATGGTCCACTGCGACTCCGACGGCTACAGCAGCGTAGTACTCACGCATGTTCGTTCGTTCATTCATCCATCATCCATGGCCTACAACAACGTGAAATCTGTCGACTCCCACATGCGTTGCAGTGTCTGTCTTTTTTTTTGTGAATAGGGGAATTTCATTAATATTGAAGCAAATTACATCCCCAGATTACAAGAGCATCCCAATCAAAGCCAACTCCATTGATGGGAGACAAGAAACCTTGAAAGAGCCCACCAAAGATGAACTCCGTGAATGCCGGTGGTTAACTTCAGAACTGCACACACTTTTGACAGTGCTTGTTCAGTAAGCGTGCAGCAGTCACATGGTCTGTTACGGGACAAAGGAATTTGGTAGTGCGTTCAGTGGGAAAACTTCAGGTCAGCGTAACAAAGAGAGCATGACTCTGAGTAAAATTAGCAGGTAGTAGTAACCAGAAGAAGTAACCCAGAAGCTTTGACAGTGAAACTCGTGCACGGCCACAATCATGTCGACCCATCCGCTGTTACAAGCCACAAATCATGGCGGGTAAAACTTCAGAAGCAAGCTAAAGTAGTACTACACAGCTACTGTAATAGCCGAGATGCCCAATGCTGGCAATTGCCTCTCTCAACTTTTGGTTCACACCAACTACTGCAACCACTATCCTTAAATGCAGAAGGATCTGTTGAATTTTCGAATTGCATCGGCACTGCGTTGCCTTGCCTTCAACCTCTCGCACTGCTGCGTCGAGCTCATCTGCCGCTTGTTCGAGGTAACGCTGCTAACTCTTTGTGCTGCAGAATTCGTGTCTCGATCGACTGCCTCTTGGATTTCTCGCTTCGATCACGACTTGCTTTTGCCATACTCTATCTCTGCAGCTTGGTTTTATAGTGGTCCGAGCGTGATATTTTGCTGTATCAGAGAAGATGAACAAGAGCTGTGATGATCACGGGGCTGTCCATGACCAGCATCTCGATCGTTGTGAGGTAATATCTCCTTCGGTTTTCATGACAATCTGCCAAGGGTTTGCATTTTCATTCTTCTTTTCCTTTGTTGTTCAAAGCACATCGTAGTCCCAAAGGCCAGACTACAGTCCATCATGTTCATTTTATTTTCAGAATAACCTTAGCCTCGGATCTATTATTATCTTAGTATTTGAAGAGAAAAAGAAGCCACCACGTTCGCTCTCAAAGCCACGAAATTCCCACGTTAATCGGTGGAAAAAAAGAAAGATCTTAACCATTTATTATTCTAGAGTCTACCCTCACCGTTAGATGTAACTTAAGTTAAATATAGTATATGCGTTTGCGTTCTACGGTTTCTCAGCCGGCAACATCAATAAGATTTCCATGTTTAAACGATTCTCAATAAAAGTCCATGTCGGACACGATCCTCAATAAAAATACTCCATGCCGGACAACAGTTTTTGTGTTCCTATCTCTGTCCGCACCGCAACATCAGATAATAATTTCCATGTCGACACGACTCTCAATAAAACTCCAGGTCGGACTAACACCGAGCCTAATACTTGCTCCACCAATATAAAATTCGACCAACTCGCCATCATTGATTAAGTTTTCTCGACAACGCATTGGCTTTGTCGCCGGAATCTCTAGCTTCTCCGGATCACCTTGGCTTTCTCGACGAATTGGCTCCACCAGCGTCGCCGAAAAATCTCTCGAGCGTCGGTCATCTTGCCGGAATTCTGGACAGCATTGACGCAGACTGGTTTCTTCATCCTCTCCTGTACATCCCCAAATATTTACATCAGGTTCAATATCTCTTCATGTTACCTCTTCTTCATATACTAGAAAAGAAAAGTGATCATGCATCTTTGTCATATACTGCTATTGTTTATACAATTAACATCAAATTTTTTGTTGTATGTAAGGGCAGTGACACTATGGCATACAAAAAGCTGAGACAGTTGACAACAAGCAAACAAGTAGGTTGGGAGATTAAAGTCAAAATCATCCGGATGTGGAGATCAATTAACAATGTAACTGATGAACTAATAAGTTTAGACATGATTCTTATGGATGAACAGGTACATCGTTTTTAGTTTTTTCTTCATAACATATTTATGAATATATCAAGTAGCCAATTAACATTTGTTTTAACAGGGAGAAACAATTCGTGCTACAATTTGGAGTAATCTGATTGAAAGTTATGAATCAAAGATCATTGAAGGTTCTGTTTATGCACTAAGCAATTTCAAGGTTCAAGAGGATTCTAAATATCGTCCAGTTAAGAACACATTGAAGATAGTTTTCCTGTACAACACAAATATCAAGGAAGTTGAGGATCAATCTGAGGAGTTTCAAAATCATTACTTTGAATTTGTATCTAAAGATACTCTTTTGGAACGAAAAAACAATCCAACACAATGCTCAGGTCAATCTCTATAATATTGTTATGTTTTTAGATGTTATTATATTACATTTTTTTATAACTATGTCATATTTAAATTTGCAGATATTATTGGATTGCTGACAAAGATTAAAAAAGTTGAATCTAGGATGATAATGAAAAACACCCCTAATCCGCGGTTAAGGGATATTCGCGAAATAGAACTTCTGATATCAAAGTAAGTACATGCTTTTGCCTTACATATTTTGTTAACTAACAATATCATTATTAAATCATAAATATTTAATATGAACACAAACTTTCAGGAACGAAAAAGTCAAAATAACATTATGGGGAGATGTAGCTCATTCTTTGAATGAAGATGTAATCGGCAAGAGGACTGTTTTGATAGTTACATCCACAATGGTTGAAGGGTTGCAAGGTAAATTAATAAATTTTTATTTTATTATTATACTTATATTCTCTATTTGTTAATAACTAGACTAACACATAAGCATGCTCAAAACAGGTATGCTATCTCTCAAGTCAACCAACGGGTCCAGATTATATATAAATCTAGATGTACCTGAAACACATAAAGTGATTGAAAGGTATGTGTTTATTTTTCTTTTTCATATCCTTATTTGATTAATTGATTAATTTCCTTGGTAATTTAACTTCTTTTTACTCCATTGTAGACTCTCAAACGAAGAGGAAAATGTGCCCAAGCTGATGGAAATTGACAAAAGTACACAAGGTACAGAAGAGGAACAAATGTTTTATAACAGGAAAACTTTATTGGACATCACTCAGATGAGGCATCACAGCCCAACAGATAAGGTAAATTTCTATATGACACCCTAATAAATTTTGTTCTGAATATTTCTAATGCTATTTTTTTTTGCCATTGTAGGATTTTGTATTTACAACAAAAGCAACAATTGACCAATTAAAAGAAAACACAGCATGGTGGTACATGTCATGCGATGGATGCAACAAAATGTGCAATACGATACAAAACAAGTATTATTGCAGTAGGTGCAACAAAAATCCAGAAACAATCACTGCAAGGTAAAATATTCTAACATCTGTTTTATTACAAATTTTTTACTGCTGTAACAGTAATTATATCATATGCTCAATCCCTTATAAATAATGCTTCTGCAGGTATTGGATTCGATTCCAAATAAGTGACCATACAACCGCTACCACCTGCACCATATTTGATGATGAGGCACAACGGTTGCTCAAAATCAATGTCACATCCTTGCTAGATTCACTGGATGGAAAATCTGAAGATGTTCCAAAACTAATACAGCAGCTATATGGAAAAACATTTATTTTTCGATTCAAGCTCAACAATGAAAACTTGACTGAAGGGAAGCCTAACTATTTGGTTAAAAGGACATTTATACCCAATGATGCACTTGAGCTGAAATATTCAAATGATCAAACTGAGGAGGTAAATTCGTTTTTAGATTGTGAAACAAAATATTGTTTTCCTCTAATTTTATTTTAACAATAATAACTTTTGGATTTATGTCACAGGAACATATGAAAAATGATTCAACAGGCCAATTGGAAGATGGCGATGTAGAGAACAACACTTCAAGCGAATGCATTGCTGCCAAACAAATAAAAAGGAAACGAAAGAGAGTTGAAGATGATTCTGACAAAGATTGTGTCGAGATAGATGATCCAAGAAAAAGTAATTACAAACACCAAAAGGGTGCTGCTCGGCAACGTCAAAAGAAAGAGCCAAACGTCGTTGCTTTAGAAAAGACCCTTAAGACTGCAGCTAGAGTAAAGAAAAAGTTTGATGAACTTGAGAAGAAATTTCTAAATGGCCATGATGATGCAAAACAGACCAACAAGTT
This sequence comes from Eragrostis nindensis, assembly GCA_012490785.1. Lineage (NCBI taxonomy): Eukaryota > Viridiplantae > Streptophyta > Magnoliopsida > Poales > Poaceae > Eragrostis > Eragrostis nindensis. Next base: position 211,325 of record JAAXCT010000702.1, on the reverse strand, counting down.
TGGCAAGAGATAGAAACAACGTGCTGTTTCAAAGGAAAAGGAAGCTAAGTTGCCAAAGCACAAGCAATCTTCTCCTGAATGCCAAATTGAAGATAGAAGATTGGACAAAAAACAAGAGCCTAAGATGGTCAAGGATAGAAGCAAAAAGTCGAAAAAAAGTATTTATCAAAGAAAGAGGAAAAATAGAGAGGAGGAAACTGATCCTTCAACTACTCAGGTATTAAAATATTTCTCATAATAATTTATGTGTGAACAAATATATCAGTATCAATGATTTCTAACTTCTGATTCCAGGGTGGTGATCTCCTTCAGAGAGAAGCAGATTTCTCAAACAATGAGGTACACAAATAAAATTCATTTCATGCAGTTTTGAAATTACTATTTACATGTTCCAACATTTTCGACTTTACTATGAACAGCAAAGCAGAGTTCAGGAGGAACAACAGGACACAACTCTGGAAGTGCAAAGCACGGTTGAAGAATCTGTACATGCTAAAAGTGGCAAAAACAGTAACGTCAAGGATAGAAGCAATAAGTCAAAAAAGAGTATTTCTCAAAGCAAGAGGAAAAATAGAGAGGAGGTAACTGATCCTTCAACTACTCAGGTATTAAAATATTTCTCATAATAATTTATGTGTGAACAAATTAAATATATCAGTATAAATGATTTCTCACTTCTGATTCCAGGGTGGTGATCTCCTTCAGAGAGAAGCAGATTTTTCAAACAATGAGGTACACAAATAAAATTCATTTCATGCAGATTTTGAATTACTATTTCCATGTTCCAACATTGTCGAATTTACCATGAACAGCAAATCAGAGTTCAGGAGCAACAACAGGACACAGCTCTGGAAGTGCAAAGCACAGTTGAAGAATCTGTACATGCTGAAATTGGCAACAACAGTAACATTGATGGATCCAATGAAGGAAAAAAGAAAATAAAATCTCAAAAAACCAAAAAGAGAAAGTTGACCAGCAAAGGAAACCAGAAAGACGAGGAAAACTGCATCGATGACGCACCAGAGCAGCATGAGCATTCCAATCAGGTAATCCCAAAAACAAGATCAAATAGTTGCATACAAATAAATTTAGATGTTCAAACGTTGTCTATTTTTCCAGGTACAAAAAAGCATAATTCAAGAGGAGGAAGAAAGCACAATACTGGATTTGCAAAGCAAGGCTGAAGAACCTTTAGACGCTGGAGGTAGCAGTAATATCAGATCCAATAACAAAAAGAGGAAACCAAAATCTCAAAAATTCAAGAGAATAAAGATGAACAGCGAAGCCAATCAGAAAGACATAGAAAAATGCATTGATGCACTTGAGGAGCATCAGCATTCCAATAAGGTACTCCCATAAACATTATGTTAAGTAATTTATCTTATATTCTTGAAATCACTAAATATTTGATTTCCAATCATTGTTACTCACAAAATGTGCAGAGTCATTGCGAGGAGGAAGATTCTATTATCAACAAATCTGTCTCTGACGACGAGCACAAAGAGAAGGACAGCGTACCAGTACAGAAAGAAGACCATCCTGCTCGATGCAAGTCAACAAGAGCTAGGAGAACACCTGCAAGATACATGACTTAAGATGTCAGGAATAAGTTTGTGAACCTACCATATATTCAGTAGGAGTCATTTACATTATATGTACCTACTATAAATACAATTAGTATTAGAAAGATATTTATGATATCAATTTACTCAATCCTCGGCGCAAATTGCATAAATAAATCTTCTTGGAATGCAGAACAAAAATAACTACATAACAATTGTTAAGCTACTGTTAAATTAGAGCAGTGTTGCTACCTTTTTCCAAATCGTGAATCTGCCAGCGCCTCCCGACAAAGTCACAATCTCTACAGGCAACCTCTCACTAGCAAAACAGAAATCTCACTTTTAACGAACCAATCCTACAATTAAGCACACAGGAAAGCCTCATCATCCACCGTCAAAAAGTTTCAAACTTTATCTATCAAAATAAAAAAGAAACTGTACAGGTAATTTAGCAGCTTCCCCACCTGAACAATCTCTGATTGCCGGCAACGCGCCGCCCACTCTATTTAGGGGTGTTCGGCGCAGGGGGTCTAAACTTTAGAGGGTTTTTCCAACTAATATTGTGATTACAAATAAAGTTTAATTACGAAACTAATTTCAGGACTCCGCTCGAATTCGCGAGACGAATCTAATGAGGGTAATTAAGGCGTGATTAGAAGATAGTTACTGTAGCATCACTGTAGCAAAACATAGATAAATTAAGCTCATTAGATTCGTCTCGCGATTTAGAGGGGGGGTCGTGACATAGGTTTTGTCATTAAATGAATAAAAAAAATTTAAATAGTAAGATTCTCTTTTTTTAGAGGGGTCTAAACTTTAGCGGCAGTTCAACGAACACCCCCTCCATGGCCCTGCTTTATATTGAAAGCAAAAACGTTCCGCCCACTATATGGCGCACACTAGCGCCGCCTGCCCGGCCACGAACCCAGACACGGTCGCGGTCAGCATCCAACACAACCAAGCTGGTAGTACCCGCCGGCAACCTCTTTGCCGTTCCTCGCCAGCTCCGCAAACTCCTCCCTTCGCGGCCGCCGACCAAGAGAGATTGGTGCCAGATGCGATGACCATGGGCAAGGCCGATGACGATGAGCAACACTACTCCACACATGCAGAAATCTCTCTTTTAACAAACCAATCCTACAATTAAGCACACAGAAGAGCCTAATCATCCACCATCAAAAAGTTTCAAAGGTTATCTATCAAAATCAAAAAGACACAGAACAGGTAATTTAGCAGCTTCCCCATCTGAACAATCTCTGATTACCGGCAACGCGCCTGCCCGGCCGCGAACCCAGACACAGTTGCGGTAACCATCCAACACAGCCGCGCTGATAGTCCTCGCCGGCAAACCTCTTCGCCATTCCTCGGCAGCTCCGCGAACTCCTCCAGTCGCGGCCGCCGACCAAGAAAGATTGGTGACAGATGCGATGACCATGGGCAAGGCTGGTGACGCTGAGCAACACTAGGCTTCTTGCAAGGCTTCTTGAGTGGCTTCACAAGATGAAATGCCAAATGCAGTCCCTCCAGCCCGGCAACACTGGCGTCAGCGGCTCCGCGAGGCTGGGCAGGGCAGCGGCAGCAGAGCAGACCAGAAGAGAGCGGCGGAGCGAACCAGCATGCACTAGAGGCGGTCCAGCGAGCGGAGCAGCACAGCATGCGGGCGTGGGCTAGCACAGCGAGCCGAGCGGCAAAGCAGCTGGCAGTTTGAGAGTGAACGAAACGGTGTGCTTGGCTGCTTGCTTTTGCTTGTGGGTGGCCTCCACCGCGCCCATCGCGACAGCGTCGAGCACCGACATCCTCGCCTGCGACTGCGACGCGACGAGCTCCTCTCCCGGCAGCACCACGATGACGACGAGGTGACGGAGCACCGCTGAGGGAACGCGAGAGGATTGTTTGCTGATTAGGATTGCTCGGGCTTAGATTAGCGAGAGGATTGCTCAGGCCAAAGATAGATTAGAGAGAGAGAGAGATGACCCGGTGAGCTGAGGAATGGAGAGAGACGGCTTCGGCTCACTCGCTTGGAGAGAGAACAGAGACGAGGATAAGAATACTCGGGGGCTACAGATGTGAACAGGCTGACGATCATTTCGAGTGAAGGCAAAATATCCACGTGTTCAATACTTGCGGCACGTGCCAGCTCCAACACTTGCTGCGTGGATTCTCTGCTGGATCAAGACAGTTCACAATTCGAAGTAGGCCTCTCAAATTTTGGTTTGGGCTGCAAACTCCAAAAGCACTATTTTGGAAATTTATGAGACGTATATGAATCAAACCAGAAAACGTTTTACGAGACGTATATGAATCAAACCAGAAAACGCGTACGACTCAGACACAAGTAGTACTACTCACGTGAACTCTATATAACCTCACCCTTATTGCATGTTTTATCATAAAAATTGTCACGACGCACAAACACCTCTGAATAAAAACATGCCAGCCACAAACTAGCATACGTGGAAAGCGTTTGAAGGTATATGAGCCTTCTCTTTCCTGCCCCCTATCAGCACTACATTACTTCTAATACTCAATTTTTTTTTTGTAGATCAATATCTTACAACAAATCAGTGGATCAAAAATCCATCGACATACTGCCAAGTTCGCCTTGAACATCTGTTCTTAACAAAAAAATATTACATAAGGTAATAAGTCCACTACTTTCATATTCAGAATTCATACAAAATAATGCCAGATTACAAGTAATATATAGTCACTTATCTAACACAATGAATTATTGCAGATCTTGCTAAAAAAGTCAACTTCAGGTACGATCCAAGTGAACATCAACTCTTCTTCATACCTATATGCTGCTCAAATAATTAGATCCAACAAACAGATAAATGCCAATTTTTTTTTTTTGTAGATCGATATCTTACAACAATTCAGTTAACTAAAATTCCATCAGGATACTGCCCAGTACTCCTTGATCATCAGTTCGTCAACGGACGTAAGATAATGAGTTCAATGCTTTCATATACAAATCACATACAAATTTATACCAAATCACTAGAAATCTACATTCACCTTTCTAACATAATGAATTATTGCAGATCTTGCCTGTACGATTCAAAAAGGAAGGAATCTCTGACAATAGTATTAATTCTTAGCCAAATATCTCGACGGCAGTTGTAAAAATAGCTGAGCACAAAATCAGGTATACTCCGTGTGATTATCAACTCATCATCTTCATACCTACAATTAAAAAGTTTATAATAAATTTCCTTTTTTGATATAATTAAACTTCTTATTCTCTGCTTCAGATAGGTCAACAAGGAAAAAATGAAAAATCAGCAAAAGGAACAAGCAACGCAGAACAGGAAGAGGAGGAAAGAACAGATAGAGCTGAAAAGAAACAAAAAAAGAGCCGTTGATACGGAGGAGACAAGCAAAACAAAGGCAAGAGTTGCAAGAAGAAAGAGAAAAGAAATACTGCAGCAAAAGCAAGTAGCAAAGCGTGCAAGGAAAAACAATGTACAGATTAATCAAGAGAGCCCAAGCCAACAATCTAGCAGTAGCACTGTGTCATCAGACGTCGATAGTGAGATATGGAACTTTGGAAAGCCAACACACAGATGCAAACACTGTGATGCTCTTCTATGGTACGAGGAAAGACTACAGCCGAAAAAAGCAACTAAGAAGCCAGTTTTTGGGATGTGCTGCAAGCAAGGGAAAGTCAAACTGCCTCCGCACAAGAAGCCTCCACCATACCTAGAGAACCTATTAAAAGGTGACCGGAAAAAGTCAAAGAACTTCATAGAAAACATCAGGTCTTACAACTCAATGTTCTCATTCACATCCACGGGAGGAGTTGTCGACAGAAATGTAAACAAAGGGCACGGGCCATACGTTTTCCGCATGCACGGTCAAAACTATCACCACATTGGAACTCTTCTACCTGAGGAAGGGGAAAAGCCACGCTGGGCACAGCTGTACATCTACGACACAGATAATGAAGTTGAGAACAGAATAAGTGCGTCGAGAAGCAGTGAGGGGAAAACGCCGGTGGATCCTAGCATCGTCACTGAACTTCAAAACATGCTAGATGAAAACAACGTTCTGGCTCAATCATTTCGAATGGCTAGGGACAGATTCAAAAATCTGGACTACCACGATTACACTCTAAAGCTCATTGCAGACCGAAACAGAAGCGGCACGCACGGCTTGCCATCGGCATCTGAAGTTGCAGCTCTGGTCATTAAAGATCCAACCGATGAATTCCAAGGAAGAGACATTATTGTAGAGTTCAAAAACATGGGGCCTCAAAGGATATCAGAAACTCATCCAAAGCTCATGTCGATGCAGTACCCTCTGCTGTTTCCGTATGGAGAAGATGGATACACCATCAACATACCGTACCAAGAAAAAGACGGGAAAAAGTATAAAAGGAACAATGTCTCTATGCAGGACTACTACGCATACCACCTTCATCATCGTCGTCAACAATCAATGGCACTGCTAATGTCTGGGCACTTATCTCTACAATTTTGGGTCGACGTATTCGCATGCGTAGAGCAGAACAGGCTCAACTGGATAAGGCATAATCAAGGAAAATTAAGAACAGAACTCTACAGCGGCTTGCAGGACGCTATTGAACGTGGAGATACAAGAACAGAACAGGTAGGAAAGAGAATATTGCTTCCTTCGAGCTTCACAGGAAGTATAAGAAACAAACACCAGAATTTCCAAGATGCTATGGCAATATGCCGTTGGGCAGGCTACCCAAATTTATTTATAACCTTCACATGCAATGCAAAATGGCCAGAAATCCAGTACATGCTAGATGAAACAGGAAGCAAGCAAAAACCAGCCGACCGACCAGAAATCGTCGACAGGGTCTTCATGATAAAGCTAAGGGAGCTGCTACGAGACATTGTGGATGGAAAACGCTTTGGAGAAACAAAATCAGGTTGGTGCATTGAGACATACAAAAAAACTTCTTTACTTCTTTCAAATTATAAGTGTTGCTGAACTAACATTTTTTAAAAATCATATGCAGTCCTCCACACAATAGAGTTCCAGAAAAGAGGGCTACCGCATGCTCACATATTGGTATTCCTAAAGGACAAAAATAAGTGCCACGATCCATCGCGCATAGACGAAATAATATGTGCCGAAATCCCAGATGAAAGTGAAGACCCAAAAGCATATGCAGCAGTTGAGAATTTCATGATGCACGGGCCATGCGGAGCGGCAAACCCAAGTTCTCCATGCATGACGGAAAACAGATGCAGCAAGCACTTTCCAAAAGATTACAACTCCGAGACAACAATCGACGAAGACGGTTTTCCAGTGTACAGGAGAAGAGATAACGGGAGAAAAATTAAAAAGGGAAAGACAAATCTGGACAACAGATTTGTCGTACCTTACAACAGGGATCTGCTGGTCAAATTCCAAGCTCACATAAACGTGGAGTGGTGCAACAGGTCAAGGTCAATAAAGTATTTGTTCAAATACATTCACAAAGGAGTTGATTACGTGGTGGGATTAATCAAACAGAAGGACAAATCAGACAGTGATATTGACGAGATCAAGAAATACCTTGAGATGCGGTACATATCGACAACCGAAGCATGCTGGCGCTTATTCAATTTTGAGCTGCATTATCGAGATCCACCGGTTGAGAGACTAAATTTCCATCTAGAGAATGAGCAGAGCGTCGTTTTTCCCGACTCAACGGATATAAATAAAATAGTCACAAAGGAAGGAGTGAAAGACACCAAGTTTACCGCATGGATGGAGGCAAATAAGGAGCATGAAGAAGCAAGAGAGCTGACATACGCAGATTTCCCTACTAAATGGGTATGGATCGCCAAAGATAAGAAATGGGAAAAGAGGAAACGGGGATATGCAATCGGAAGGATCTACTACGCACACCCCGCAAGCGGAGAAAGGTACTATCTTAGGATGCTCTTGAACACTGTAAAAGGTTGCAAGTCCTATGAGGAAATAAGGACGGTGGATGGAGTTGTCCACCCAACATTTAAATCCGCATGCCAGGCGCTGGGATTCCTAGATGACGACAATGAGTGGATCGAGAGCATAAACGAAGCAGCTATCTGGGCAACGGGAACACAGTTACGTCAGCTATTCGCCATAATACTATCACATTGTGAAGTAACAGAGCCAAAGAGGTTTTGGGAATCAACCTGGGAAGCGCTATCTGAAGACATCCAACACACGAGAAGAAAAATCCTGAACTTCCCAACACTGCAGCTAACAGAATCACAGAAGAAAGCGTATACTCTTATCGAAATAGAGAAAATAATGCGAAAAGCAGGAAGGTCATTAAAAGATTATCCAGAGATAGACTTGCCAAATGGGGACGAGCTTGAAGAACTTGGTAACAGAATGATAAATGAAGAGCTAAACTACGACAGGGAAAGCTTGAGGGAAGAGCATGAAACAGTTCTGGGAAATCTAAATCCGGAGCAGAAAAGGGCGTACGACGCAATATTGGAATCGATCGAAAAGGGACAAGGTAAGCAAATATTTGTTGAAGGATACGGTGGATCGGGGAAGACATACCTGTGGAAAGCAATCACGACAAAGCTACGATCTGAAGGGAAAATAGTTCTTGCGGTGGCATCATGCGGAATAGCGGCACTCCTACTGCAGGGAGGGAGAACAGCGCACTCCAGATTTCGAATTCCAATCAACATAACAGATGAGTCCACGTGTGACATCAAACAGGGATCTCATCTCGCGGAACTGCTGAAGAAGACATCACTAATATTATGGGACGAAGCTCCAATGGCAAACAGAAACTGCTTCGAGGCGCTGGACAAAAGCCTAAGGGATATTCTCCGGTACACCAACGAGGACAGCGAAAATAGACCTTTCGGTGGCATGACGGTCGTGCTAGGTGGAGACTTCAGACAGATACTTCCAGTGGTGAACAAGGGAAGGAGAGAACACATAGTGAACGCGTCGATCAAACGTTCACATCTGTGGCAGCACTTTGAAATATACAAACTTAAAAAAAACATGAGGCTCAGCTGCATGGCTCACAACAGAGCAGAACAGCAGGAAGTCGAGGAATTTGCGGAGTGGATACTGAGCATCGGTGATGGAAAAACAGCATCAGAAGAAGGAGAAGAGTGGATCCAAATCCCAAGCGACATAATAATAAGAAAAGGAGATAACCCCAAAGAATCCATAGTCAAAAGCACATACCCAGACTTGCTATCCAACTACAGAGAACCAAAGTTCCTAGAAGAAAGAGCGATACTGTGCCCAAGAAACGAGACCGTGGAGGAAATAAACGAATACATAATTAGTCAGATAGAAGGGGAAGAAGTAACATACTATAGCTCGGACACCGTGTGCAAAGCAACAACAAACGGCAGCAGCAGCATGGAGGACATGTACCCCACGGAGTTTCTCAACAGCTTGAAGTTCCCCGGGATCCCAAACCACGAGCTGAAGCTAAAGGTTGGTTTGCCGGTAATGCTCCTTCGAAACTTAAACCAAGCAGAAGGCCTATGCAATGGAACGAGAATGACAATAACCCAGCTTGGCAAGAAATACATCGAGGCTAAAATAATTACAGGAACACATGTGGGGAACATAGTGTACATACCTCGAATCATCATGTCGCCGAGCGATACAAAGTGGCCATTCGTGCTTAAAAGAAGGCAGTATCCTCTGTCTGTCTGCTTCGCAATGACCATAAATAAGAGCCAAGGTCAGTCGCTTAACAATGTCGGATTGTATCTGCCTAAACAAGTTTTCTGCCACGGACAACTGTATGTGGCGTTCTCAAGAGTAACAAGCAGGAGAGGCCTGAAGGTGCTAATCGACGACAAAGAGTGTCCCAGAGAAGATGTGGTCAAAAACATTGTGTACAAAGAGATCTTCTGATTAGTTCCCAAATAAGCATTTAGTAAAGATATAAATGTTGTATTAGAGGTATTCATAGTGTGCACATGCTGTTTGCTTCACACAGATGAAATAATATGGGAAAGTTAAATTCAACTGTAATTTTTCACATCGAAATACAGACAAACAAAACACATGATCTAATTTCAAACTATAACGACATTTTTTTAAGACATGGTTCAGACGCTCGGCAAGACTAAACGAACGGTGAACAGTATAAAATGCATAGATGCAAAATTAACAAAATAAACTATGGGGACATTTCGTCAGACACGGTTCGGACGCTAGGCATTTATAAAAGAACGTTGAGCAATATGAAATGTCTAGATGCGAAATTGATCAGTTGAAAAAAAACTTTTGTCAACCAGACAAACAAGAAATTTACCATCCAAAATACCTCAATCGCTCCAAATTTAAGCCTTCTTCAGCCACCAGGAACAATTCACCAAAAAAAAAAGGAACTGGAGACGACCAGACCTAAATAATGCACAAAACCTGCAGCCAAAGGGAAAAACGAGCCATCAGCAAGGAGGGGAAAGAGGAGAGGGGCAGAAACTTTGGAGGAGACAGAGGGGATGAGCCAAAGCTTTGCTTGCTCGATGGGGGGATAACCTTTCTTTACCATATGTAAAAACACCAGTTGGTGGCGGTGATGGTGGGTGGTCCGTCGAACCACCCTTCACTTGAATGCTGCGCCGACAGGTGGGCCCGGCACCTGCGAACCGCAACCTCCCCCTCCCGTCCCCTTTCGCGAGAGCCTCCACAAGCGCTATCGTCAGGGAAAAAAAAGAAAAAAAATCCGCCTCAGATCTCGATCTCCTCAACCCCGGCGGCTCCGCGTCTACTGATTCCTACTCCCACTGGCCGCGCCTCCGCATCGCCGCCTCCCGGTGCATACACGAGGGCACCGTCGTGGGTCTCGCTCCACACCCATATGCGGGCTCGCCCCAACGTCGCGGCTGGCGGTGGCGGCCATGGTGTTGGGGCTTTCCCTCGGCGGCAGCGATGGAGCGTCCGAAGGGGCACACCACAGTACGAGCAGCCGGCAGCGCAGGGCGTCGCTGTGCCCGCTAGAGTCGTCGCTGGCTCTGAGTCTGCCGGACGAGGTGAACTGGGACCGCGTCCGGCCGTCGCGGCGGCCGGCCATTGGTGTTCTGATGAGCTGATGAGATGGAGTGGAGCGCCGCCTTTATTCAATTTTTCTGACCCACAAGCTCGAAGGCTGCCGCCACCTGCAAAATCTTATCGCGTGCGCCCGCTCGCCAGGTTCAAATTTTCAGACACCAAAAATTCAAATTGGCCACGCGCGCTGTGGCCGCACCTCTAGAAGCTACCCTTGCCAGGTATATAACAAGGTGTGGTTGGGCAGATGGTACTTGCTACGCCCTCACGCTCGCTCACTCAGATCGGAAGAAAGTGCTAGGAGGCTGGGATTAACTCGGATTGAAAGGTATGGATGTAAGTTTGTTCTTGGACTGGTGTGCTTCCTGCACATTGAAAAGTTGTGTCTGAGAGGGCCTTCCCCTTCTGGTGGTGGAGTGGATTGCTTAGTGGCAAACTTCAAGAAATGTAGTTGTACTGAACTATCAATAGGACAGATAAAGATTTGTATGGTTGGATGGAGCAAATGAAAAAAAAAAATCCTCTCTCAGGTTTGGTGTTATTTTGGTTTCAGACTTATACCAAAATGATAATGTTAGTTGCTCTGCTATTTTATAATTTCAGTTGCCTCAATTGGAGTCTTTATTTGGTGGTCTTGAAAAGTCACGAGCATGTTCTTCATGGCCAAATCTGAAACCTGTACTGATTTCTTTTGTTCAAAGCAATTTTTGTGACTGAAGTGACTTTTCGGTTATGGCATTTTGTGTCCAATTTACGGATTGGCATCAGTGCAAGTCCCTACTGTATACAATGTTAACTTTTAGCTGTAAGCAAAGCACTGAAATTCTGTTAATTAGACTTAGATAACTAGCGCATGTATTTAGTTAAAAAAAGCTCAGAAATACGGTTAGCTGAAGCCCCCCTGCAGTGTAATTTGCTGGCCCTTCTGCTGCTAAGATGGATGGCTGCACTTCCATATTCCTGATTCTATGCATAATTATTCTTCTTGTGACATGGACAATTTTCTTTGCAATGAAAAAAAATGATACTATTTTGGTCCGTGTGTGCTTGCTGTACACTGAGTGATTTGTTTAGTTCAAAGAAAGATTGACTAAAAGTTTGGGCTAATCAAGTTACCAGAAATAAGCCACACGACCTGATAGTAACAAACTTTGCAGCTATATTAGCTGCCTTTCATCGTCTGAAAGGGTCATCTAGCAATCAGAAATATATTTCCACTAGACCATGTCAATGATTGATTCATATCTTTCCAGCATACTTTTTGTGCTTTGCTACTCATTAATTTTTGTGTTTATCATTTATAGCCTGCTCATCCACGTGCAAGGTTATTTGTATAAATGTCGCAGCATCGAAGGCAACAGGATAAAGGAAAAGAAGGTCCATACGCCCTCCCGTGAAACAATATATAACATTATTATCTACTAAAGATGACTTTAGAATGCAAAAGACTCAATGATAATAACACATTTTGATGGACTTCACAGTGCTGGACGAACAAAATCATGTAAAGAGATGTCGTCTCATTTATGCACCGCGTCGACAAACTGGTCTTAAGATGCGCGAGCCATCTGACAACATAGTAGACTACAATTATGCATCCTCGGATGAAGATGACCCGCTTCAGTCAGCTACAACATTACCCGAGAGTATCCTCAAACCAGTTGGCACGCTCGAACAAGGAGAGAGCTCAAATGGTATTATCTGACTTGACGTATCATGCAATTTTTCAAGAACCATCAAAATAATCATATTTTATTTTATTTCAGTGCATAAGCGTTTCCGTGACGGCGCTTGCTATGCTAGCCTTAAAACACAGCAAGTGGCTTCAAGCAACATGGACCAAGTTAAGACAAATACAAACGGTACAATAGAACAAAGAAATGCAAGGCGAGACCGTGATAGAGCACGTCGGCAAAGTTTGTCAGCTGAAGAGAGGGAAAAAATTAATGCTCGTAGAAGAGCACGCCGTCAAGCACAACATCAAATGTTGACGCCCGAGGAGAGGGAGGAAATTAATGCTCGCAAAAGAGCGCGCCGCCAAAGCTTAACTCCTGAGGAGAAAGAAGAGATAAATGGCCGTAGAAGAGCAAGGAGAAATAGCTTGTCACTTGAGGAGAGAAATGCCCATCAAAGGGAACGTAGGCAACAATTGACCCAAGAGGATAGGCAAAGGATAAATGCACAACGACGAGAGCATATGCGTAGTTTGCTGGTGGAGCAAAAGGAAGAGGCAAATGCACGTCGAAGAGCCCGTAGGCATAGCTTACCTCCTGAGCAGCGTCAGGCACTTCTAGATCAACGTAAGGCAAGTTATGCAGCTAAACGGGGTACTCCATGCAAGGAATCCATTGCACTTGAGTGTTTGGCTGGTTCAGCAGTTGTAACTCCATCATCGGACACCTTTAGTTGTCCAAGTATTTTGACAACCAGAGGTAATTCTCACATATACATTGATTTATATACTTTTTAAAGGTGAACCGATATTTAAAGTAATCAATATAATAATAGGTACTCTAGAATGCATACACGAAGAAATGGGAGAGGAGTACTCTGATTTTGCTAGCGCAGGTATGCTGAGGGTGTGGATGTCTTTTTTTTTTCACTACTACCGTTGCACATACTACTTAACAATGTGACAACATTGTTCCTCTATTTACACTTAGGCGATGATGATGCTCCTTGCAAGGATCTCATACCAACACAGTGTCCCACGTCAGCCACTAATGACCTCATCTGTCCAGATTACCCTGTTGAGAGCTTTGTTATAGAAGGTGATGAGTTCATATTAACCATGATTTATTTATTCTAAAAGAATAAATAATTCCTTGACAAAAAAATCATGGCTAGAAAATATTTCTTTTGATACTACTTATGATACTATATTATCATGGGCTTTCTTTTACTATTTTATCCTACAACAACATTTCCTTACATTTTGGTGTTATTATAAAATTGTACTGCCAAGTTGATGGTAGTTAGTTATTTTTTCCGTGGCAACGCACGAGCATCCAACTATTTTTCTTCTACGATCACAGATACTACTTCAGATAATTAATAACATTGTTCTTGTAATTACATTTAGGCGATGGCGATACCTCCTGTTGCAAGGAACTTATATCAATGCAATATCCCAAATCAGCAATGACTGACGATTCATCATCAGAAGAAAGCTTTGTTACAGACGATGATGGTAACTCCAATGCGTCTCAAGAAGAAGATGAGGAGTACTTCATCTTTGCTGGTAGAGGTAATGCATTTGCCAAACATACCTCCTTATTTCCATGCATAATATATAACATAAGAATGCAACACCGATCATCTCTTTTTTTTTCAGGGGATCATGAAGATAGTGATAACCAAGAAGAATCCTCCACAATGGAAACCACTGTTCTTGACCCGTATGATCATGTTTACCAGAATATACCAGATAGTACTCACCAGTTGGAGCCAAAGCCTAATTGCAAGCATTGTGGCGCAAAGAGATTCCAGTATGAGCCAAACGGATTTTGTTGTCGATCTGGCAAAATTAAATTGGCACACTCGGAGCCACCGTTGGAGCTTCAGAGACTATACACAAGCCCAGATCCCGACGCCGTGCATTTTAGAGATAACATCCGGTACTTTAACGGGCACTTTTCATTCACTACGCTTGGAGTTAGCTTGGACAATAGATACACTAACATGAAGTCAGGAGTTTATACATTCCGAGCCCACGGCCAGATTTACCATAACGTCTACTCATTTGGTCGGACGGAAGATGGGCCTAAACATCTGGAGCTCTACTTTTATGATGATGATCCGAACCTACAGCATAGGTTTCGACGCTCCCCGAACCTGGACCGAGATGTCATTCGAAGGCTTGTCGACATCCTCAAGGACAACCCGTATTCCCAGACATTCAGAAATCTTGGTGGAGTAGATGACCTTGAGGAATATCGTATTGAGCTGAACACTGACATGAGATTGGACCAACGCAGATATAACTTACCTATATCATCTGAGGTTGCTGCTGTCTGGGTCGAGAGTAATGACCTTCGTAAGCACTTCGAACGTAGTGTTATTCTCTTCGGTAACAACAACTTGAAATATAGGATCCAACCATATTATGGATGCTATGATGCATTGTCTTACCCTCTTTTCTTCCCGAAAGGGGAGATTAGCTGGCATCCTGAGATTCCAAAGGTCGGCGTCAGCTTGGATGAGATAATTCAATCCCGTCGTAATCGCCAACAAAATCAAGGTATTTCTCTAATGCAACTAGCATGTGTTCAATATTTTCTTATATCTTGATTATACTTCTCCATATAACCATTCGTTACCGAAAATTTTCGTAGGTACACATACGAGCAGTCGATTGTGCGTCTCTGTTAGAGACTACTATTGCTACAAGTTCCAAATGCGTCGTGGTATATTTAATACCATGATACATGGGAAGCGCCTATTCCAACAGTATGTGGTTGACATGTACGTTAAAATTGAAAGCTCAAGGTTGGACTATATAAAACATCATCAGAAAGAAATACGAGCTGACCTATACCAAGGTATTGTTGACTGCCTTCAAGCTGGAGAGTATCGTGGCAATGCAGTAGGCAAACGGACTGTGCTTCCCGGATCATTTATTGGGGGGAAACGCGATAAAAAACGTAGATATTATGATGCCATGGCCTTGGTGCAAAAGTACGGAAAACCTGACATCTTTCTAACCATGACTTGCAACCCCAATTGGGACAAGATAATAAGTGAGCTTGAGCCTGGACAAACCCCGCAGGACCGCCCTGATCTCATTGTACGAGTATTTAGAGCAAAATTGGAGGATCTCAAGATACAACTTTTCAAAAGACACATGCTCGGTAAGGTAGCTGCATACAGCTACGTCATTGAGTTTCAAAAAAGGGGCCTGCCTCATGCTCACTTCCTCCTAATTATGGAGGGGAGATATAAACTAACATGCCCAGAGCAGTACGACTGCATCATATCCGCCGAGTTGCCAGACAAAAACAAGTACCCTGAGCTCTACAAAATGGTGGTCAAGCACATGATGCATGGCCCATGTGGAGCCTTGAACCCTAAAAAGTGTGCATGCAGAATGGTGCTTGCAAAAAACCACTATCCACGGCCATTCAATGCGGAGACTCTCCAGGGGAAAGACTCATATCCCGTATACAGGAGGAGAGATAATGGACGTACCGCACGGGTACGCGGTCAAATGTTAGACAATAGATGGATTGTTCCGTACAATCCTTACTTGCTGAGAAGATATAACTGCCACATCAATGTTGAGGTTTGTTCGAGCATAAAAGCCGTGAAGTACCTTTTCAAATACATCTATAAGGGGCATGATCGAGCATCGGTTTCTATCGATGAGGTAGATAGTAATAGAGATATTGATGAGATAAAGCAGTATAGAGATTCAAGGTGGGTTACTCCCCCGGAAGCACTATGGAGAATCTACGGTTTTGAACTCAGTGAGATATTTCCGTCGGTCAGGCAGCTACAACTCCATCTCCCAAATATGCACATGGTGTCATACCCTGCGGAAGCCAATCTAAATGATGTCGTCTTGGAGGAAGGGGTTGATAAGACCATGTTAACTGAATATTTTGAGGCGAACAAGAAGTACGAGTGGGCTCGGAGGATCCTATATAAGGATTTCCCTGAATATTTTGTTTGGATGGCGGGCCAAAAGTACTGGAAAAAGAGGGATGAACGCACACAGGTTGGGAGGATCGTGTCTGCGCATCCATCTGAAGGGGAGAGGTACTATCTCAGGGTTCTTCTAAACCATATTGCAGGTGCTACCTCCTTTGAAGACCTACGAACGGTAAATGGTACAATTTGCCCAACATTTCGTGAGGCTGCGGAAAAGAGGGGTCTTATCGAGTCTGATAATGCTTTCGATGAGTGCCTTACTGAGGCCGAGTGTAAGGATCGTGTGACCGAGAGGGGGGGTGAATCGGGCACACCATGAATTAAAACTTTTTGCACTTCTAGCTACTCTAACTAATTGCACAAGTAAAGGATACATAACTAGAGAGTACATGTGCACTATGTGATAGTGATCAAGCAAAGATAACCATGTGCTAGGACTTGTACATGCTAGGAGCAAGGTATATATGAGCATATAAGAACAACCTAGCATATGACAATATACAAGATAAGCTCAACAAGTCCTACACATGCTAGTGTATAAGGTAAAGGCAATCAAGCAATCTAGCATGCATATGGATACGGAAGCTCAAGTAAGTCCTATACATGCTAGTGTATAAGATAGATAGACAAACAAACTAGCATGCATACAAGTAACACATGGGGAAGCTCAAGCTAGTGATCATGATAACAAGATACAACATAAAGCATAACAAGATCACTAGATGATATCAACCAAGTGTATGAGTTATGAGCAAGTAGGTACACATAAGGAAAGCGCATATCACTAGAGATAACGAAGAGCTAGCACACGGAAACAATCATCAAGCAATCATATGATAAGCACAAGATCTACTACATGCATATAAGATAAACAAGATAGTAAGTGCAAGTAGTAGAGAGTAAGAGTAAGAGATTGCTCATCAATTTTTCCCGTGGTCTCGGAAGGATGGCGCCTTCCCCTACTCCACGTTGGGTCACTCCCGTCGGAGTCTCGACCCCGTCCCTCCGCTCAATGGCGATCCCCTCTAGAGCACACTCCACCCTTTAAGCCGGTGATGTCCCCTAAGAGCACGCTTCACTCCTCGAATGAAGTCACGGGCTTCACCCCGCCGCACACCGGCGATGCTCTCCTCCTTGGGACCATCCACCGCTCTTGAGTGAAGTCGCGGGCACGTCCCGCCGGGCTTCTCCCCGGGTACTCCTCTGAAGGTAAGGCTCCGCACTTGATGCGTGCCAAAGGGCGCTCCACTAGTGATGCTTCTTTCGCACGGGAAGCTCCAAGACCGTGTACAAACTTGTGTCGGCTTCCACACTCTCTTTGGCAAGCTCAACACCGACGCCTAACCAGTCTAGGCCTTGCCATAGACCAAGGGTAACAAACCAAGACCGCCTCCCTATGACCACACTAGTCCTAGAGGTGGATGGATGCTCTCAACCCTCTCAAGCACTAAGCTTTCTTCTCCAAATCTTCTCTATGTGCTTCTCTTCTCTCTCAAGCACCAAGATTTCTCTCTAAAGCCTCTCCATGTGCTTCTCTTGCATCCTCTTGGCTCCCACTGTGTTTCCCCACTGATAACAATGGCCAAAGGCACTCCAAAGGGCCAAGGAACCGGCTATTTATAGGCCTCCATCCATAAACTAGCCGTTGGACCAAAAGTGCCCAGAAACTGTAGTCACCGTATGATTAACTCAATAGTCACCGTATCATACGGTGCTTCCCAGATAGGCTGCTGTAAAATGACCATAACTCCTTGCTCCGAACTCCGATTGAGGTGTTCTATATACGGATGGAAAGCTCTTAAAATTCCCCACAACTTTCCTTTTGGGCCAAACTCCAAATTCTGCCATCTTCGATCTGATATGGCCACCGTAACATACGATGGTCGTCACCGTAGCATGCGATGACCCCTGAGACAGCAGATAGTATTTCGGCCATAACTCTTAGCTCCGAACTCCGATGAAGGTGTTCCACATATGCACGGAAAGCTATTGAAATTCTCCACAACTTTCATGTTGGTTGGATCTCCAAATTCGGCCATCTTGACCACCGTATTATACGGTGACCACCACCGTATCACACGGTGACTTTATTTCTTCAGCTTCGCAGGAACTCCTTCTTCTCTGGAAACCATACGGTGCCCACCGTATCATACGGTGACTACCACCGTATATTACGGTGACTTCATCTCTGCAGCTTCTCGGAACTCCTCCTTCTCTGGAAATCATACGGTGCTCACCGTATCGTACGGTGACTACCACCGTATCGTACGGTGACTCTTCTGCGGCTGGAACTTGATCATTTCCTCGATTCTTGCTTCCAACTTCACCAAACTTGATTTCTCTTCTCCTTTGCTGTCACCCTAGTGCCTGAGAGACTCTCTGAGCATCCACACACCTCTACCACTAGTGTGACCTAAGAGAAATGACTCGATCCCCCTTGATAGTCCGGTTTTTCCTATGGACTCAAGCCTACATCTCCACCAAGCCAACACTTGCTTGGATCTAGCATGTCCTTAGCCTTGATCCATCTCCTCAACCGCGACCTTCATCAAGTCCTTGATCCTTGTCATCATCCATCAACGAAGCTTCTTCATGTGACCTAAAGAATATGCATGAACACCTTTCCTACATCCAAAGATGTTAGTCACAATGATCTAGTTGTCACAAAGGACAACTCGATCGAAGCATCATATAAGATATGTAACAAGAGCATCATCACATAATAGACAAGATCATCATGGCATATGATATAAAGTAAGACCAACATGATGATCAAGAGTATGTCAAGGTATAAGATACATAGAGGAACACATGACATACTCACCTTGTCTCTTACCTCATGTGCGTAGTAGTCACCTCGTAGAGTAGTCCTCATGTTCACTTCTCCTCTTTACAATCTTCCTTGCAACCTTTGAGGTGTTGGCACTCCAA
This sequence comes from Eragrostis nindensis, assembly GCA_012490785.1. Classification (NCBI taxonomy): domain Eukaryota; kingdom Viridiplantae; phylum Streptophyta; class Magnoliopsida; order Poales; family Poaceae; genus Eragrostis; species Eragrostis nindensis. Next base: position 192,186 of record JAAXCT010000702.1, on the reverse strand, counting down.
TAGTATATCACTACATCCATGAGACTAAACATCTTGCAAACTAGCAAACCTTGTTAGTCCCATTGACCATGTTGACATCAATCACCAAAACCTATGAACCATGCTATAGGTTCATTGATCTTACAATCTCCCCCTTTTTGGTGATTGATGGCAACACAACCAAAGCAAGAGATAATAGATAGAATGAAGCACAACAACTTGCCTCGGATGTATTGACAACATATAATACCTTGCTCATACCTCATGTCCTTGATTGAATCTTCACTCCATGGTTGCAAGTACTCCTCCCCTTTGACATGTTCTTCATATTTGTGCCTCATGTCTCTTCTCAACCGCAACTACTTGCTTTGGTGGATATATTTCTCCCCCTTTGACATCAAGCACCGAAAAGGGACAAACAAGGCAACGTTAAAAGCACAAGGGAGCTTCATAGACAATGATCCTTTGGATGTGGATGGGATATGGATCAAAATCATGAAGCCTCATAACATAGACTAAACTCCCCCTACATTTGTGCATACATGTGATGGAATGCAAAATATATGCACAATTTAACAATTAAGTCAAGTGGAGGACCTTAAGCTATGTTATGGAAGGTAGCTAGATAGATAATGCAAGAATAAAGGAAAACCATTACCTTCTTGCAAGAATGAAAAACTTAGCGTACCTTCGGGGAGTGATTTCTTTCCGATGCCATAAAGAATGTGTCGTTTGAGTATCATGGCACCTCAAGTGGATCATCATTTCTATCAAGAGACTACATAGATAAACTTGCAAACACATTAGTCTCAAGAATCTCAAGACATAGGATAGACTCCCCCTAAAGTTGTGCATCACACGCACTTTGTCAAGAAAGACAAGTCAAGGAGACTACCCTATATCTCGGATCATGGCATATATAAAAAGATATGAAAAGAGCGCATAAATAGATGCCACTTGTAAAGGATATGAGTGAAAGCATGCAAGACTTTACCACTTGTAAAAGCATATAGATATGAAGCACAAAACAAGGGTAAAGCATATCAATCACAACAAGGCATCATGCGAGAAAAAATAAGGACACTACACACATGATGGTAAGAAAGACAAGCATGCAAGTCATAGCTCTAGATAAGATACCATTTGAAAGATAAGCAATATAGCAACAAAGGGTACCACAAGATAAAGCTAAGCATATGGAGCAAATGACAAGCATGAAGGAGCGATGATATGAAATGAAACAAAAAGCGATTAAGCACAACCATATCATCACGGGATGCACGTACAAGAAGCAATGTGGGATGAAGGAGATGTTACCTTGATGTTCCGATCGAGGCAAGTCATAGCTCATAAGAAGTCACAAGTTAGAGCAAAAACTTATACAACAAGTGAATATAAAGCACAAGGAGCTATGACAAGCATAAGGAATGGTGACACGTAAAAGGATAACTAGCAAGAAACGCTCATCACCATAGGGTCAAGGAGATTACCTTCATACTTACCTTTGTAGAATGTCGCTCCCCCTTGACATAAGCTTCCATCTCAAGAATGTGAGGAAGATCGATCAACTTGATCAACTTGACCTTCCTTTGTGCTAACTCCCCCTTGAGATAGTCGTCGTCTTCTTCTCCACCTCAAGATTGCGAGAAAGACCGATCATTTTGATCTTCGTGATCTTTCTTCATGCAAAACTCCTCCTTGAGGTGGTCGTCATCTTCATCTTCTTCACCTCAAGATTGTTGTGAAGATCGATCATCATGATCACATGATCTTCAAATGCAAACTCCTCCTTGAGGTGATCTTCATTGTCTTCACCGTGTTCTCTCCTTTTTCTTGTGCCTCCTCCTTGTTCCTACAATTGATCTTACAATAGAGAAAAGAACAAGAAGGGCAAACGTCAAATACACAAGAGCTTCATGAACCATGTCCTTTTGAGTGGAAGGCATTTGGACCATGATCATGAAAGCCTCATAACATAGGCTAAACTCCCCCTAGAGTTATGCATACTTATAGTGAATGGCAAGATATATGCATATCATTGTGTGAAACACATGGGGTAGTTTGAACTATGTTATGGATGGTAGCTAGAACAAAAGATAATTGAAATAGATCGGTTCTAGGCATACCTTTCGGAGAGAAGACATTATGGACCCTCATGATAGAAACTAAAACAAAGAACACACGGGTGAAAGACTCCTTTGTGATTTCCTATATGCAATGCATGAATAAGCATATAATACAAATGCAAGGGGAATTTAACCATCCCATGATGAATGCATGCAAGATTAAAGACAATGCATAAAGGAAACCTACTCAAGGTCAAGTTTGAACCTCTCTCAAGCTTACTCACTATGAACCAAACCTTGCCTTGAGTCCATCGGTCCACCAACTCAAGCATCCCCCATGCTCATAGCTATCTTGAGAAAGTTAGACCTCGAACTAATATTTTTGTGCTTTTATTTTAGGTTTTTATATGATGCATGAAAGTGCACAACATACTAGTTCACAAAGGAGCTACTAAAAAACAAAAGAACTAAATGCAAAAGAAAACTACACTAAGATACAAGATACCTCCTTGAAGGGTAGATGTCGTCATTCATGCCCTTGACACTTATGGTGGACTTCAATGATCTTCATGTATTGAACTCGGTCCACCACCTCCATCACCTCAAGTGTTGTACTTGGGCGCCACCATATGATTGGCCGGCTTCATCCGGTCCATTAAGTTCTTGGGCACCCAAAGCATCCTCATCTTCCTCCTCCTCTTGTGAGTCTGTGTTATTCCTTCAAAACAATGACTCAAGAGAAAGAGATCTCACAAGAGAGGGTTAGTTCATCACAAATAGTAGATGCATGTGAGATAGATGAACTAGGAGTAGTGGATGAAGAAGAAAACAACTAGATGAGGTTGATAGCTCGATAAGAGATCTCAAGGTTCTCATACTTCTCATGAAGCTCAATGTTATCCAACTTAAGCCCTCAACTCATATATAGAGCCTCATGAGATAACATGGGATCCTTGAGCTCCTCATCAAGCTCACCAATACGAAATATGGCCATATCATTCTTTCCTTACCTCCTTTACCTTGGAGGTGCATGTGAAGATAAAGACCAACAACGTGTTTGCATATGCTCTTGAAGAAGTGTCAATCTCGTAGTCTTCATCATTGGCAATCCTCTCACCAACAAGAAAAACCCTAGTTAGATGACATCTCCTTCTTCTTGACCTTGGTCTTGTCTCACAAACTTCTTGTATTAGGCCTTAGCATCATCTTCTTCTTCATCACCACTCTTACTTGATCTTTCCATCACCACCTTCTTCTTGTCGATGACCCGCAAGTCATGTCTTCTAGTGAGGCACACATCATCTTTGCATTCTCCGAGGAAGATGTAGATTCACTTGAGTGATCAAGAAAGTGAGTATCCCGAGCTTGCATTATCTTCTTCTCAATTGCTTGCTCTTCAAGTGATGGAAGCTTGCTCACGGTTGTAGATTGATCTTAAATAGAACCACCATCACCAATTGAGATGTCCTCAAAATGAGAGACATTTCCTTGAGTGCTCATCATGCGAGATGGTCATGAGCAAGACTTCTTCAAATTGTAGCTTCGCAAGATCTTCATGTTGAAGTGCAAAAATGTTGTCGCCGAATCTTGAATGAGGAGGTGCTTTCAAGATCTTCATGATAACATCACCACTTGAGCTCTTCCATTTGTCATATGAATCGATCCTAGCATAACCAAGCAAAGACACAAGTAAGTGATTCATTAAAGAATATGGTAAGATTATCCAAATCACTCCTCAACAAGAAAACTAGCAACAACAACATCATGATCATCATAAGATATAACAAGAACAACAAGATCATCATGATAACATGGTTATCCGTGAAAGTGCTAGAGAATTTATTCATGGTATCCCACAATTCATTTGGAACAATGGACTTAAGGTAGCTATTCAAGCGATTCTTTCAACGTCCAAAGCCCAAACCCATAAGGGATGAAAACCCAAACTCATTCGATCACATCTCAAAGGCGGTTAAGCCCTAAAATGAGCACTTGGCTCTGATACCACTTGTAAGGATCGTGTGACCGAGAGGGGGGGTGAATCGGGCACACCATGAATTAAAACTTTTTGCACTTCTAGCTACTCTAACTAATTGCACAAGTAAAGGATACATAACTAGAGAGTACATGTGCACTATGTGATAGTGATCAAGCAAAGATAACCATGTGCTAGGACTTGTACATGCTAGGAGCAAGGTATATATGAGCATATAAGAACAACCTAGCATATGACAATATACAAGATAAGCTCAACAAGTCCTACACATGCTAGTGTATAAGGTAAAGGCAATCAAGCAATCTAGCATGCATATGGATACGGAAGCTCAAGTAAGTCCTATACATGCTAGTGTATAAGATAGATAGACAAACAAACTAGCATGCATACAAGTAACACATGGGGAAGCTCAAGCTAGTGATCATGATAACAAGATACAACATAAAGCATAACAAGATCACTAGATGATATCAACCAAGTGTGTGAGTTATGAGCAAGTAGGTACACATAAGGAAAGCGCATATCACTAGAGATAACGAAGAGCTAGCACACGGAAACAATAATCAAGCAATCATATGATAAGCACAAGATCTACTACATGCATATAAGATAAACAAGATAGTAAGTGCAAGTAGTAGAGAGTAAGAGTAAGAGATTGCTCATCAATTTTTCCCGTGGTCTCGGAAGGATGGCGCCTTCCCCTCCTCCACGTTGGGTCACTCCCGTCGGAGTCTCGACCCCGTCCCTCCGCTCGATGGCGATCCCCTCTAGAGCACACTCCACCCTTTAAGCCGGTGATGTCCCCTTAGAGCACGCTTCACTCCTCGAGTGAAGTCACGGGCTTCACCCCGCCGCACACCGGCGATGCTCTCCTCCTTGGGACCATCCACCGCTCTTGAGTGAAGTCGCGGGCACGTCCCGCCGGGCTTCTCCCGGGTACTCCTCCGAAGGTAAGGCTCCGCACTTGATGCGTGCCAAAGGGCGCTCCACTAGTGATGCTTCTTTCGCACGGGAAGCTCCAAGACCGTGTACAAACTTGTGTCGGCTTCCACACTCTCTTTGGCAAGCTCAACACCGACGCCTAACCAGTCTAGGCCTTGCCATAGACCAAGGGTAACAAACCAAGACCGCCTCCCTATGACCACACTAGTCCTAGAGGTGGATGGATGCTCTCAACCCTCTCAAGCACTAAGCTTTCTTCTCCAAATCTTCTCTATGTGCTTCGCTTCTCTCTCAAGCACCAAGATTTCTCTCTAAAGCCTCTCCATGTGCTTCTCTTGCATCCTCTTGGCTCCCACTGTGTTTCCCCACTGATAACAATGGCCAAAGGCACTCCAAAGGGCCAAGGAACCGGCTATTTATAGGCCTCCATCCATAAACTAGCCGTTGGACCAAAAGTGCCCAGAAACTGTAGTCACCGTATGATCAACTCAATAGTCACCGTATCATACGGTGCTTCCCAGATAGGCTGCTGTAAAATGACCATAACTCCTTTCTCCGAACTCCGATTGAGGTGTTCTATATATGGATGGAAAGCTCTTGAAATTCCCCACAACTTTCCTTTTGGGCCAAACTCCAAATTCTGCCATCTTCGATCTGATATGGCCACCGTAACATACGATGGTCGTCACCGTAGCATGCGATGACTCCTGAGATAGCAGATAGTATTTCGGCCATAACTCTTAGCTCCGAACTCCGATGAAAGTGTTCCACATATGCACGGAAAGCTCTTGAAATTCTCCACAACTTTCATGTTGGTTGGATCTCCAAATTCGGCCATCTTGACCACCGTATTATACAGTGACCACCACCGTATCATACGGTGACTTCATTTCTTCAGCTTCGCAGGAACTCCTTCTTCTCTGGAAACCATACGGTGCCCACCGTATCATACGGTGACTACCACCGTATATTACGGTGACTTCATCTCTACAGCTTCTCGGAACTCCTCCTTCTCTGGAAATCATACGGTGCTCACCGTATCATACGGTGACTACCACCGTATCGTACGGTGACTCTTCTGCGGCTGGAACTTGATCATTTCCTCGATTCTTGCTTCCAACTTCACCAAACTTGATTTCTCTTCTCTTTTGCTGTCACCCTAGTGCCTGAGAGACTCTCTGAGCATCCACACACCTCTACCACTAGTGTGACCTAAGAGAAATGACTCGATCCCCCTTGATAGTCCGGTTTTTCCTATGGACTCAAGCCTACATCTCCACCAAGCCAACACTTGCTTGGATCTAGCATGTCCTTAGCCTTGATCCATCTCCTCAACCGCGACCTTCATCAAGTCCTTGATCCTTGTCATCATCCATCAACGAAGCTTCTTCATGTGACCTAAAGAATATGCATGAACACCTTTCCTACATCCAAAGATGTTAGTCACAATGATCTAGTTGTCACAAAGGACAACTCGATCGAAGCATCATATAAGATATGTAACAAGAGCATCATCACATAATAGACAAGATCATCATGGCATATGATATAAAGTAAGACCAACATGATGATCAAGAGTATGTCAAGGTATAAGATACATAGAGGAACACATGACATACTCACCTTGTCTCTTACCTCATGTGCGTAGTAGTCACCTCGTAGAGTAGTCCTCATGTTCACTTCTCCTCTTTACAATCTTCCTTGCAACCTTTGAGGTGTTGGCACTCCAATAGTATATCACTACATCCATGAGACTAAACATCTTGCAAACTAGCAAACCTTGTTAGTCCCATTGACCATGTTGACATCAATCACCAAAACCTATGAACCATGCTATAGGTTCATTGATCTTACACCGAGGTTCTAGAGATGCCATCTTCACTTCGGAGGTTATTTGCCATTATACTTGTCTTTTGTGAGCCTAGCGATGTGCGCGGCCTATGGGACAGACACTTGGAAGGAATGACGGAGGATTATCGACTATCCCATATGTGCCCTCACGTAGTCGAGCAGATGGCTCTATTAGATATCAGGAATATGCTCCAGTCGATGGGGAAGGATATATTATCTTTTCCTCTTCCAAAAATAGATGAGTCACTCGACGTGACGATAGGTGAGGCCCGAGAGATAATTGAGGAGTCCACAATCGACGTAGATCAAGAACATATTGATTTGGCATCTTCCCTCAACCCAGAACAGAGGTATGCTTATAACGAGATATTGTCAGCGGTGTACAGTGGGAATGGAGGTGTGTTCTTTGTTGATGGACCGGGAGGAACGGGAAAGACTTATCTATACAAAGCATTGCTTGCTAAGGTACGTAGCGAGGGTAAAATAGCTGTGGCAACAGCAACATCAGGAGTTGCTGCCTCCATCCTGCCTGGCGGTAGGACTGCACACTCAAGATTTAAAATTCCATTAAATATCGAAGATGGCACGATTTGTAGCTTCATGAAGCAGAGTGGCACCGCCAAGCTTCTAATGATAGCATCCCTCATCATATGGGACGAGGCATCCATGACCAAAAGACAGGCAATCGAGGCACTCGACGGTAGCATGAGGGACATTACCGGTCGTTATGACTTGCCATTTGGTGGAAAGACAATTGTCTTCGGCGGAGACTTTAGACAAGTGCTTCCCGTAGTCCGTAAGGGAACAAGGGCACAAATAACAGATGCAACACTACGTAAGTCTTATCTATGGGAGAGTATGCGGCAGCTCCGGCTTGTTCGTAATATGAGGGCTCAAAGCGATCCATCGTTTGCCGAGTATCTTTTGCGCATCGGAAATGGCACCGAAGACACTTTGGATGATGGTTGCGTAAGGATTCCAGATGAGATATGTATACCTTATACCGGCAAAGATTCCGACATCAACATGCTTATAGAAAGTGTTTTTTCCAACGTTTGATGAAAATCTCTCGGATCCAAACTACATACATCTCGGGCAATTCTTTCAACTCGGAACGAGTACGTTGACAAGATCAATATGAGGATGATTGAGAGATTTCCAGGGGAGGAGATGGTATACCACAGTTTTGATCAAGCAGTGGACGATCCGCATAACTATTATCCGGCGGAATTCTTGAATTCATTGACACCCAATGGCCTACCTCCTCATGTCCTAAGTTGAAGATTAATTGTCCCGTAATATTGTTAAGGAACATTGACCCGGCAAACGGTTTGTGCAATGGGACAAGGTTGGTGGTGCGGGGGTTCATGAGGATTGCAATAGATGCCGAGATTGTGTTGGGTCAGCACGCTGGCAAGAGAGTATTTCTTCCCCGAATTCCTCTTTGCCCGTCAGACGACGAGATGTTCCTTTTAAGTTCAAGAGGATACAATTTCCGATCAGACTTAGCTTTGCTATGACTATAAACAAAGCACAAGGGCAGACTATTCCAAATGTTGGAGTGTACCTCCCGGATCCGGTGTTTTCACACGGTCAACTCTATGTTGCACTTTCTAGAGCTACCTCAAGGAGTAATATCAAAATTCTTGCCGTCCCGGAAAATAAAAGGATAGCCGCTCTACATCTATTGGGATGTTTACGAAGAACATTGTGTACAAAGAAGTTCTCACTGGGTAGTTGAGGTATGAAATTACCTTAATTAACTACGCACTCTATATTCATATTAACACCAACTATCTATTAACAATATTATTTTAATTTGCAGGTTTGAAATTTGCTATTAGCTACTTCCTACTTCCTGTGTAGACGTAGACACGGCTGGAAAGTTGTTATAGTGTTTGGAGTATTATTGTTCATTACTCTAATTTGTAAGAAACTGTGTTTGCTTTTGGATTTGGAGTGTTACAACTTTTGCCTAATGTAAGATGTGGTAGTTAATATAGGCTCATGTATGTGACCGTGTAATGTAATCAAGTGGTTGTGTAACACTTTGGAGGAACTAAAGTTGGAGTAATCAAATTATTGTTCATGAAACTATAGTGTTGGCAATATTTCTGATGGCAAAGTTTTGATTGTCCGTAGCAACGCACGGGCATCCAACTAGTTATTTCAGATACGAGAGACAAGCTGTGTTGAAGAAAATGAACAGTGGAGAGAGGGTGAGAGAGAAAAGGATTGGAGGCGCTGCTTGCTACATTGCTCCGTTCTCTCTTGGTCTGGCAGAGGGGTTCAAAATGGGCCAGTTAAGTAAAGTGGGTTGGGCCTAAGAAAATATATGACGGCCCATTTAATTATATTACTTGATTTCTGGATAAACTTTAAACTGCAGAAAAAAGGGGAAAATAGTAATAGGAATCGGAAACATATTGTATCTCTTCCTTCGGATTTCCAAACAGATTTTGGTAACAACGATGGAACATGTATCGGATACATTGACACACAGAACACGAATCGTATTGCTTCGAGCTTCTTATATACAGCTTGGTACGCACGTACGAAAACACGAAAACAAAACAACACCTGAAACAAGAAAAGGCTCGGAACTCGACGACACCATCTGCAACACGAAGCGTCAAGCTCTAGCACATAAAAAAGGTCTCCGTACTAGACGACATCATCGGCAACACAAAGATATAGGCGGAAATTACAGGTACCATAAGAAATATTCAATAGAAGCTTATGTATTTTCTACAATATTCCAGGCTAACTAAACTTCTACACGTGATAAACTCTACAGATTGAGTTCTGGAAAAAATTCAAGAATCAACTTCCACGAATAGACATCCAATATTCGTCTACACGTGACTACCTCTACAGATTGAAAATCCAGTATTCGTCTGGCTGAAATCGAGACAAGCCTCGCTTACTGCTTTCTCGCCGACAACATCTACAGGTATGGTTCATGCCCTCCTATTCTTCATACATGTTCCCTGGATAAAAAAAAAAAACAAAAAAATACAGCTATATTACATAAAAAAAGTTAGAAAAAACTTGCTTGCAAAAAAGTAAATTAGAAAAACCTGACATAACCCCAAAAAAGCAATAATACCATAAAAAATATAAAACTTAAAACGAGGGATAACCTGCAGGTAGAAATTACAATTTTCAAATATCATTGATATTTTACCCAAATGACAAACTTTATCCCATGTCTTAACAGGCGAAGCAATGACAGACAAGGAAAAAAAGCAAGCGGCAATAAACAGGAAAAGGAGGAGGGAGAAGATTGAACTCAGAAGGAGCAAAAGAATCAACAGTGCAGTCTACCACGCGCATGAAGCAAAAGGAGAGCGATACTATCAGAGGATACTCCGCAACACAATTAAAGAGCAGACGCCTTTTGAAGACATAAAAACATTGGATGGAGTCACCCACCAAACATACAGATCAGCGTGCAAAGCAATAGGTATTACTGATGACTACAGTGAATACATCGAATGCATAAACGAAGCTGAAGCACGTGCAAATGGACAAGAGCTACGCCACCTATTCACCACAATATTGTCAAACTGTGAAGTACAAGATCCACAGATGATGTGGGAATCAACATGGGAGTCGCTATCCAAAGACATGGAGGACCAACAAAGAATTATCCAGAAAGATCCAACACTGCACCTTACTGCAGATCAGAAAAAAGAATTAACCCTAATCGAAATAGAGAAAATAATGCAAGATAAAGGTATGTCTCTTGGGGACTATCTGCAGATAGAGCAGCAGATAAATCTTGGAAAAGAAAGAGTACAAGGAAGACACTCCTACAACACGTGCAATCAGAAAGAAGACACTGTCGATGTAATGAAAAAACTGAACAGAGACCAGCTACATGTTTTCAACTCAATTATGCAGTCGGTAAATAAAGGACAGGGAAAACTATTATTTGTTGACGGCTACAGCGGAACGGGAAAGACTTACCTATGGAAAGCAATCACAGAAAAGTTACGCTCCGAAGGAAAGACGGTAGTTGCGGTGGCATCTACCGGAGTAGCTTCCCTTCTGCTCCATGAAGGAAGGACAGCGCACTCAACATTCCGCATACCACTACATATCACGGATGAATCCAAATGTGATATACAAGAGGGGTCCAATCTCGAAATGACACTGAAAAAGGCATCGCTGATAATCTGGGACGAAGCGCAAATGGCGGATAAAAAGTGCTTCGAGGCACTGGACAGAAGCCTAAGAGATTTAACCATGGGAAATAAGGAGCAGAGCCAACACAAGCCGTTTGGGGGAATCACCGTTGCCCTGGGAGGAGATTTCAGACAGCTAATTCCAATGGTGCACAAAGGAACCAGAGATCAAATAGTAAACGCTTCGATAAAAAAATCCTACCTGTGGAAGCACTTTCAAGTCTGCAAGCTAACAGAAAACATGCGCCTGGGATGCAATACGGAAAGCAAAACAGAGGACCAGCAGAACAAATCATTTGCTGAATGGATACTCTCCGTTGGCGAAGGAAACAAAAAATCAGACGAAGGAGAAGAGTGGATCAGAATCCCTAGCGACCTAATCATACAGAAAGGAAATGACCCCAGAGAAGCCATCACTCAAAGCACATATCCAGAATTGCTGAACAGCTACAGAAACAGAGAATACCTGGAAGAAAGAATGATACTGACCCCAGCGGACAAAACAGCAAAGGAGCTAAACGATTACATATCAAAGAAAATACCAGGAGATACTAAGACATACCTTAGCTGTGACACCACGTACAGAGCAACGACAGACGTCGCTGGAGCCATGTATCCTATGGAGTACCTCAACGGAATGAAACATCCAGGGATCGCAGACCACGAGATAAGTCTAAAAGAAGGACTCCCGGTGATGCTACTACAGACAATCAATCAAGCTGCAGGTCTCTGCAACGGAACACGAATGAGAGTAATTAAACTCGGAAGGAAATGCATAGAGGCTGAAATAATGACAGGAACTCATGTGGGTAAAAAGGCATATATACCAAGAACGGTAATGAAAGCGATCGATTGTAGGTGGCAGTTCGTCCTGAAGAGAAAGCAATATCCGCTTTCGGCGTGCTTCGCAACTAAAAGCAACAAAGCCCAGGGTCAATCTCTTAACACTGTCGGACTGTATTTAACAAAACAGGTGACCAGCCACGGACAGCTCTACACTGCTATCTCTCGGGTCACAGATAGGAACGGACTGAAGGTGGTGATCGACGACATAAACAGTCCAGGCGAAGATATGGCGAAAAATATAGTCTACAAAGAAAATTTGTAATTTATCTGAAATTCGTATCATGTGTAAAAGTGCCTGGGATATTAAGGATTATATATATACATAAATAAAGTTTAAATCTTACAAACATCACTCTTGGAGATCGACTCAGAAGGGTAACAGTACAAAGAAACTAACATGTATTGTTAATCCTCTTCCTGATTTTTCTCAAAAAGCAAAACCTGGAAAAGGCTTCGTCCTACACGATGAATACACTACGGATCACAATACAGCGGAAAAAAAATCACAAATCAAAAAAAAAAAGAAAAAAAAACGCCTTGGCTACGCAGGCATTCCGTCTAACACTAGCAACACACGAAGCACATGGTTTCTTCGTACCTTCAGTACTTCGATCCAGCACTGATGGAGCTCGATCCCGCTCTGCTCCAACAAAACCGTGCGTGGTGGACGTCGTTGTGCATCGCCGTGGACGTGGAAGCCGGCACCAGGAAGGACATCACCGTCGAAATAAAACAAACAACCGTACCCTTTCGCCTCGAAGCTGATGGAGGCGACGAGCCGCGGCAAGGGAAAAGCAGAGATGCGCGTTGAAGGAGTCCGATCGCGACGACGGCGAGGACCTGGGCCAGCGACGGCGGAGAATCTGCACGCGGCGAGGGCCGGCGTGCGCGCCGCAGGAAAACGACGGCGATCGACCTTGCGCGGCGGAGGAAGGCCAGGTCGGCCACGAGGCGGTGCCATTGCTTGCACGCGAATGCGCAGCGGAAGAGGGACACCACATCCGATACCCGCGCGAGGATCTCGACGACGACGTCCTCCGGGAGTGCCGGGCAGCAGGACGACGAGGTGCGCATCTCGGGCGGCGGAAATGCGGCGGAGGCTGTGCGTGACTGCGTGAGGGGAAATGTGTTTTGGTGGACGGCAATTGTGTTTATGGGCTGGGCTGGAAGTTAATGGGCGGAGTACTGGAATGGAAAACTAATGGCGGCCCAACCAAAGTGTGCTGTCATAAATTCCCTAAAAATGATGCAAACTTAAACAATTCAAATGGTAAACGAATGCCGTTGGTGCAATCAAAGTTCAGGTATGGCCCAGAAAAATTACGCTAGAAAATGACAAATAAGCATTTTACATGAGTAAATGGTCATAAATAGAAGCTTTCGTGCAGTATACCTATTTTCTATAGAGAAGAAAATAACCCTTTGGTTTCGATGTGCAGTTGGGCTGGACTAATTAATGATGGGCTGCTACTGGAGAACAACCAGGTGAGCTGAAACCAATAAGGACAAAGGGATTACACCGACCCAAAATATTAAGAAAATGTATGTAAAAAAAATAAAATTTACAAACATGAACCTTCAAGATTATTCAGTGAACAAAATATTAGTTCTGGCTAGCCGCGCGATCCGCGCGGGCCACCTTGCTAGTTCTAATAAAACTAAGAGCAGGAATAAGTTCTTTTAGTCAGCACAACAATTCCAACATACATCTGTTCGATGTAGCATGTATGTAGCCAATGTAGGACAGTGAAAACTGCAGGAAATGCACAAATAAACTGTAGACACTGCGTCTCAGGTTGCACTAAACAAGTTCCCAGACTCGCCCGGGGCTACCATGAAGGACATTTACTGACAGGCGGCGTCTCATGGTAGTTAACAGGAGCAGCAACAAGACCTGAAGAATGCACTCTGGTAGCTGAAGCAGCAAATGAAGTTTCTTCACGTAAGCTTGAGAACATGGTGATCTTTCAGGTTTTACCTGACATTGTAAGTTATCAACTTCTCCTATCTTGTGGATTTTGTGATTGATCAGATCCTCACATGCGAAAAGATGCTGACTTAGCCTGTGCATTCTGCTTGTCTCAGTTCAAGAATGAAGCAGCGAAACATCAACGACTGAACAATGTTGGACTTCGGATGCCAAGGCCTCTGTCAATTTATCGGAAGTTTCAGAACAAGGCAGCCGAAGCTTCCGCGTTTCGGAACTCATACCAGATGCTGCTCCTCTCCAGGGAAATGCTGGTCAGAGGATGCATCAAACTGGCCGGCGCGATCAGGAGAACGGCGGTAGTCTGCTTCACGCCATCGACAGGCGCTGACGAGGATGATCTCCCTTACTCGCAGCTTGACAAGGCGACCCATTCACTGGGGAGAGGGGCATTTGGCCCACTTTACTTGGTCACTTGACGTTCACTGTTGGCGACTCAGGCGACCCATCTCAAATTGTTGTCACGTTTGCTTAATCGTTTGTAGAATTGGGAAGATCCAGAATTATTCGTACCGTGTGTTCGCGTTTCAGTAATCTAATAATGTCCAAACTCCTCTCCACCGCCAAAAAAAAAAAGTCCAAACTCCTCGGATAGAATCACTGCTGGGCTCCTTTTAGTTGGGCCTGTTTCCCATTTGACGCTGAACAATAAAGATGCCTGAATGTTAATTACTTCGTTTTGAATGAGAAAAAGGAACTGACTATAACAACTGCTATGCAAGTCATTGCATTCCGCTCCACACGTCTGAATACTGGTTCTGAAGAGGTTCCTCTGTCAACCAAACACAGTCTTAGTTGTCTCGTGTCTACTGAGCGGCTGCCACACATCACTCCCTCGCAAGTCCCCTAGCAACGAGACCGAGACCGAAACGACAAAAAGATAAGAATCTGGTCTCATAAAACAAGAAGATAAACACGAGTGAGACCAGACCTGCGACAGCTTAACCAGAAAAAAACAAAATCACAATGTCATCAACCTCATGGAGCCGCTGCCCAACTAATCTAGCCCCTAGACGCTCAGCTTCTTTGAAAATCTAGTAATGTAGCCACTTGGCGCTCATGTAGCAGCAGCGGTACAGCATAAGCGACAATCTGAACGGTATCTGTTCGTCCATCAAGGAGTGCACGTAAAGCCAAACGTTCTGTTCCATTTGCAGGCTTGCAGCGTCACGGATACTGGACTCATGAACGCTTCGTGTGTCAAATTTGCCAAGACCCCGGCAATCACCGACGATGACAGTGTAGAAAGTACAGTCCTTCGCTGGTGGTTGCAGAGTGTTTTTCGGAACCGAAGCTGAAAATTCCCAGGACGCGGATCCTGACGAAGAGATGCGGCTAGGCGCTTACTTTTGCGAGATTTTCAGCGGATCGCCATCTGAAAGCTTCGTCACCAGACAGCAGCATCTGAACTCCCTGGTGCTCGCCAAGTATGAAACCTTCCAAAACAATGCTGCTTACATGGCTGATAAGATGGCGGTAGTAACGTTTTGGACCACTCGTGTGGTTGTGGAGCGATGCTGTTGGTGGAGCGGAGCATGTCGTAATCTCGCAACCCAAGCGATTAGGGATGAGGTTAGCGCGCCCTACTTAACTCTACTGCTGTTTGGTAGCATGTTGCTGTCCATCTTTAGCTAGAATTATCCTCCTCCCAAAATGAAAAAAAAAGGGAACTATATCTAGGATTCAGCCGAGCTAGAAAATTTAATCCGCTTGCTGTGTGCTAACACGGCGTTATATAAAAAATCGCATGAAATTACTGTAACAACTTGGCATTCACCTCCTCATCCCAACGAGTAAAATTTTTGCAGGTTGCAGCCATGCATGAGAATGTGCGTTGACGATGACAGGTATAGAAGAAAGTACAGTCCTTGAGCTGGTAGTTGCAGAAATATACTGTCCGACTGAAGCAGAAAGTCTCAGGACGCGCGAATCCTCACGAGGCACGAGTGCGCGCTTGCTTTTGACAGCCCTTTTGGCTTTTGAGCAGATTTCATGCCGTCAAGAGTTGCTTGCACGACGTTCCTGAAACTGAAAGATCGCCTCCGTCTGAACCTTTTCATCTGTCATCAAGTGCTCGCCAAGTACGAAAACCATTCGAAAACACCTGTGCTGCTTTCATGGCCGGCGATAAGATGATGACCCAACCCAAGTGGGCGTGGAGCGACGGCGTTGGTGGAGCAGGCGGGGCATGTCATGGTCCCACATCCGAAGTGTTTATGGACTGGATTAGCATGTCGTTTTTCCCACACATGACTGCCTGGTTGGTAGCATGTAGCCGTCCGGCACTCCAGCACTTTGCTAGTACTCCTACACTGATTTGAGAAAGGAGATGAGCAGCTGGGTCCCTGCAAAATTTGGATCCGCGCTGGTAAGATGGCGTGATCATTAACAGGGTGAGATTGGTAATGCCGTTTTGTGCCCTTGTGTCAGGTCTGTTCATATCCTCGCACTGCTTGGTTGCTAGTCTGGCGAGAGTGAAGCAAGAGACGTGGCACGAAGATGGATGGACACAGTATGGAGAGCATGTCGTCATGTTACGCGGGGTTATGGGTTCCAGCCAGTTCGATGTTTCCATGCATTACACAGAGATCCAGAGTTTGACCTTCTAGATACAACGAAGGGACGAGCGAACAAGTCTAGTGCTGGTATGATCCAGCTTGCTGTCGCCATGGACACGCGCAGTTTTAATCTATTCCTACTTCTTAAAACCTCACGCGCGAGAACACGGAGGGGTTTACTGCATGCGTATTATATGACGCACAGCACGACTCCGAGAAGCTTTCAGGCCAGACCGCAGCAAACAAAACGGCGTGCTCAGTGACAGGATGCCATGCCATACCAGCTGCCTTTTCCTTTTGTTGTCCATTTCCTTTTTAAGTCGAAGGTTGTACCGGTACGAAGAAGCAGAGCACCGCCCATCGGGCTGACGAACAACAGAATAATCTGCAGCTTTGGTGTACTAAATTTTTGTAATCTATCCGCCGTTTACAGCTGGGAAACAGAGCCCAAATTCCTCTGACGCTGACCCCAACGGATACGGCCAGCCAGTTCAGGCCGCAACGCACGTTCTCCAGGCGAGGGAGAGACCTAACCCATGTTCTACCAAGGCGTAATGACCTTTGTTGATCACAATAATTGTCATTATCTGGCTGATTTGATTGCCCTATGAGTTGTGCCGTTACATTCTTGATGAGAAAAGGCTGGAATTTTTCTTTCTCTAATTTTCAGGACAAAAGAAATCCTCGGTTTCAAGGACCTAGTAAACCCGGCCAATCGAATCACAAAAATGCCCCTGAAAGGGACGCCAGCAATTGACATCAGCACACGCGGCTTCCTTGTCGTCTCTGGTGCCAGCTGCTGCAGTGCTAGGTTCCAGTGCACAATTTGAGGGTTGAAAAGCAGCAGCAAAATCTGAAAACAAAAGGGCGATAAGCCAATCCGATTTGGAGCCGCCTAGTAGTAAAGAAGGAACTTCGCCCAAGTCAAGCACCCGCTTTCCCTTGCATTATTCGGTGGGAGGGATTTTGAAGGAGTAGAGCATTGCTGTGGGGAATGGGGAGGAGGAAGCGGAGGGGAGGCGGCGGAATGGCGGATGCGGCATGGTTGATGCTGCTACTGGCCTGCTGCGGCTGCATTTGGTCCACCGGACAGATCTTCGTTGCTGCTGACACCGACCCTAATGACCGTGAGTTAGAGCTTGAATTTTTCTGTATTCTTTCCATCAGTACAGTTGTTATTTTGTCTGGAAGAGTTCCGTTTGGTAGTTTTGTCGAGATGAAGTGAGAATTTTGCTTGAAAAGGGGCAATTATTAGTGCTTCCGTCAGAAGGGGGTTGTTGTTGGTACTGTGCTCCGATTGATTCAGAAGGAATGTCTGGAACCGCTTCCTTCTAGCCAAATTTTGGTTTGTTCTTGTTGTTTTCCTCCAGTTTTGTTGTTATTAAATATATTTGTCTAGAATTTAGGTTTCGAAAGTCTGTACTTTGTGCAAGAATGTGCTGAATTTAGATCCTTTCTACATTGTGGACACCATGTTGCATGAATTCAGCTCTTTGTTCAGGCAAAAGATCGTGGGTTTTTTTTTTTGTTTTTTGTTTTTTCCTGATAGTTTCGATTCTGAAAAATTAGACATGTCTTTCGGGATCTCCTCTCGGTGTTTGTATTGCCTTCCTGTCCCCCTGATGTGGCTTGCTGCTCCTCATGCAATTGTTGATGGACTTGAGAGGGCAATCGAGCAATGGGAATGCACTGGATTCGGGATACAGAGAAAACTAATTTTTCTGTACTGTTTTACTTGTGGTTGCTTATGCCCAAATGCTGGCTGATGCCACAAAACAACTAGTGGGGAGCAGTGCTTGTACTCAAAATATCGCAATCTAGTTTTAGTGGACTTGGTTTGATTCCATTCCATGCATATGCATATCTTACCATTTCAACTTTGCAAATGAACTAGGATTTTGAATTACACGTCCTATATCTACTGTTCTAATTTGGCCTCATTTACATGCAGTTGCTGTCCTCAATACACTCTTTACTACTCTGAATTCTCCTGGCCAGCTCCAAGGTTGGCAAGCAAGTGGCGGTGATCCTTGTGGCCAATCATGGCAGGGCGTCACTTGCTCAGGATCAGGGGTCACTGCAATGTAAACCTTGCGACACAATATAAGTTCCTAGCAGAACATAGCACGGTTTCATTTCTGACTCCCGCTAAGTATGTTTCCCTTTGTTTAATTCTGTAGCAAATTGTCAAACTTGGGACTCTCCGGGAATTTGGCCTACAATATGAGTTACTTGGGTTCCTTAGTTGAGCTGTGAGTACCGGTTGGCAAATTCTACCTTTCAGTCAACCTTGTTTGGTGTGGGAGTTCAGTTGATAATCATCCCATATCAATTATCGTTGCAGTGACATGAGTCAAAACAGCCTTGGTGGTGGAAGTCAGATACAATACAACCTTCCGACTAAGAAGCTTGAGAGACTGTAAGTTCCTTGAATGATTGCATGTATAGGAAATTTTCTTTTAACTATTCTGGCGGCATGAATCTTTACATGATTCTTGCTCTGCAGCAATCTTGCAGGGAACCAGTTTGGCGGAAATATACCCTACTCTATTTCCACAATGTCTAATCTTAAGTATTTGTGAGTACCTTTGCAGCATTTAATTTTTCTCTTGAAATGTGTTTGATCTGGAAGGTCTATATCAGTTTTTCCTTTTATATGCAGAAACCTTAATCATAACCAGTTGCAAGGAAATATGGCTGACGTGTTTTCCAGCCTTTATAGTTTGACAACACTGTGAGTACCTTTTTGTGGGCATTTTCAACAGCTCTTCATTGTGTTGTTTAATATCTCATTTTCTCTATGTTCTCATTGTGTTTCTATCCTCATCTTATTATTATTTATTTCATTTGCTGCAGAGATCTCTCCTTTAATTCTTTTACTGGTGATCTACCACAAAGTTTCAGTGGACTGTCAAGCCTGAAACAGTTGTAAGAAAGGACACATGTGGTTTTATTTTCATCTTCTAGACATCTTTTTTAGTATGTCTTTCATTAACCCATACCTTTTCATCTCAGATATTTGCAGAACAATCAGTTTACTGGTTATATCAATGTCCTAGCTAATCTCCCCCTTGATGATTTGTAAGTAATAAACTTGGTGATTGATTGGTGCTTTATTTGCATACTCAGCACCGTATCTGATACATTTCTTACCTATAGGAATATTGCAAGCAATCGTTTCACTGGTTGGATTCCTGATCAGCTTAAGAAGATAAACAGTTTACAGTGAGTTCTCTTGACTTCTTCACCTACGGCTGTTAGGGAACTATATCTTAGTCAAATATTTTCTTGTGTATAGGACTGATGGAAATTCTTGGAGTACGGGACCAGCACCACCTCCTCCTCCATATACAGCTCCTCCCCCTCCAAACCGCCCCCCCGGTCAAAACAATGATGGCTCTTCAGGTTCTGGTGGCAAATCTGGGATAGGTGGTGGAGGTGTCGCAGGCATTATCATATCATTGCTAGTTGTTGGAGCAATTGTTGCATTCTTTGTGGTAAAAAGAAGAAAACGCAAAGCTGCAATGGAAGAACACTTTGAACAGCAGCTGCCATTCACTTCTTTCCCTTCTAACGAAGTTAAAGGTCAATTCTTTTGATGATCATCACACTTGAGATAATGTTCTGTTTAACTAATCGTGCAACAATATTCTTATACAGATGTCCCCTACATGAAGCCTATCGAAGATGCTACCACAATAGATGTAGATTCTTTGGCTTCCCCTGCTTCAGTTAGTTTGAAACCACCTCCTAAGATAGAGAGCCACAAGTCATTTGATGATGATGATTTTTCAAACAAGCCTATCGCAAAGAAAAACAACACAACACCTATAAAGGCAACTGTCTATTCAGTTGCAGATCTACAGATGGCAACAGATAGCTTCAGCTTTGACAACCTTGTCGGAGAGGGTACTTTTGGACGTGTTTACAGGGCACAGTTCAACGATGGAAAGGTATGCTTTATATTCTTGTTTCGTAATTCCTATAATTTTTCTGAATGCACCTCATTCGTGAAAGGGTGGCAATTACACAGTTCAACATGCTTTATATTTCTATCCTTTCAGTTAGTGTGGTTACATGTGTGCAATAGGCCTTTAGGCAACGGTTTGCTGTATATATTACCTCATTCATGAAAGTGTGGCAATTACACAGAGCTAAATGGAAAAATTGTAACGTTCAGTGCAAGACATTTTATAATCAGTTTTGTAATGGAGAAGAAAAAAAAGGAGAAAAAGAGAATAGATGCCTCACAAATCGACTTCTTTTTGGTTCTTAGTGAAAGCTTGGATTCTAGTTTTTTAGAGATGTGGATTCCACGTGCATGCTAACTAATGTTTTTCTAGGCAGCCGAAAACAGAATGTGAGCCATTTGAATATGTAACACTTATTTCCTGTCTAAAAAATTGACATCTGTCATCTTTACTCTATTCAGGTTCTTGCCATCAAGAAACTAGACAGTACTGTGATGCCATTCCAATCATCTGATGACTTTGCTGAACTGGTCTCAAACATCTCAAAGTTGCACCATCCAAATCTCAATGAGCTAGTGGGTTATTGCATGGAACATGGACAGCACTTACTTGTGTATGATTTCCACAGAAATGGATCGCTTCATGATCTACTCCACCTTTCAGACGATTACAGCAAGCCACTTAGCTGGAACTCTCGTGTCAAAATCGCACTAGGGTCCGCCCGTGCACTGGAGTAAGTAAAAAATAAAGTCTTTATATTGTGTTCATCAGGATGGTAGGCATTGAGCTTTCGTGATTCTTGCATCATACATGACTTTGAATATTGTACAAGTTTTCCATATTGTGTGTCCCAATCAGACTGGACAGTAACATAGGCTTGTTTATTTTCACCCATTCTCAGTTGCATAAGCAAGTTAGCATTAACTTTTGTTTTCTATTGGCACTGCATTTCTGTCGACCCTATTATGCTATACGAATCTTTTAATTGTTTGCATCTTTGTGTATCATACATAGCCTTTATTTGATGCATATCTTCTGATTGTTGATTGCTGTTTAAATAGCATCAACCATTATTGCCTGAATGATTTTAGAACCTGCTTCAGTGACTATTTGTTCATTACATGACCTAGTGTAACATAGTGGTTCCTTTGAACCAGGTAGATTCCTTACCATTTCTGAAATAAATTCGCAGGTACCTTCATGAAATTTGTTCTCCCTCCATTGTTCATAAGAACTTCAAGTCATCCAACATTTTGCTGGACTCAGAATTCAGTCCACACCTTTCAGATGCTGGATTGGCAAGCTATATTCCTGATGCTGAATTCCAGGTAACCTCTGATTGCATGGTTTCATGTGCATACATTCAGTACACTAATGAATAACTTGGTTGCTTAGCTATTAAATATGAGTTTAATGAGCTTACAAAAGTTGCTGCAATGATTTATACAGTAACGGAGAAAGAATTTATGCCTTATCTGTGCTCTTGGTTATTTAGTTATGTATGAACTATGCTATTCGAACCTTTCTTTTACATGCTATGGCTGACTAAACATCCCTATGTTACCACCCAAAATAAAAACTTATACAGGCAGCAGAGCAAAGTGCCGGATACACTGCCCCAGAGGTGGACATGACTGGTCAGTACACCCTCAAGAGTGATGTCTACAGCTTTGGAGTTGTCATGCTTGAGCTATTGACAGGACGTAGACCTTTCGACAGGTAGACTCGTAACCAGTTTTCAGTTATTAAATAATTGCAAGTTATGTACTTCATGATACTGTATGTCATTGCTTAACTGTTTGCATTACAGCTCTAGATCGAGGTCAGAGCAGTCACTCGTGCGGTGGGCGACTCCCCAGCTGCATGACATTGATGCATTGGACAGGATGGTTGATCCTGCACTCAAGGGTCTGTACCCTGCAAAATCGCTATCCCGATTTGCTGATGTGCTCGCCCTTTGTGTCCAGGTAGGAGTTCCATTCTCCACAATGCAAATTAGT
The DNA here is from genome assembly GCA_012490785.1 of Eragrostis nindensis. Lineage (NCBI taxonomy): Eukaryota > Viridiplantae > Streptophyta > Magnoliopsida > Poales > Poaceae > Eragrostis > Eragrostis nindensis. The sequence continues at coordinate 169,800 of JAAXCT010000702.1, read as the reverse complement.
CACAAGAAGCAAATATATCCATCTGAATAATATCTGAACCCGTGAATCAAATTCTTGTTGCAGCCCGAACCAGAGTTCAGGCCACCAATGTCAGAGGTGGTGCAAGCATTGGTTCGTCTTGTTCAGAGGGCTAACATGACGAAGAGAATGCTTGATGGTGACACTTCTCGAGTAGATGACCAGGACCAAGATTTCATATGACAAAACCCCAGACCTTTCCGTAAAATCTCATGTTGTATTTATTTTGTTCGCGTAGTGTCTAGCAGAGAAAAAAGGTGGAAGAAGATCATTCGGGAAAATAAATGGAAGAAATCATTTTGGCTTCCCCAGTACATAATCTGATAATCACAAAAGATTGGTGTTCTATGATTGTATTATGTATACAAAACAGTACCTAGATCTTACATAAATTCTATTCGGTTGTATTCATTGGCTAGATTATATGCAAATACATCAGATAAACAGAAGTGTGGTGTCAAGTTCGCTGAAGTTAAAACATCAAGTGGATTCTTTTTAGGATATACTTTGGAGGGTATGATCTTGAATACGTTGTCCAAAAATCTCTTCCATTCAGCATTCCCTTACTACAAAGGTGCATATATGGTTACAGAAAAGAATACATGAGGCTGACAAAACAGTTTTTCAGGTGCTGCTGCTACTTTTTACTGTGAAACTCAATATATAGGCTCAATCAAATCAAACTGTCTGGGCCGTCCGGATGATGTGAGAATTCACACGCTTCAGCCTCAACACAGATTCCACATGCGCTCTCAGTGCATGCCTTTCTCCCAATCTGCAAAGAAAGTACTCTCTTGCTCAATTTCTTCATTACATTGCCATATCAAAACTTCCCGTCCCCACACCTCTTTTACCTGGTGGTCTCGGCTCGTCGCTTCGCTTGATCTGCAATCCGAGAAGACGGCATTGTGCTGCTGAGAATATGATCAGAGAACGCCCTCCTTTGATAATCTCTCTGCGAAAGTGCCCACTTGACCTCCCGGTCCTCCTTGCCGAAGTCCCTCTTCCTTGTAAATGCAGTCTGAAGCATGAACAATGCAGCCATGAACAAACTCTCGGAGGGAAAGCAGAAGAATAACACTGATGTACCTTTCTTTCGAACAGCAAGTTCCATGCTTTGCCACTGAGGATGTACTGGACGGTTATCTTGATGAAATCAAGAGGGACATAGAACACCAGGCTGTAAAGCCAAATGACCCCGGCCCAGCGCCATCCGATCGCGCTGATGGAAGCGAAGCTGATGGTCGCATATACGGCAACAAGGGTAGCCACCTGCAGATCAAGAAGAATTCACCTTACCTAGCCAATTTACAACAAGCGTACTACTGATTTCAGTTGACTACGACTGACAAGAACTCTCCAAATTTTGATGCATTCAATCCTTCTTCTTGATTGATCCAGAGACTTACCAGTTGTGCTACTATGAAAGCGCAGATCAGCAGAGATCCAGGTCTGTCGAGGAACGAAAAGCCCCGGCTTCGTGTGACGAAGATTAGAGCCTGGCTGATGATGCTGACCTGCAGATACATCGCTGACGAGATCTTTTCAACGTCTTTCTTGATGGACTTCACCTTGAAATGTGTCTGCAACTCAGAAACACAAAGTCAGTTAATCTATCAAACACATCTTCAGGTCTAGATATTCTTTTTGCGAAGTACTTCAGATCTAGATTTTGTGACTGATGTTGTGCTTTACCTCAAAGAATGTGGTCCTTGTGACTGCCCAATAGAACAATACAGTGACCAAAGCCAGGTAGGTTCCCATGACAACTCCAGTTGCAAAGATCTCTTTCAGCTTCCACCGGTCCGGTCTTGTCGACGGCTTCACGCGATCCTTGGATATTGTCATGATGGTCCCTGATCAGATCACATACCAATTCATCAACATGAAGTTGATGCGTGGTCATGCAAGCATTTCAGATAATCAGATTAGATGACAAGTTCAGAGTTGCATCACCGTCATTCAGTATGGCTATGATTAGAACCATAAACGGAGGGAAGTCGTACTCCCAAATTAATGCCAGAAGAGCAAACCCAACCTGTACGCATGGAAGAAATATTTACCTGAACCCTAGTTGCAATGAAAGAGCCATGTTATAGGTCCGTTTGATTCTTACCACTATCCGTATGGTGATGGACACGGCATAAATCTGCAGAGATAGCAGCGGTTACAACAAGCCAATTTAATCGCTGAATTTTACTGTGTGGTGTGAATGCGTGAATTTTAACAAGGAAAACAAACCGTGTAGTTCTTCATGCGCTGGAATATGGCGCGGCTAGTGAGGACGGCGCTGACGATCACGCTCAGGCCGGGCTCCGTGAGGACGATGTCGGCGGCGCCCCTCGCGGCGTCCGTGGCGTCGGACACGGCGATGCCGATGTCCGCCTTCTTCAGCGCCGGCGCGTCATTCACGCCGTCGCCCGTCATCCCGCAGATGTGGCCCTTCGCTTGTAGGATCCGCACGATCTCGTACTTGTGCTCGGGGAACACGCCGGCAAATCCGTCAGCCATCTCGACGAGCTCGTCGACGGGCACCGCCGCCGCGTCCTCGCCGTTGTGGCGGCCGAACAGTGACGCCGACGGGTGCATGTTCGTGCCCATCCCCAGACGACGGCCGGTCTCCTTTGCAATGGCCAGGTGATCACCTGCAAGGACAGAGACACTGATCAGTGATCAAGTTCTTGGTATGGCAGGGGCCAATGGTATGGCAGGAACTAGCAGAGCACAAGTTCATGCCTATGCGTATGTACCTGTGATCATCTTCACGCAGACTCCAAGATTGAGCGCTCTCCGGATGGTGTCGGCGCTGTCGTGCCGTGGTGGATCGAACAGTGGCAGTAGGCCACAGAGGATCCATGGTCCACCAGGGCTGTGCTTTGATTTTTCTGGGATTTCCTGTTTCAAGTCATCAGACAATTGTCAGGTAGAAACTGATGTCTCAGAGGTCAGGTTGCAGTGACCACCAGATGAGTTTGATTCGCCACCTGGTATGCAACCGCTAATGATCGGAGGCCCCTTTCGGCAAATTCATCAATTACTGTCTGCACCCTTTCAGCGAGATCATCCTTGTTGTAGCACAAATTTAAGATCTGAAACATGAAGAGAATCAGAAGATCACTGAAGAATGGAGTTCTGAATGATAGTAGTAGTTCAGAAAGAGCCGTATAGAGGACTTCACCAAACAGAAAGCAAATGTACTAAAATACAGTGATGAATTTCAACAGGACTACCTGCTCTGGAGCACCTTTGCTGACCCTGAACCAATTGCCGTTGGAATCAATGTATGTTATTGCTGTTCTCTTATCAGTGGGATTGAACGGAAAAAAATGAACCTCGGTGATGTTGTTGCGTGCCTGAAAAATGAACCTCTTAGTTATTCTTTCTGAGAAATGGAACAGATAGCATCCATGAACCATTCTGAATGTGTAAACTTTATTGAAGAAATTCAGAACCTCTCTGGAATCAGCTAGCATGTTTATGATGGCCATATCAATTGCATCTTGATTCTCCAATCTTGATGCTCTTGCAGCTAAAAGGATAACCATATCCTTGTCCACTTCTCTGCTGAAAACCTGATATACCAAATGATGGATTAGTTAGCACACCGATCGTGAGATAAAAGGATGCTTTTTTTCCTAACAAAAAACAAAGTGAAAACCTCAATCAGGTTTTTGTCAACAGTAAGGCGGTTGAGAGTAAGAGTTCCAGTTTTATCACAGCACAAAACATCCATTCCTGCCATTTCCTCAATGGCCGTCATCCTTTTAGTTATTGCACCCTGCAAAGATTAGAAGAAACTTAATGATACATGAAGTATTAGCTATTCTCTAAATGAAGATGACAACAATAGCGTCGAACACCTGTTGTGATAGATGATGAGAACCAATTGCAAGAGTGACCGACAGAACAGTCGGCATTGCGATCGGTATGCCTCCTATCAGAAGAACAAGCACATTGTTGATTCCATTTCGGTACGACCGGTGTTGTACTGGGAACATGATGATAACCTCAAGAATCACACCTATCACGATCGAGCATATACAGAAATTCCCTATGCAGACCAGAACCTAAAATTTAAGTAGGAAAATTGTCATAAACCACTGGGAAATATATGCAATTAGAGTTTATCATGCCAAATTACATTCTGAATATTATGATGATTTACCTTCTGGAAATGTCCAACAACCTCTGTGGAGTCCACCAAATGAGCTGCTTTTCCAAAGAAAGATTGAATTCCGGTTGCAATGACAACAGCTTCAATTTCTCCATGTTTGCACGTTGAACCACTGAACACTAGGTCGCCGGTCCTCTTGGTGACCGGAAGGGATTCACCAGTTAGAGCTGACTGCATGACGGAGGCACACAAAGAAAACCAGTTCACTTCAAGCAACTACAGTACTAGCTACGTTACTCTTATGAGCAACATCAGGTTATTGTGTGGTACTTACCTGATCAACTTTCAGAGGATCTCCTTCTAGCAGTCGCGCATCCGCTGGGATAATATCACCAAGTCTGATGCTGACAATATCTCCTGGTACTAAAATAGAAGCATCCAGCTCTTGCCACTGCCCATCCCTAAGAACCTGAATGCACAATAATGTATGGACACCGCAAGATCAGACTGAAACCAGCACATTCCTGTTCTGTTCTTACATACCTTTGTTTTTAGCGCTAAGCGCGCCATGAGAGCTGCAGCAGCATTGTCAGCATTATTTTCCTCAATGAAGCTGATTGTTGAGTTGATAATCAGCAGGCAGACGATCCCAAGGAAGTCCTCCCAGTCCGGACCTTGACTCTGAACAAAGAAAGGTAAATACAATAGTTCCATTATATTGTCAACTTTGAAATTGATCCCTCATATCTTGCTTTTGCTATCAATAGCACTCATACAAAGACTTCTTGAGTATAAACAAGTCAGAAACATAACCTAGAAAGTTAACAACTTACGCCTCCATTTGCCAAGATCAATGCCATCACTGCTGCTGCCTCCATCACCCAGGACAAAGGGTTCCACATAAAGCTCAGGAACTTCAGAATCTTGTTCTCCTGGCAGGAAGAAAATCAAGAACCAAAATCATGATTTCAGAATAGGCGCATCATCCAGGAAAACAGAGGGGAGTCAGAATGGTTAACTTACACGTTTCTCCTCCAATCTGTTTGGACCAAACAGCTGCAACCGATCTGCAGCGTCCCCTGATGAGAGCCCACCGCGTGACGTATTCAACTGCTCAAACACGTCTTCCAGGGGCAGGCTCTCCTGCACACACACAATGCACGGCATCTTCAGAGAACACGATCGATGGCACTTTGCACTGTCTTAACTGAATGCTGAATGCACTTACCAAATCAATCTCTTCGCTGCTAAACTTCTCGAGTCCGAGCAGAGGGTTACCCAATCCATCATCCATCGCTGACCCCCGGGCGAACTACGATCTGCAGTTCATCAAGCAGAACATGGTACACTCTTCATGTAACTGAATTGCACATTCACATGAACCCGGGGAAGAAAAAATATGCAATGTGATGCAGGATCGAAGAACTTACCGTTCAAGAAGCTGATGGGCAGGGCATTGGCGGCTTGGCGCAGTGGTTGTTCTTGAGGTGGTAAGAGTGAGGGGAGCTAGCAGTTGGGCTCCGGTCCTTTTTACCCGCCATTTTGGCAGCCCCAACCACCGTTCAAACTTAGCCGGCAGGAGGCAGCTGGCTGTCACTCCAAACCAAACAGTCGCCTTCCTTTAGCACCAAAAATGGCTGCAGGTGGGACTCATCTCTGCCCAAGGTTGCAACTACCAGTACATGGCTACATGCAAATAAAATTTAGGTGAAATATTAATGATAACCATTAACCAAGTAATGATGTGCCATGGGACGTTAAGATCTGAAGTCTGAAAATAGTACTCTTCTCAAGACGATCGTAGACAGTGGGCTTGCGCATGGTCGGGCCGATCCGTAGGAAAGCCCAACTGATAATACCGTGGGCCCCGAAGGCTTCATGCAAAGTCACTTTTTCTTGGGCTCATATGGGCTTTTCGAGGTTTTTTTGCAGGCTCCCTGGGTAGGCCTGTCACGTCAAGGTTTGTCGACTCGTTGGGCTCTTTTTTTTTTTGAGAAAAAAAATACTCGTTTTCTGAGTGAGTGAGGGTATATACCACGGAAATGTAGAGCGCACCAGGCGCCAAAAGGCATCCTCCAGACCTCCACCACCACATCCGCCTCAGCCCGGCTCTTGTCCCTTTCCACCGCCCCAAAATCGCCACGCCCCCTTATCATCCGTCCCCCGCGTTAAAAAACGCGGCGAACTCTCCGCACCCCCCGCTTCTGCTCCGCCCGCCACTTCGCCTCCCTTCTTCTGCTCCTCCGGTGAGTTCCCTCCCCTTCTCTCCCAACCCGTCCCCTGTTGAATCAACTGAAGCCCCTGAGGCACTCACCTTGAGTGACTACGCTGCGTCTCTGTTTAACACGCTGCCGCTTGCGCGATGCCGTTCCCCAAGGAGATGGGGGCGGTTCCGCGGGTTGCTGATTTGCGTTGCAAGCGAAAAGTCACTAGGCGAGTAGGCAGTAGGATTTGTGGGGTTTCTTAGGCATCTGGAATCTGCAATTGATCGGCGGTGACATGGAATACACTGCACTTGTTATGCTAGCGCTAGCCTGTTGGATACTGGAGAGTGGTGATCGGGAGGCACCGAAGATAGATTCTAGACGATTAGAAGCATGTGGTCCGAGCACCAAACCTGATGTGTTGGTGTTGGGAAATGGCCTGAAACGAGGTCCAGATTGCCTCTTCTGAGTTCCTCGACCTCACCGTTAATTGCTTCGGCAAATTATTGATACCTGGAAAAATTGTGGTACTTGACTGATAGAATTTAAAAAATACCTCGCGGTTCATGAAGCTATTAGTTAATTACTCCATCATGATTCATGAAGCTATTTGTTAATTACTCCATCATGATTCATGAAGCTATTTGTTAATTACTCCTCCTGGTTATTATGCAGCTTTCCTTCCCGCTGCGCGCATTGTTTAAAGCAGATCTGACAACAGCTTATTAAGAGACGATTCTTCTTCAGTATGGATACTGGCTGCCTGTCATCTATGAACATTACTGGAGCTAACCAGGCAAGGGCATTTTCGGGACAGCTTCCTACTCAGAGATGCTTCTCGAGTGGTCACCGTACGAGCTTCGCTGTGAAATCTCTCGTCTTAAGGAACAAAGGAAAGAGATTACACCGCAGGCTTGGTGCTTTGCAGGTTCATATTTTGTCCCTGTTTTCACAATTTTAAGGATTTCTTGCGAAAGTATGATTGACTGGCTTTTATTCAGGTTGTCTGCCAGGATTTTCCGAGACCTCCGCTAGAAAACACTGTAAACTATTTGGAAGCTGGGCAACTATCTTCATTTTTCCGGAGCAGTGAACGCCCCAGTAAACCATTACAGGTCGTCATTGCCGGTGCAGGTCTGATGTAAATCATGATAAATTTTAAACAGATGAATATTTTTTGTGCACTGCTGAACTTCGAATACAATCTCAGTTGCTGTTAGCTTTATTATATTGTGACCTGACTTTTTCAGGATTGGCTGGGCTATCAACAGCAAAGTATCTCGCAGATGCCGGTCATAAACCCATATTGCTTGAGGCAAGGGATGTTTTGGGTGGAAAGGTCGGATGGTTACATGATTGCTTGCTGCATATTGATTAGCTCATGCTCACTGTTTTTGTTTTCCTTTTATGATTCTTTTTGTTTGTTTACCAATTAAACAGATAGCTGCTTGGAAGGACAAAGATGGAGATTGGTACGAGACTGGTCTTCATATTTTTTGTGAGTTATACTTCTGTTCCTCTGAGATTGTCGGTATTATATTTGTTGTTTAGGTTATTTCTATTAGAAGCGTATTGTTAGTTTGTTGTTTTATACAATATTTACAAATTGTCAAGGCATAATGTCACATAAACTTTCTAATGAAAATCAGTTTTCTAGACAGTCTTACTTGAGTTCTTTTAAATGGACTTTCTACAGAACCTTGTTGAGAGTAATTTCTTATTCATACAGTGCCAAACTCTTCAAGCGTGAAAATTTTGTTGACTACCAATGTAGCAGTACAATGTTTTGGTGGTACTCCTCAAAAATGTTATCAACATTGTTAACCCATAATATCCATAAAGCCATAATTCTATATGTGTTTTACTGTTTACAAGAGTACATGACACTTTTCATGGTGTTCTTGTATGTAACAATGTACCTTTTTGGTTTAAGTTGGAGCTTATCCCAACATACAGAATTTGTTTGGTGAGCTTGGTATTGAGGATCGTTTGCAATGGAAGGAACACTCCATGATATTTGCCATGCCGAACAAGCCAGGAGAATTCAGCCGGTTTGACTTCCCAGAAACTTTGCCAGCACCTTTAAACGGTAAGACTATATGCAACACTGCCATTTTTGTTAAGGATTGCCTAGAGAACTCAGAAGTGCATTCTAGTATTAAGGGTTAGTTTGGTTGGACCCTGGGAAACCTGCCTGGCTCAGGCAGCGCTCCCAGGCGTCCGATTTCGGGTGCCTGCGGCAGCAGCACTGCCTGGCTGGCAAGCTGCCTGCCAGGTTTCCAAGCAAACACGCCCTAAGTCCCTCGTTGTGCTAAAATATATGGACAATATTAGGATCTACTTAGTATCAGCTATAATACTAATAAATCATTACCTCTGAGCTTTACTCTGCTCTCTGTGCATGCTTTTAATAGGAATATGGGCGATACTGAAGAACAATGAAATGCTTACCTGGCCTGAGAAGGTGAAGTTTGCTATTGGACTGCTGCCAGCAATGGCAGGTGGCCAACCTTATGTTGAAGCTCAAGATGGCTATACTGTTTCTGAGTGGATGAAAAAGCAGGTATGATTCTGTCTCAGACGATTTTTGTTATATAAGACATGCTGCCCTCTCATCACTCCTAGAGAACTTGCTGTTTGCAATAACCACCGCCTTTTCCTGTTGTCTTCATTGAGAAGTAGGGCTAGGTCCATAAATAAAATTGATTTATTTGCTGAACTTATTCTATACTTGTCCTTAGCCCACATCTGTGCAAGTTTACAATCAAGCAATGCTTATAGATATAATAACTGTTGCTGTCAAAGTCCAGAAATGTTCATTTCTAAAAGAACTAAGAAGTTCAGCAGTGTTCATTTCTAAAAGAACTAAGAAGTTCAGCAATGTTTCATTATTCCCAGCTGGGAAACTCTGTGCTCAATTTGTTTGACAGCAAAATAGAATAATAGGCATTATAGCACAATGGTGCATCTTTGTTATTTCATATACATATCAGGCATTTGTCATATTTGGTTTAATTTTTTCCTGTGTCGGATACAGTTAATATATCTTTCTTTTGTTCATGTTGAGCCATATGGTGCCTGATACAATTATTTGACCAGCACAGGGTGTTCCTGATCGAGTGAATGATGAAGTTTTTATTGCAATGTCCAAGGCACTCAATTTCATAAATCCTGATGAGCTATCAATGCAGTGCATTTTGATCGCTTTAAACCGATTTCTTCAGGTACAGCTCTTGTGTTTTATATAAGTGTATAGTATATTCTGTTTGGAGAATAGCTTTTCTCTGTATATTCTTTCTGTTTTTCTTGCTTATATTCCTTGTTCACTTGAGAAAATGCTGCTATTTATTTCCACCATGAAGATTAGCATATGGATCTTTGAAAAGGATTACTTGATGTACATGTGCAGGAGAAGCATGGTTCCAAAATGGCTTTCTTAGATGGAAATCCGCCTGAAAGGCTGTGCATGCCAATTGTTGATCACATCCGGTCTAGGGGTGGTGAGGTCCGCCTGAATTCTCGTATTAAAAAAATAGAGTTAAATCCTGATGAAACTGTGAAACACTTTGTGCTTACTGACGGAACTCAAATAACTGGAGATGCTTATGTTGTTGCAACACCAGGTGTGATTTGTTCCATGAACTTCTGTTTCCTCTCCTGTTATTTAGTTTAACTGACTATTTTGTGGATTTAGTTGATATCTTCAAGCTTCTTGTACCTCAAGAGTGGAGTGATATTTCTTATTTCAAGAAGCTTGAGAAGTTGGTGGGAGTTCCTGTTATCAATGTTCATATATGGTTAGTTGATTGAAATATTTTTTTTGAATGAATTTGATTGAAATATTTGGTTCTAGTTGGAAATGACTCCATTTGTGTTTGTTGTTATGCTTCTTCCTTGTATATTGTCTGAGACATTCCTGAGTATTTCTGTTATTTTAAATGTATTAGGCTTGACAGAAAACTGAAAAACACGTACGACCACCTTCTTTTCAGCAGGTATGTTTGCTAATCATATTGTACTTTTCTGTTGTTGCTTGTGCCTTTTTTGTGTTTTATCGAAATGTATCATGCCTTTATTCTACACACATTGTATAATGTATGTTTAATATGTCCTTTTTTCTGTATAGTATATATTGCCTCTTATATTGTTTCTTTTTTCCATTTTCGTTTCAGGAGTTCACTTTTAAGTGTCTACGCAGATATGTCGGTAACCTGCAAGGTACTAACCTGAGAACCTTATTAGTACTCCACAAATCAAATACAGTAGGGAATAGCATACTAAGGCATGAGCCATGGCCTCTTGTATTGCTTTTTAGGTGCTGTGCGACCTTCATGTGTATCACATAATGATCATCTGAACTTTTACTTTACTATAATTACGGTAAAAAGGTTCAGAAGTGCACGTGCTAGAAGTAATTCATTGTAAAATATAAGTATAGATACCTTGCACATCACATTTCAACCACCTGCGTATGTAACTTTGTTCTCGAACACGCATGAGAGTTGTGTATCATTATGTTAAGAAGAAATAAAGGGTCTAGAGCTCATACAACACACCCACTCACACAACTCATGCCGCACTAGAGTTACAAATTACATTTGCGCCTGTTTAGAGTAAATACTAAATAATGACCAACTGAAAGCTGAAAAAACTACCAACTATGAGCAGCCGAAGCAGTCAAAGCCGACAAATCCCGAGCTCCTGCTAGCTCCCACAGACATCGTTCACTACTTGCACTGCTCATGCTCAGGGCTGTTGCCATGTTTGGTGCAGCCCCATCAAATACACAAGAATTGCGATGTTTCCATAGTATCCAAGCTCCGAGCACAACCAGGGAATTAAACCCCTGCTGCAGCCTATCAGGTATTGCACGCCAGGCCTTATCCCACCAATCATCAAAAGGAGTTGTCAACTGACTGAGGAGCAAGCTGTTGTAGCCCGACCTGACATAATATAGAGTACCAGAGTTACCTAGCAAAGGGGCAGGAGACCAGGAGATTATTTATATTTTATTGCTCTTGGTCACACAGCAAGCATTGCTCTGGATGGGTGAGATCACGTCTTGCAAGCCGATCAGCTGTCCAGCATCTATCATGTGCCACAAGCCATAGGAAAAACTTACACTTTCCAGGGGCCCAAGTTTTCCAAATACTCCCATGGCCTAAACTGAATCGATCCTTGAAACATATGCTCATATTCTGATTTTGCTGAATATTGTCCGGTGGGAGATAGGCGTCATATATGAGCATCCTCGATTTCAGGTTGTAACCAGAAATCCATGCAATATCCCAAAGACCAAGATAATCAGCAATCACTCCAATTGATGATGTTCCACGCACATCATAAATCCAGAGATGGTCATTGAGCGCTTCTGTGACTGTTCACTTTTTGGCCGTTCTCTTTGAAATAACGGCATGTAGGGGCAACATATACGATACGCTGTCCATGTAGCCACTTGTCTTCCCAAAATAGAGTGCGAGTCCCATCTCCCACTTCTGTGATTACAGCCATGGAAAAGAAAGCCCTGACCTGTTCTTGCACTTGAACCGGAAACATACTCCATGGACGGTGAAGTTCAGTTTTTTGCAGCGACAACCTGCGCATTCTACAAGGCAATGTCCCCCGTTAGCCTCTCTCCTTCCCCTCCAAAGAAATCCTCTCCTAATCTTGCCGGTTGCTTTGATAGCCCAAAGAGGCAAGTCCAAATCCATCACCAAATAAATGAGCATGGCTGTCATCCTGAACTGCACTTGAATACCACGGCCTGCCCTACTCATAAGATCGGCTTTCCAGCCTGGTAATTGATCAGAAATCCGATCAATGATGGGTTGGATTTGAGCTTTGGTGAGCTTTTTCAATGAGAGAAGCAAGCCGAGATATCGACAAGGAAACTCTGAAATTTCAGGTGGAAGGTGCTGCTGTATTACCTCAATTTTCTGCTCAACACATTGAATGGGATATGCGCTGCTCTTCTGCACATTTGTTTTAAGTCCAGCTGCATCTCCAAAAAGATTAAGAATATCCATAGTTATCTCAGTGTCATTAGCCTCTGGCCGGAGAAAGAGCACCACATCGTCGGTGTAGAAGGAGATGCGATGTTGGAGAGCTTGAGTAGAGAGTGGCTGTAGCAAACCGTCCCTAGCTGCCATGGACACCATGTGTCCTAGCACATCCATCACAAGAATGAAGAGCGTCGGTGAAAGTGGATCTTGTTAGAGTAACCCTTGTGTTCTGGAATGTTTCTATAATATACTAGTGCTAACTAATGTTGTATTTCTGGAATTGTGTAGAACTGGTACTGTAGCAACCGACCTACTGTAGCTGCTGGCATGTTCTAGAGTCTTGTAGGAGTGTAGCAGCCAGCCAGCCCTATGTCTATAAATAGCACCTAGTGTGCAATGTGTATGAACCTTATGTGTGTCATTGTAACCAGCCACAATAAGCAATAAGGCTTTCAGTTCAGTCCAGAACTTCCAGCCTCTCTTTGCCTTCCTATTTCTAGCTCTCCTATAGTTGCTTGCTGCTGTCCAGCAGCTATTAAATCCAACATTTGGTATCCAGAGCCAGTGTTGTGATCCATGGCGTCAGCTCCAGCCAGGGAGGATGCTGCTCATCACCAGTATCGTCGCCGTTCCCCTTCCGTGCCGCGCCGTGGCAGGCGCAGAGACACCCGAGAAGTGGTGGTTGAGCGCGTTGTGAAGGAAGTCGGCGGCACTCCATACCCGCAGCTGACGCGCAGCAACTATGAGGATTGGAGTCTCCTCATGAAGGTGAAGATGGAGGCTCGAGGCCTTTGGGACGCGGTCGAGTATGGCGATGTGAGCCGCCGAGATGACCGCTTGGCCCTTGATGCCATTCTGTCCGCCGTGCCTCCGGAGATGATCCGCACGTTGGCGGTGAAGGAGACAGCAAAAGATGCATGGGAGGCCATCCGCTCCATGCATATCGGCTCAGATCGCGCCCGCAAATCGACGCTCCAGCGGCTGCGACGAGAGTGGGAGCTTCTCTCCTTCCGCGACGGCGAGTCCGTCGACGACTTCGTGCTCCGCCTTACCGGCTTGATGAGCTCGTTGTCCATCCATGGCGAGACCATGGATGAGCAGTGCGCTGTGGAGAAGCTGCTGCGCGTCGTCCCCAGCAAGTACGCGCAGCTCGCTCTATCAATTGAGACGTTGCTCGACACGGCGCAGCTCTCAATTGAAGAGGTAGCGGGGCGGCTGAAGGCGGTCGACGAGAGGGAGGCGGCGAATCCGACCGTGGAAGAGGAACCAATCCTCTCCGGCGGAAAGCTCTACTTCACCGAGGAGCAATGGCTCGCTCGGATGAAGCAGAGGCAAGACGGAGATGGCGGGTCCAGGCCTTCGAAGTCCAATGGCAACGCGCGGCGGCGACCGCGTGGCCCGCGGAGGAAGCAGGGCCGCCCGAACGACTCCAAGGAAGGCGGCAACTCCGACGATAAGGACAAGTGCCACAATTGTGGGCGCTTCGGGCATTGGGCAAAGGATTGCCGCAAGCCCAAGAAGGCGCAGGCGCACCTCACACAGGCAGACGGGGACGATGAGGACTCTTCACTTCTTATGGCGCAAGTGTGCGCGCTCTCGGTGGCACCGGCGGGTGTTCACCTCGAAGAGCCGCGCGCGCAAGCACTCCTTGGTGCATCGGAGGATGACGTCGAGCATCTTGAAGACTGGTACCTCGACAGTGGAGCTACCAATCACATGACGGGCCGAGAGGACGTCTTCTCAGATCTTGATCGTTCGGTCGTCGGCTCCGTCAAGTTTGGTGATGGCTCCGTGGTCAGCATCAAGGGACGTGGCTCCATCGTCTTCAACACCAAGGACGGTGCGCACAAGGTCCTCACCGGCGTGTTCTTCATCCCACGGCTCCGCAACAACATCGTGAGCCTCGGGCAGCTTGAGGAGAATGGAGCCAAGATCCTCATCAACAACGGCGTGCTCCGGATTTGGGATCGGCAGGAACGACTCCTCACCAAGGTCCGGCGTGGTGCTAATCGACTGTACGTGCTACATCTCGACATCGCGCGCCCGGTATGCCTTGCTGCCCGACATGATGATGATGCGTGGAAGTGGCATGATCGATTCGGACACATCTCCTTCGATGCATTGGGGCGCATGTCCAAGCAGAACATGGTGCGCGGCATGCCGAAGCTGGAGCATGTTGACCAGCTATGTGATGTGTGCCTCACCACAAAGCAGAGGCGCATGCCTTTCCCGAAGAAGACGACGTTCCGCACCGAGCACCCCCTTGAGCTTGTCCACGGTGATGTCTGCGGCCCAATCACACATGCGACTCCCGGCGGACGGCGCTACTTCCTACTACTCGTCGACGACCACACTCGCTACATGTGGGTGGTGCTGATGTCCGGCAAGGGTGATGCGGCTGCCTCGATTCAGCGAATTCAGGCGGCAGCAGAAGCACAGAGCGGTCGTAAGCTGCACATGATCCGCACTGACAATGGCCGTGAATTCACTTCAGCTGAGTTCGCACGCCATTGCGACGACCATGGCATCCGGCACCAGCTCACCGTTCCCTACAGCCCTCAGCAGAACGGCGTCGTCGAGCGGAGGAACCAGACGGTGGTGGCCATGGCGCGTTCGCTGCTGAAGCAGAGAGGGCTGCCAGCAAGATTTTGGGGGGAGGCGGTCACCACGGCAGTGTACCTGCTGAACCGCGCCTCCACCAAGAGTCTAGACGGCAAGACGCCGTACGAGGCTTGGCACGGGCGGAAGCCAGCCGTGCAGCACCTTCGCACCTTCGGTTGCATCGTCTACGTCAAGGACACGCGCCCACAGCTCAAGAAGCTTGATGATCGGAGTGCCCCTATGGTCTTCATCGGATATGACGAGCGCGTCAAGGGGTATCGCGCCTATGATCCGGTGAACAATCGCGTGCACATCACGCGTGACGCCGTCTTTGACGAAGCGGCAAGCTGGGATTGGAGCGACGACGACTCGGCTGCTCCCAGCGGGGACTTCATCGTTGACGTCACCACGACGACTATTGAAGAAGTTGAGGAAGCTGATTCCCCTGCTTCGGGCTCGCCTGCAACATCGTCGAGGTCCCCTGTTCCCGTGGTAAGTCCACCAGCGGCATCCCCTGCTCCGGAGTCCCCTGTTCCAGCTTCCCTTGTTTCGGCATCTACGCCAAGCCCTGTTCTAGCACCTGCATCACCAGAGCTCGTCACCCCGCTGTCTAATGACGACGAGCGGGTGGATGCGTACCATGAGGATGAGCTGCTTCGGTACCGCGCCGTCGACAACATCATTGGGGACGCGCCTGTTCCTGGTGAGGCGCAACGAGAGCTTGGTAGTGGCTCTCTCCTCCTTGTGAGTGATGGCGAGCCAAGTTCCTTTGCCGAGGCGGAGCATGACGCGGCGTGGCGTGCTGCCATGGAGGAGGAGATGGACTCCATTGAGCGGAACGACACGTGGGAGTTGGTGGACCTCCCGCGCGGCCATCGTCCAATTGGGCTGCGCTGGGTCTTCAAGCTGAAGAAGAACGAGGCCGGCGCTGTGATCAAGCACAAGGCGCGCCTCGTTGCCAAGGGTTACGTGCAGCAGCACGGGATTGACTTCGAGGAAGTCTTTGCCCCTGTTGCTCGGATCGCATCGGTACGACTCCTTCTTGCACTCGCCGCTCACCATGGTTGGCAGGTTCACCACATGGATGTGAAGTCGGCATTCCTCAATGGAGTACTCGAGGAGGAGGTGTACGTGTCGCAGCCACCGGGATTTGTCGTTCCCGGGCAAGAAGGCAAGGTGTTGCGCTTGAAGAAGGCGCTCTACGGCCTGCGACAAGCACCGCGCGCATGGAATGCGCGACTCGACGCCACGCTGAAGTCTCTTGGATTCGAGCAGAGCGCCCACGAGCACGCTATCTATGGACGCGGCCATGGCGGTGCGCGGCTGCTCGTTGGCGTGTATGTCGACGACTTGGTCATCACCGGATCGGATTCCAACGAGATTGACCATTTCAAGGACGAGATGAAGAGGCAGTTCCTCATGAGCGACCTTGGGCTCCTCTCCTTCTACTTGGGGATCGAGGTACGTCAGCATGCTGGAGGAATCAAGCTGAACCAAAGCGCCTATGCCAAGCAGATTCTCGAGAAGGCCGGGATGCAAAAATGCAACCCCGTGGCAACGCCCATGGAGACTCGGCTCAAACTGAGCCGGAACAGTACAGCAGAGGAGGTTGACGCCACAGCGTATCGGCGGCTGATTGGAAGCCTGAGGTACCTTGTCCACACTAGGCCTGACATCTCGTTCGCAGTGGGCTACCTAAGTCGCTTCATGGAGCGCCCCACAAAGGAGCATATGGGAGCGGTGAAGCGGCTACTGCGCTACATCGCCGGCACAATCGACCATGGCCTCAACTACCCACGTGGAATTGGAGAGGCAAGATTGGTTGGCTACTCGGATAGCGACCACGCCGGCGACATCGACACTCGTAAGAGTACATCAGGTGCGCTCTTCTTCCTTGGTGCTAGTCTGATCAGCTGGCAATCGACGAAGCAGCGGATCGTGGCTCTGTCTTCATGCGAAGCAGAGTATGTTGCCGCAACAACGGCAGCATGCCAAGGCATATGGCTGGCCCGGTTGCTGGGTGATCTCACAGGGAAGAGAGCTGCCACCGTGAAGCTGAAGATGGACAGCATGTCCGCGCTGGCACTCAGCAAAAACCCAGTCTTCCATGAGCGGAGCAAGCATATCGACATCAGGTATCACTTTATCCGCCAATGCTTGGAGAATGGGAGCATCATTGCTGAATTTGTCAGCACCAAAGACCAGCTCGCAGACATCCTAACGAAGGCATTGGAGCGAGTTCGATTCCATGAGCTCGTAGCAAGGATTGGAATGGTCAAGATGAAGTAAGGAACACAAGGATTAGGGGGAGAATGTTAGAGTAACCCTTGTGTTCTGGAATGTTTCTATAATATACTAGTGCTAACTAATGTTGTATTTCTGGAATTGTGTAGAACTGGTACTGTAGCAACCGACTTACTGTAGCTGCTGGCATGTTCTAGAGTCTTGTAGGAGTGTAGCAGCCAGCCAGCCCTATGTCTAGAAATAGCACCTAGTGTGCAATGTGTATGAACCTTATGTGTGTCATTGTAACCAGCCACAATAAGCAATAAGGCTTTCAGTTCAGTCCAGAACTTCCAGCCTCTCTTTGCCTTCCTATTTCTAGCTCTCCTATAGTTGCTTGCTGCTGTCCAGCAGCTATTAAATCCAACAGATCTCCCTGCCGTAATCCTCGCCGATGCAAGATAAACTCACCGGGGATCCCCTGCCGTAATCTGCATGTGTAACTCTTTCTATGTATTCAAGATAAACTCTTGCTATGAGAACCGAGCATGGCTCGGGTGGCTAGAGCTGGCGTCGCCCAGGCAGCCCACCCGGGCTCGATTCTCCGGAGTCGCACTCGCGCGTCTCACCGGGACTTTGTCCCCAAAAAAACCCCTCACCTCTCCCCACCCAAAGCATAGGTAAAGGCCCGAACCGTTCTCACAACGGTGACATGTGGCCCCTGTGTAAGGATTGAAGGGGTGGGGTGGGGGGTTCGGGGGTTTTCTAGGCCTGCGTGAGAAGGTCCTTCTTCTTAATAGAACGCCTGGGATTTGCTTGGCCCCTGCAGATCTAGTTTTTTTTTTCATTGCTAAAATGTCTGTAGAGGCCGCGCCGTAGATTTTATGAGCCAATATAGGTTAGGAAACCAATAATATGTTTCATGAATCGTGACATGTAATGTAGCCGAGGACATAAAGACAACACTAACATTTCTCTTTCCTTTTTTTATACAGGAATACTATGATCCAAACCGTTCAATGCTAGAGTTGGTCTTTGCTCCTGCTGAGGAATGGATTGGACGGAGTGATGCTGAAATCATCGATGCAACTATGGAAGAGCTAGCCAAGTTATTTCCTGATGAAATTGCTGCTGATCAGAGTAAAGCGAAGATTCTTAAGTATCATGTCGTGAAGACTCCGAGGTGAAGATATATTCCAATTTCTAAGGACCTTTCCTAATAGTTCCTCATCAGTAGCTTCCTTTGTTTAGATATGTCTTTCCTCTCATATTCACACTTTCTGACTTACCATCACAGATCTGTTTACAAAACTGTTCCAAATTGTGAACCTTGCCGACCTCTCCAAAGATCACCAATTGAAGGGTTCTATCTGGCTGGCGATTACACAAAGCAAAAATACTTGGCTTCAATGGAAGGTGCAGTTTTGTCCGGAAAACTTTGTGCCCAGTCTATAGTGCAGGTACATGCTCACCATGGTTTATTTGTTGTTGTTGTACATAAAAAAACATCAAGCTTCACGTTTAGTAGTCTAATGATTTACCATTTGCTTCTTTCAGGATTATAAGAGGCTCGCTCTCAGGAGTCAGAAAAGCCTGCAATCCGAAGTTCCTGTTGCTTCATAGTCATAGTCAGGTGCCTAGTCATTTTCTATCCTTGGTCACCACCAACTAGCTCTGGAGGGACCTATTATGGTCTTTTGACCGCTCTGTAGAGTTGATTTTGATTTGATCTGATATCATATTGGAAAAAGGGAAAGATATATAAAACGACCTGCATAGCAATTCTTGGACCTTTGCAAGAGGCAAAGCGATAAAGAGATCTCAGATATTATCTTTGAGTACTTTCAGATGATGCTTTCTGTCCCACGTGGGAGCTGCCCATTGTGTTTTCAGTTAGTAAGCGAAAGCGGAACCAGCAAGCCAGACCATAGATAACCTCGAAGTCGATAGAAAAGTATTTTTCCAGATGTAAAGAACGTAGATAATCTCGAAGCTGTGTGCCGTTTGTATGCATTTGGCATATTATATTCACTCAAGTTTGAGATTACCAAAGGTGGTCCGGAATCCTGCTTGGACTTGGACTAAAGATATTTCACCTGTAATATCCCGGGAGTCTCAATAATTGTACTTTGAGGCCAGATATGATCACAGGTCACATTTCTCCGATCTGTTTTTGTACTGCTATCTTGCATGCTGGATGTGATGCCTGTGATATTTCCATCTAGCTGAAGTCTCTTGATATAGATATCTGAGCAACGCATCAAAACATCTGTGTTAACCTGTATTGCACCAGAATATTTCAAAACATCTGCGTTTACCTGTATTGCACCATAATATTTTGACATGCCTTGCGAAGTACTACTATAATCTCTAACGCCGACATCGTCCCCTTAGGGGGACGTCCCCCACTTTATCCGACGGCTATTTAGAAACCACGTCATCGAAATCCAAACCTCCAAATCGTAATCCAAACCCCGAAATTCTAATTCAAACCTCTAAACCCTAATTCAAACCTTCAATTCTTAATCTAAATTTCTAAACTCTAAACCTAACCTCTCTAGACCCTAATTCTAACCGTTTAATCTCTGGGGAGGAGGATGTTCTACCCTCCTACAGTAAAGCATGCCAGATTACTTCGAATCATCATCAAGATGGCAGAAAGACAAAAGGGAGCTGAGGATAACGATTAATCCCCGCCTGCCTGCCGCCCATATAGTTTGCCTTGCCGGTGCATATTCTTCTTCCCCCTCGGCTGCGGTGGCGGCGGCCGGCGGGTACCTGGGGCAGATCTTTTCCTTCACTTTTTTGGCGGCAAGAGCGGTCAACAAATATCTGAGGCCAGATATTTTTCCAGACCTTGCCACGTGTCGGCGAACCACGTGTAAAAGCGCCGGCACGTAGGCTTAAAGGTCCAGGGGCCTTCGTTCTCTTTAATCCACTGTTTGTTGTTCGCTTGTGGTCTTGTGTCTCCTTCCATTCTCTCTGCTGTCTGTGTTCTCTGCCGTTCATCTGGAGGGTGAGCCAAATCTTGGTGCGCTCTTGATCTCCTTTCGCAAGGGTTGTTTTATTTCTGGGGGCGCGGTTAAGAGCTCACCTTATGACATAATTCTGCGGAAATTTTAGTCCTTTTTCTTATCTTACTATATAGGTCTGTCGTTGGCTTCTAAAGCTTGGGGTTGCCCTTTTTTTTTTCTTTTACGCGAAAAGTTCGCTGTTCTTGTACTTGCGATCTTCTTCCACTTTTTTTCTTCTCTTATTTTTTTTGGCGAAGTTCTTCCTTTCTGTTTCTCCATCTAATACCATAAGCACCCGGCTTCTAGGAAACAACAATTATTTATTCCCTCTGTTTGATTCCTTCTTGATCCTGTCTTTCCGTTCATCGCAGAGAACTGAACAAAAGAAGTCGTTGATCTGATAAGTTTCCAGGGAAATATAAGAAAATCCTTGGAATTTTCCTCTCTTTCCTTGTTCCTTCTCTATTAAAAGAATCAAATGGGGGATGTGTCGTTGAATCGACCCATCAAGGTGGAACCAGCTGCTGGCGGCTATGCACAGGTACTCAAATAGGTGCTTTTCGTTGAGATATCGTGTTTTTGGTTCATACTACAACTTTACCTTACTGACTGTTGAATTCCTGCGTGTGTCGTTAAACTACAGTAGTTTCAATCACTTAATAATTGTTTTACGTAGTAAGCTTGCTAGGATAATTGGTACCTGCCATTCAATAAGGAGGAATCGTTGCACGTCATGCTCTTTTCCAGGTCACCAAATGATGTTCATTAACTGCGACAAATGTTGCTTGTCTGAATCAAGATTTTTTTTAAGACCTAATAATGTCCTTTTAGTAACAATACGCTTTCTCTTTTTTTTTTTTTGCGATGTCAATACACTTTATCTGGTTTCACACATAATTTGAATCATGTAAATAGTTATGTTGTACTCTTGAACATGAATTTCAGAAAGCCCTGTACACAGTAAATGAAAATATCCTTTTGATTCTATGACAGGGA
The DNA here is from genome assembly GCA_012490785.1 of Eragrostis nindensis. Classification (NCBI taxonomy): domain Eukaryota; kingdom Viridiplantae; phylum Streptophyta; class Magnoliopsida; order Poales; family Poaceae; genus Eragrostis; species Eragrostis nindensis. The sequence goes on along the minus strand of JAAXCT010000702.1, from coordinate 148,628 downwards.
AACAGAATTTTAGAAACAATGTCGGCTGGGTGGACAGATGAGAGACACATGATGTACATAAGCTCTATGGAGGCAGCTTTTGTCTATCAACTGCACAATCACGGACACCACTCGCACTATGAAAATGGCAGTGGCTTCAAGGTTTTCCGCGGGGGTGTATGGGAGTATAGCAAATATGAGAAGTCTAGTGATTGTGCACGCGGTAGGACCAGATACTGTATGCCTGCAAAGCCTTGGATCCAGCATTTTAGGCCGCGCCATTGCAGTAACAATGCGCAGAGTGATGGGCTGAAGGATTCAGAGGGAGACCATGAATCGGATACTCAGTCAAACCGGAAGAGGATCTCTGTGTCTCGTGGAAGAAAAAAAGACGCTTGTGATGGAGAAAACCAGCTTCGTGGTGAAACAACAGGTGGCTGACTTGATTATCTCATTAGTACATTCAGGCAGAGTGCTCAACTTTTTGTGGTCATTGTTTTTTCTTAATCGTTAAGGTGTTCCAATGGGCTATGCAGCTCACAATTCATAATTTGATAGAGTCCATTTATAATTGCTTCCATGACTCTTCCTGCAATTCAGCATCTCGATGCACTGTATTTATTCATATTAAAACTAACTACTGGAGAGTTTCTGAACAATAACATGACACTTACACTTCAGCTCCCATAAATTGTATGTTTCTGTTTCTTCTGGTAGCTTTTTTTTTTTTTGCGAAAATCTTCTGGCAGCTATTAGCTCGGAACTTTTATATTTTGATGCCGCCGAACATAACTATGTACTAACGTTTCCGGGAGCAGCATCATGTGATGAGCTTAATTGCTAATGCCACTCTAATTTTTCCCTTACAGAGGTCTCTGATCAGAATTTTGCTGATGATGAGCTGGAATTTGATGCTGAATCAAGTACAGGATGCAAGAAAAAGAGATCAAGTATTAGTTCCACTGAGCTGCTGAATGATCGAGTAAATTCACAGGATCAATCAGCTTAGAATCTGTTGCAGGTATTGAGATGCTTGTCCTAGGAAAGGTTTTGAGAAGATGGTACAAGTGAAGCAAACTATCTGTGGCTTTTACCCAGGTGTTCTTTATCAGCCGTTTTATCTGAAACAGTTTCAATAGCCAAAAGCTCTTGGTAGTAAAAGTTCTCTGAGTGAAGCCGCCGAGAAAAGTAGTTCCGGTGATATGAAACCTATGAGTACTGCAGCAGTTTGTATGCTCGTTTAGCATATTAGGTTTTAGTTAAGTATATGTGCATCGTCACCACCAGCTGTAATGCTTTTTGCTGTTTGTTGTAAGGCAGTATTGAACTATAAGTGAATTGCACACATTTTCTCAGCACCTTAAGATTGGTGCGTGCAACTGGTCGGTGTATAGTAGCCTAATATGATATCAAAACTATAGGTCTTGAATTTAAGTTCTGCTTGCTGTTCCTATATCCACGATTGAAGTTGCGAGAGCCTCCACGTGAGGGTGTGTTGAACCATAAATGAATTGTTTACATTTTCTCATCAGCTTAGGTTGGTGGATGTAACTAGTCGGTGTAGCTTAAGAGACAGTTACTATTTTGCATAGTTAAATCATCGGGCACATCTCGATGGATACAGTTTTCACCAGGAAAAACATGCTGCATGTCTTTCTCTCTCTCTCTCTCTCTCTCTCTCTAGATGGAAAACAGCAAGAAGGAAGATACACATTGGGCGCCATTCAGCACAACAAACGATTCATTCATTGGGAAGTTCAATTACTATTCAGTTAGCTGTCTCAAAAAAAAAAAAACATTCAGTTCAAGTTAAGTTTGTCCACGTTTGCATATAATATTTCCCTTTCTTAAGTCACTAATAAAAAAATTCATTCAATAATTAATTTTGCGAGTACAGTCAATAGATTTAGTCGATGTGCAAATTCTAAACAGAGGAGTATACTTTCGCTCATGCAACATTTACACTGGTTCAGCTGCTGCCTGCTGGCGTGTCATGCTCGATGTTCACAATTTTGAGTATTTATACTTCCTCCGTTTTGAAGTATATGACACTATTCACCTTTTTTTCATTGATTTGATGGAGCACTCCCACCGTTCTTAATACTTTTTTCTTAAAATCAGAGTTAGTAACATTTAAGAGAAAATATAGATTTTATGATACTACTAGTTCACACGGAATTTCCCGTTCGTACATTCGTCTCCTTTCCCCACGTAAGACGGCGACAGCCGATAAAGGCATAAGTAACCGTTAAACAGGCCGTTCCCTTCCCGCCTACGAGAGGCACCTCCATGGCATGGCCACCCACTGCAGCAACCTCACCAAATTCTTCAAGATTTCAACCCTCCCACACAAATCCAAGCAAGCCCACGCCAGAGCCTTCGCCGCCTCAGCCCTGGCGACTGCAACCTGTCACATCGACGCCCTCACCCGGTTCCTGCACGACACATGTTCGCTGAAATGCCTCAGAGAGCTCCATGCGCAACTCGCCGTCGCAGGCGCCATCCAGGAGACCTCCGTGGTCACGGTCGTCGTCGACAGGTACCTTTCCTCGGGCAATCCCGCGTCTGCGGCGTCGGTATTTGCTGGAGCCTACCGCCACCGCCCCAAAGTGTACTCGCTGAATCTCGCAATTCGGTGCTTCTCGGAGCATGGGTTCCACCGAGAGCTTCTTGATCTTTACCGGGAGCTGTGCGGCTTTGGGTCGGACAACTTCACGCTCCCGCCGGTTATCAAGGCGTGCACGGCCGTCTCCTGCCTTGGGCTGGGGAGGGAGGTGCACTGCATGGTTCTGCGAACAGGGCATGGGGACAATGTTGGTGTTCAGACTGCGCTCCTTGACATGTATGCTAAGGCTGGCCAGATTGATGTGTCGAGAAGAATATTTGACGGCATGGTTCAGAGGGACTTGATTTCCTGGAATGCGATGATCTCGGGGTATTCGCTCAACGGGTGCTTCCGAGAAGCTGCCAAGGCATTGCAGGAGATGCGGCTGGATGGTTTGTGTACTAATGCAAGCACATTTGTTGGCATAGTTGGTACGTGCGGTGGTTCAGGAGCACGGGATCTTGGCAATTCGCTGCATGCATTTGCACTGAAGTGTGGGGTGGTTGCCGATGAGTCCCTTACATCTGCACTCATCTCAATGTATGCTGCATGTGGTGATCTTTCTTCTTCTCGATTGGTATTTGATCTGCAACCTGTGAAAGACTTGGTGTCTTGCAATTCCATGATCTCAGCATACATGCAGCATTGCAACAGGGAGGAGGCTTTCCAGGTTTTCAGATTGATGCATAGTGCAGGTATAGGGCCTAATCTGGTAACAATTGTGTCTGTCCTTCCGTCTTGTAGTGATTTCCTTGGTATGAACCATGGTGCATCTGTGCATGGTATGACTGTCAAGCTTGGCCTTGCAGAGCAGGTTTCTGTTGTCAGTGCTCTTGTTTCCATGTATTCAAAGCTTGGGAAATTGGATTCGGCTGTGCTCCTTTTCTCCCGTTTTACTGAGAAGAACCATCTCTTGTGGAACTCAATGATTTCTGGTTACCTTGTGAACAATGAGTGGAATGCGGCTCTTGATATGTTCCGCGAGATGCAAGAAGTGGGTGTTGATCCAGATGCAGCAACTGTCATTAATATGATATCGGGATGCAGACACATAAAAGATTTACATGTGGCAAAGTCTATACATGCATATGTAGTTAGGAACAAATTTGAATCCCACCAAAGCGTCATGAATGCACTCCTAGCTATGTACGCCGACTGCGGAGAGATCCCAACTTCCTATAGCTTATTCCAGAAAATGGCAATACGGACGTTGATATCCTGGAACACTATAATTTCTGGATTTGCTGAAGTTGGAGACTCAGAGACTTCTCTAATATTGTTCTGCCAGATGCATCAAGAAGGCATGCAGTACGACCTAGTTACTCTGATTAGCCTCATCAGCAGCCTCTCTGTTTCCGAGGATGCCACAGCGGGAGAATCAGTTCATTGTTTGACAGTCAAAAATGGGTGTAACTCAGATGTTTCTCTTACAAATGCCCTCATTACTATGTACACCAAGTGTGGTATTCTTGAAGCAGGCCAGAAACTTTTTGACAGCTTGTATTCTCGAAACACAATCACTTACAATGCCTTAATGAGTGGATATCAGAAAAACAATGCATCAGAGAGGATATTGGCTTTGTTTCACCACATGATCAAGAATGAAGAGAAGCCAAATCTTGTAACATTACTGAATTTACTTCCTATTTGTCAAGACCAGTTGCAAGGGAAGTCTATACACAGCTATGCAATACGAAATTTTACTAAATTTGAAACATCCCTCTTCACGTCAACCATGTGTATGTATAGTAGATTCAATAGTATAGAATACTGCATCAGAATTTTCAATTTTGTCAGCGAGCGAAACATTGTAGTATGGAATGCTATCCTGTCGTCCTGTGTTCAATGCAAGCAGACTGATATGGCATTTGACTTCTTTAGGCATATGTTCTTCCTTAATGTAAAACCTGATACAGTAACCATGCTAGCACTCATCTCAGCATGTTCACAGTATGGAAATGCAGATTTTGCAGCATGTGTTACGGCTGTCATACTTCAGAAGGGCTTCAACGCAAACATTTCAGTTCTAAATGCTCTTATTGACATGCATTCAAGGTGTGGAAGCATATTGTTCGCAAGGGAGCTCTTTGATAGCTCAGTACAGAAGGATTCAGTCACTTGGGGTGCAATGATCAACGCATACAGTATGCATGGAGATGGTGAGCTTGCCGTTGATCTTTTCTGGATGATGATAGACTCAGGAATGGAGCCAGATGACATAACATTTGTCAGTGTCTTATCGGCCTGCAGTCATAGCGGGCTGGTCGAGCAAGGAAGAGCATTGTTCAAATCACTACAGACAGAACATGGTATTGCACCACGAATGGAGCATTATGCATGCATTGTGGATCTATTGGGCCGAACTGGCCACTTGAATGAAGCATATGATGTTGTTAGGTCAATGCCATTCAGGCCATCAGATAGTTTGCTTGAATCATTGCTTGGAGCATGTAGATTCCATTGTAATGCTAAAATTGGCGAGTCTGTAGGGAAATTGTTGATCGAGTCTGAGCATGGCAAGTCTAGATCTTATGTCATGCTCTCTAACATCTATGCTTCAGCTGGCAAATGGAGTGCCTATGAGCAGCTGCGATCAGATATGGAAGCAAAAGGATTGCGAAAAGATGTGGGAGTCAGCTATTCAGGTTAACAGGGATGACATTGTAACCCTGATGCAACTAAGCTGCAGACTTTGAGAAGTTTTTGGTCAGACATTACAAGTTTGGAAATTCTTGAAACTATTCTCAAGTCCAGTTGACTTTTCTTACAGGCAGCTATCAGAGCATTATTCAGTTCAAGCACACAAAACATGCCATTATTCTTCCCGGGATTAATATCTGGGGTGCCTTCTGATCACACAATACTATCAAGGAATATTGCATTAAAATGCGTTATTCTAATTTTAAGTTTGTGGTTCATGTAAGTGGTAAGATGCACCATTGTTCTTGCCTTGCTGTGCTGATTGCTATCATGTCAGTAACTATAAAGAATTATGTGATCTGATTTTGTAATGATGGTAGGCAACAAGGTCAACAGACTAAGTCAAGGATGTCTAAAATTTGGATATCAGTTACATGAACACAGCATAGTTTGCAGATAATTTGACTGATAGTAGCAGAGTTTATAGCGCACACACCTGCAATGCTGAAATATCTTTACATTTGATGTCAACGATAAGTTGATGCTAATAAAATGCTATATAGTTTTTGATTTAACCACTTTCCTGATACAATGAAAAACAATAATTCACCATAGCAGTTCATCATTTTCGTTGTTCAGTTTATCATGTCTACTTCAACGAACACTTCTCTTCTTCATGCAAAGTATTTCTATTTTATCAGAAAAATAGTTTAGAAAAAATACATTGATTTCTCTACCACTAGATCATTCCACGGGGCTAATATTACATTATAACCCTAATCGGTCCTTTTTTGTCGAAAGCAACAGAGTAATAATGGCTGGTTGCAACTGGCAAACAAGTTGGAATGTTGCATTAAGACATACAAAAATTGTATGTCCAGATGGCATTCCAGACACACCTCATACATTTATTGCCAGTAAAGACTATTCTCTAGTATCCTTTCCCCGAGTATTTTTCTTATGACTTCACATCTGAACTTTCCTATTTTTTATCTGCTAGGTATGCTGTAATTTATTACCATGGAAAAATCAAGACACCAAAAGGTGCCATGTTCTTCTAAGTCTTGAAATCTACAAGATGATAGGTATGTGCAATTGCCCTGTTTCTGTTTCCTGCTTATTTTCTTCTCAAAAAAGAAAAGAAAGCATGTTAAACTGTCTCTTAAGAAAATGTTGACTTACATAGAAGGTATTCCTATCTTGAAGATAATTTCATTTTAACTCCCATTTGGAATTTTTTTAACCCAAAACACCCATCAAATGACCTTTGATTATGAAATCAACCAACCACATGTCAAACCTTAATGAACTGCGATAAGGGAAACTTGAAGAGCAATCTGTTCTATAATTTCCAACTACCATGAGGTTATATGTGATTATTTGCCAAAACAGCTGTCCATACTTCATGGTGGCACACAATTTCCTTAGGTATCCAGCTTTTGCCAATAGCACCAGTATAAAGAAGTAAATTTCAAGAATAAACTACAGAAATAATTAAAAGGATTAGATTACAGAATAGGTCAAAGTCTTCTCCTGTGATAATTATATGGTATCCCCTACTACCATAATGTCTATCCACCGATTCAATGCTCGGTTCTGCCTCCAGTCTTCTCCTTGCAATATCATACGTACGTTTGCCAAAACTTCTTGTCCTAACTTCAGTATTCTCCTATGATAAAAACATACAGGTATGAATGTCTTGAGTAATTTTCACCTCATGCTTGTCTTTAGATATTTTTTTTCTACTCTATGGTTCATGTACTTGTGTTTTATATCCCATCCTTTATTGTGTTGTTTTCGGTTGCATTGGTTACCTTTCTTTTGATGGATCTGGTTATTTCATTTTATGAATTCTTTAGTTATTTATGATGTTTTCGGGTTCTTGTGTCAAGATAAAAAAGGTTGCGGGCATTCATAAGTTCACATAATTGAACATTTGTTGATGAGCCATGTTAATTAGCTACATGGAGCTTTTGTCCTGACAAGGAATCAGGTCAATATGCCTCACAAAAAAAAAGGAATCGGATCAATTGCTTTTATCTTATCAATATGATTATGCACCATGGATAAAATTTTATCAAGTTCTTGTCATTCCTGAATGTTCTTTGCACGAATAAATTCATTGATGAAAAGACTATTCCATCGGTACTAAAATGTTCAGGGTCTGTATCTATTTCATCAACAAATTGTGAATTCAAGATTTCCATTGATGATCCCTTTTAGTTGGTATAGAGTTTGTGCAGATATTTATTATTTCTTTTGGTAAAATCAAACCCAACTCGAGCCTAGTCTCGACTGTTTTGCTGTCCATCCTAATTCTCATCCTCAATGTTTCTTCTTCAGTTAATATAAAATAGGTGAATCGGACCACTTTCCTGGACCCTGCGCAAGCGGGAGCTACCTGCACCGGGCTGCCCTGAGGATCAGACAAATGGAAGAAGAGAATATAGAACAGGCTGACTCGTCTCAAATTGTATCTTTAGCATCGCCAAAATCGCTGCAAAATTCGATAGAGCCTGAGTTAGTGGAGGGCATCAATGAAGATGACCATAGCAATAACCTTCAGATGACAACAAGAGCCAGTTCTGAAGCATCGATGCAGCAAGAGCATTCAACAAGCCTCATATTGACTGACAACAAAACCAATTTGCTGGAAATTTCTGTTGAGCAAAGTGTTCGTATTGATGAGTCTGTAACCCTTTCACCAAAAGTTGACAGCAGTGAGTTGCCATCCACCAACGAAGTTCCTGATGATTTTCCATCTTCCTCTAATGAAGCATATAAATCAAAAGAAGTCCAAGATGCTTCTATCTCAATGCAATCTTCAGAAGTAGTTCCAAGTGCCTATTGTGAGTCATCAATGCAGCAGGGACGTCAAGTAAGATACATATTGACTGTCAACAAAAGTGATTCGCAGGAAATTGCTGTTGAACAAAAGGTTCCTATTGGTGATTCTATCACCCTTTCATCAAAAGTAGAGAACAATGAATTTCCATCCACCAATGATGTTCCCGATGGTTTTCCATCTTGTACTAATGAAGTACATGAATCAAAGGAAATCCAAGATGATTCTATTGCACCAGAATCTTCACAAGTAAATGGCCATGTCATGTCACAGTCTTTGCTTAGGTCAAGAGAAGGTGTCCAAGTTGATGCTCCTTGTACTGATTTTGATAAGGTTGCTTGTGAAACACCACGTGCTATCCTAAAAAAGGTAAAAGAAGATAAGAACTTGCTTGTCCATAGACTGCCGAAGCGCCAAATGAGCCTAGCAGACACAAGACAAAAGTTGCCTACCCCTGTGAGCAGATCAGTCAGTGGGAAGAACTTGAGAACAGATAATACTACTGTTGATACAACAACCCACATTGAATCGGTAAAAGTCGCTGCCTCAAAATTTGGTGGCAGCATTAATTGGAAAACTCGTAAAGCACAGTCAGCACAAGCACAGGTAACTCAAAATCGCTTTCCTTCTCTTACTATTTTATATCGATTGACTTTGTTACAACCCTGCAAACATGCTGTCATTTGTATCAATGTAAGCAGTCGATTTCTGTAACTTTTTAGGGGAGAAAATTTACTTCTTTTTTCTTTCCTGTCTATCTAATATTAACGATTGTGATATATCTAGGAAAGTGGGCACTCCGTACTTGAGCTTGATAAGCTGAAGAACGAGATTTCAGAATGCAAGCGTCAAGCAGAAGCTGCAGAAACTGCAAAGATGTCAGTATTTGTTGACCTTGAGAGGACAAATAAGCTTATAGACGAGCTGAAACATATCCTGGAGAAAAAAGAAGCGGAAGAAGTCGAGGCAAAAGAGGATTTGGAGTTCGTCCAATTTATTGTACAAGAGATGGAGGATGTTATTGTCAGCGATGATAGTGGTGTGATCCAAGAGAAACAGAAGATTATCCAAGAACGGAACAAAGAAGTACTGGCCAAACTGAAGTTGGTGAAGGATGAGTCCAGAAAACTGCAGGAGGATTATGATTCTTTATTGATCGAGCAGGATGTTTCCATTAAAAATGCTCAGGCAGCCTTAAAACTGTCCAAAGAAACCGAGAGACAAGTAAAGGATCTCACCCTCGAGCTCAAACACCTGAAGGAGATGTCGGATTTGGATCGTGCCACATACCATGAGGCTGAAGAACGCAAGAAAGAAACATTGATTATGCGAGACACGGATTGTTCTGCATGGGAAAATGATCTCAGGCAAGCAGAACAGGAGCTGAACCAATCCAGGAAGAAGCTTTCGTCTATTGAAGAACTGAAATCAGAGCTTGATTCATCATCGAGCTTGTTGCTCAATCTCAAGAATGAACTGTCCACGTGTACGGAGGCAAACCCAACTGAGGAAGCTCGAGAACATGAAGGTGGAAATCATAAATCCGTGCAAGAAGAAGTCATTCCATCAAGGAATGAGCTCGAGGAGCACAGGAAAAACATAGCTAAAGTCACAGATGAATTATGCGCTCTGAAAGTTATTGCTGCAACACTCAAATCGGAGTTGAACAAAGAGCAAGCAGCACTTGCCATCATGCAGCAGAAGGAAACAAGGGCGTCGATAACCGTCCAGTCTCTCAAGATGGAGATTAAACTTTCACTGCAGGAACTTGAAGCTGTTCATGCCAAGGCAGAATGCCACCGAGATAGAATGGCCGGGTTGCCCGAGGCTCTGCAAGATGCAGCCTTGGAAGCTGATAAGGCTAAGTCGGTCGCTGCCAAGGCCCAGGAGGAGTTGAGAAAGACCCGGGAAGAAATAGAGCAAACGAAGGCCGCTCTGAGCACTATGGAATTCAAGCTTCAAGCAGTTCTGAGGGAGATAGAAGCAGCGAAAGAGTCCGAGAGGCTGGCCCTTAGTGCTATCAGAGCATTGGAGGACACCAAGGCTGCAGTAAACATAGAACAAGGGTCTCCTCGTCAGATGATCACTGTTGACTTGGATGAATACACAACTCTGCTCGAGAAAGCCCATCGAGCAGAAGCGCTGGTCCACGAGAGAACAGCTGCTGCCGTTGCACAGGTCGAAGCAGCCGAGGCATCCGAGTCGCAGACCTTATCAAAGCTGGATGAAATCCTCAAGGTCGTAGAAGAACAAAAGCAGGCGTTGCTCGCTGCCACAGAGCAGGCTGACAGGGCCGCCGAAGGCAAGCTGGCCATGGAGCAAGAGATGAGGAAATGGAGGGAGGAGGGTCGGCAGCGTCGCAGGGCCAGTGAAGCTTCAAAGTCTGATACCAGACCTCCAAAAGCTGCAGAGATCATCGCTGAGCGCGGTGGAGACGCGAAGTGCACGAGCAAAGAAGACAGTGGCGCCGTTCATCCGCTGTCGGACGCGTCCGGGAGGAGCAGCCCTAACGACTTGGTCTTGCATTCGAAGCCGAAGAAAGTTAGGAAGCTGTCGTTCTTCCCGCGCATCATCATGTTTCTGGGCAGGAGGCGGCTTAAGGCTGCGAGATAACAAATTACGCTTCCCCTTTTGTTATGTGCATCAGGTGTCTACATTTGAGTTAAGGTGTTGTTGCCATGTTTCAGTTGTGAAGTTTTCGTAATTCATAGAGTTGGTGCCCCGGTGAGATGGTGATATTTCGAAACTTGGAAATTTGTAATTGTCTGAAGACGCGTTGTTTGTGTTGCATGTACTCTACCGCACGCAGTTCCTGAGATTGCTGGCGTTGTAATAGTATTTTCTTGCTGGGCAAGATGTAAACAGTTGGATCTGGTTTTCTGCTCATGATATTGCGGCAGGACAACGTGAATGCACTTTGTTTGCTCTCTGTACCTTGCGCCCGTACCCTTGTATCCATTTTTGTTCGCTGAGATGACACTCCTGACTGGATCTGGAAGAGGCCGACGGCACGCGGTGCAGCTGGACGGAGGTCCACGACGTGGAACAGGAACGGGCCGACGTGCACACAACGTTTTTTGTACAGCCGTACAAGAGCTGCGCCGTTGACTCGCGCGTTTTGTGTCGAGCCTCGCTTGCATGCGTTCCACTCGTGATGTGGCGAGGCGAGAAAGCTGGCCTTGCACAGGATGACAGGTGCGGCACTCGCTCTGGAGACGCAGGGGACGACGTCGTCGTGCACACGATGTTCCTGGTTCGGTACCATATATTTTTTTCCTTTTCTTTTTGGGAACCTGAAAAATGAGGCCGATCTAATGTTGTCAGCCACCGACGAGTTTCACACGACCCGGTTTTTTTCTTTTTAAGTACAGTAGATGTACGGCACGAGCAACCAGCCTACCTGGAGTTACGAGAGACAGGTGGAAGTGGAACGTCCTTTTTTTTTTTTTGAGAAAGAGAGGTGGAACGTCCATATTTTTTTTTAGGAAAAGGTGGAACGTCCATGTGCGTCGTGTTCTGTACGAATCTATCTCATAATCGAGCCCAAATGCTGCTCGCACTGGACCAACGGCCCAAACGTTCACGGTCCATAGGCTGCTTGCCGCCTTTTCCTTGTTTTCCGCGCGTGGTTAGCGAGTCGCTACCGTCCCGTCTCTACTCCAGGTACTCCTAGAGCACTGATATCTGAACGGCATCTCGTAGCTTGTAGGCGTGTGTATTGCTGTCGCTGTACAGGAACACAACGACGGAGTACGTACTACGTGGCGAACGGTGAAACAAAATCGCAACAAACGTCCCATGCTCGACACACGGCCGCCCCTGGTCGCGGTCTCTCTAAACATCTTACGAGTAAGCTCCACGCCTCGTCCATCTCCAGCTCGGCAGAATCCGTCAAATCCAGCCATCACTCGCACGCCTTTTATCCCAACGAATTCAAACGAAAAAAAGTTGCTCGCATTCAGGCATGGCTTTCAGCCGATCCGCTCGCTGGCTCAGATTGGTTGCCGCGTCCGGCCTGCCTGGCGCGGCAGGTGCGCCGTCGCCGAGACAGGCTCACGTCGGTATTCCATTCCTGACATACTCAAGGGGCAAGCAAAGGATAAGAGAAGAGGCAATGCAGGCGGGTGGCTCGGTTGCCCGCGGCGGCAGATCAGGTGGAGCCGAAAGCAACCGGCTGGCGCGCCAAGATCCGCACCGCACCGCGCCGTACGTCGCCGTCGACAAGACCCGTCGAAAGATTGGACTTGTAGGTGGGTACAAGTAACAACTGGGTGAGACCAACTCGTACGTACGAACGGACGACCGCCTCCTCTCGGTTCCTCAGGGCTTCCGTCTTCCATCAAGACAGGGATCTCGCTTGCGCGTTGGTGAAACGCAGGAAACAGGAGAAGGCTAGCTTGCGGTTTACCCTGAAGAAACCCAAACCCTGTTGATTACTAGCTCAAGTTATACCGCGAGCAGCAAACTTGTCTGAACAGACGTCATGTGTACATCATTCCCGTGGAGCGAGATGAGTCACAACTAGATTTCCACTACCAATCAAATCTTTGAGCTAGGCATCACGCTTTTTTTTCTCTTCCAGGGACAATGTTGGCACTGACAGAACCAGTGTAGCTTTTCAGCCAAACTTTCTTAAACTGAAAGACAAAGAAATCCACCAGGGGATCGATGGATTTGGTGAGAAACTGACGTCCAGGTGAGACCGTGAGGGCACCAACAGTAAAAGAAGAAGAAGAAGAACGCGCTCATCGATCGATGAGGAAAACGAACTGGCAAAATGCTGGGGGTGTTTTAGGGTAGGTTTGGGCCTGGAGTTGCCTTCAAGGCTTTGTAACCCTACTACTCACTCATTCGTCACTCACTCTGGCATCGTGTGCATCTCCCATCACCTTTTTATCTCGCAAGACAACACTTTTGCTGTTCCATCTTGTGTGCGCTCGCTCTAGATGGATGGATCATCCATCGCCTTTTGTTTCTCGTACGCTGGCGCCAAAAGAACTCTGTAACTGTAGCCTGATAACTCCAAATGCCTTGTGCCAAGTCCTCGCAACCACACCATTAAAGAACGCCCGACTGCATGCCTTTAACTAATCGATCTGCCTTTCTCTGGCTACGAGTAGTGCTGATGAACAAAGCTAGTGTGATTGACTCGTTAGATTTGATCAAGCGCTGCTCTGAAATTCACCTGGTAGCTAAGCTAGGCTAAGCTGAGCTAGGTTTCTTATGTTGTCGGCCATTCACCAGGATTGATGGCCTAGAGCAGTACTACATCTCAAAACCAAAAGATGAGTAGGGAACCCGCAGGAAGTGGAGTAGGGTAACATCATGTATAACGTGATGAAAATGAGAACACAATACAGTGGCAGTTCTTTGGTAGAAATATGGAAATTAGGTGGTGTGTAAGCAATATTCTTAACCTAGCATAGCATGCACTTCAGGTTTCGGTGTTCATTTTTCTTATGTTCCAAATCGCTTATTGAACCTACATTACTAAAGGTGAGATGTAACATTACAGTGGAGATTGGTCTCACAAGTCCTCTGACATTACAGTGGAGTAAAGTTACTGAAAGCGTCGCCGGATACCAAAAGCAAAGGCGAAAAGAAGAAGAATGGAGAGGCTGACCTAAGCGGAAGAAAAATTAAAGGGATTGTTCTTTGAAGAATCGGTTCCAACTAATAGATTGCTTTCTGCCTTTCTCTCATCTAAATGTGTATTCCTTCCGACACAGCTGCCATCCAAGCCGTCGTCGTCGTTCCACGTATGAAAATCACGTAGGACTAGCTTGAGCGCGACGTGCATGTACGACCTGAATCATCACCAATATGATTCGCTTGTAGCTTGGATGGGAGCAGCTGATCAGATGCCATTCGATCACGCATTTTTTATGACAAACATCACTGTTTGCTTCAGTTCTGTGTTTGACACACTTCGCCAGTCATTGCTCGTTCATTGCCCCTGAAAACAAAGGGCCATCTTATCAGCGAAGTATATTTCTTTCAGCTTTTCTGCAAAGATTGAACACCATCATCACAATATCAAACTGAATCAGCAGCGGCACCCTGTGTTATAGTATATGGTTGTAAATTATCTGCAAATGTGGTCTTATCTCTGCTGATACAAACCTTGAAAGGCAAGGGATAAGTTCAGGAAGGGATGGATGGATCAGCTACTGCCATATGCCAGCATTAAATGAGATTGAGTTAACGCTTAAGGACAAGTGATTTTTTCGCTTTAATAGTGATGGTTACAGATGCCTCGACACATATTCGAACGATCTTCTGTCTTAGGCATGCACATCGAGGATAGTTGAGATGTTAAAACCAAGGGCGCCCAGCAAGTAATTTGTTGGCTAATGATTAAATCGGTTTCTTTTTGTTCATTCCCGGATGCACAGAATATAAAAGTAGGCGCTACTTCGGTCATGTCAAATCCATTTCGATCTGCTAGCCCCTCCTTTTCATTTCCCTGATTCTGGGCCTCATGCTGATGAACTATATCTGTACAAGAGAACCTACCAAAAAAAAAAAAAAGAAGAAGAATCACGTCCTGCAACAAACGAGACCATAACACTTATGCCACATTTAAGCAATTGAGCTTCTGCTTCAGTTTTTTGTTTTAGAACTCAAGTGGTAGTGAAATTCATGTGTTACAGACAGTTCCTGATGCCATTTGATGATCTGATCATTTTTTTTTTACCAAAGTCAGTAGGGAAAACCTATCTTATTTTTTTATTTTTTTTTATTTCAGTCTGGTGAGGAGTTGAAGCTAGGTCTGCTAGATGCTACTCAGGTGCTCTAACCACTAGACTAGAAGTCCTTTCGCTTGATGATCTGATCATTGGAGGAGGAACGGACGCCCATGATCGCACCGACTCCAACAAGAATCCACGGAATGTGGAGAGGAAGAGGAAGTGCAGGTGTCCTTGCTGCTCCTGATCGAACCCAGGCAACCGAACCGTACCCTCACCCTGGTGCACAAGGTGGGGCAACAGGGACACACAACGTCAGCAATATCGCAGCCTGTCAACACGAACAGTTCCAGATCACAGGAGGCAGATAGACAAAACCCATGGCTTCTGGAGGATGCACCAACCCCAACAAACAGATGAAACACGTATGGCTGTGAGGAGCCTCGGAGAATTATATATGCGAAATGGAGGTTAAATTGACTGGACTTTACTGTATTTTAATGGGGTACTTGTGCGTGAAGTTTGGACGGAAACGGGAATGGCTCCACCGCAAGGTCGGAAGGGCATGTCATCTGTACACCTTGCGACTAGTTCGTACCACACATCTCGACTGACAGATAAGAAATGAATCGCTCAAGCTAACAATTAATAGCAGTGCTGGTGATTGGTGAACATGCAGCATTTTCTAGACTGAAATGCACGAGGCTGTGGACAAAACGCAATTACGCGTCACGGTGCATTGCGTTTGCGTACTCTTTAACCACGTGAGTTGAGTCCGGACCCTACATTTAGCAGAGTGGCAACGTACGAAAAGCATTCAATGGTTGTGCACAACAAAGCTATGTATGTATGTACATGAAAGTTTGACATCATATATAGGAGTACCAAGTCACGAGCTATACAACTGAAAAAATTAGGACCGTATTTGCACATCTTATAGCACGCCATTAAATTCAAGATAACAACTCTGACAACTGATCCACGCTAAATTGAGCTCCGCTGCCTACGGTACGGACTGGAGAACTGACGAGTAGCAGTACGTAGCAGCGCTTGAAGCTGCAGACCCCAGCCTTGGCTGAATGAAGCGTGACAGGTGGCCCCTCGTTCGTTGCCGCCGTCCTTTCAAACTCACGCCCCACCGCCACCCACCGCTGATTGGCCGGCCTTACAGCCTTGCCGCGCACTCGATCCGACGCCAGGAGCAGCGCCGCGTCAAGCCGCACGAACCACCACCCGCCAAGTCCCAGGCGCTGGCACGCACGGACGCACCTATATATCCCGCGCGCATGCAACTCCGCCTCCGCTTAGCTTCCACCCGCCCACACGCCGCCGCAAGCACGCAAGGACACGAGCGGTGAACCGATTCGCCGGTGAGGAGTGAACGGTCACCGCGACATAGTGCACACAGCGAACTGAACGCGCGGCCGGCATGGGCGTGAGCACCGCCGGGGAGGCGGTCAAGTCCCCGACCGCGGCGGCGGCCGGGCTTCGCGCCGGGTTCATCGTGAAGCTGAACGCGGCGTGCCTCGCCTTCTTCCTGTTCGCGTACATGGCGCTGCTCCTCCACCCCAAGTACTCGTACCTCCTCGACCGCGGCGCCCCCTCCCTCGTCCGCTGCACCTTCCGCGACGCCGCCTGCCCGTCGTCCCAGCTCTCACGGAAGGTAAGGTGAGTCCACCACGTGGTGTCGTTCGTGTTTGTCGATCGGTGATCATCTTCAAGACCCGCAGTACGTCTCTTGATCTGACGCGACACGCCGTGTGCGTGCATATATATGCAGCTGGGAGGCGTGCCGGCGAACAAGGTGGCGGTGGCGGAGCGGATCGTGAACGCGGGGCGCGCGCCGACCATGTTCGACGACCTCCGTGGCCGGCTGCGTCTGGGCCTGGTCAACATCGGCCGCGACGAGCTGCTGCCGCTGGGCGTGGAGGGCGAGGCGGTGCGCGTCGAGCTGGAGCGCGTCTCCGACGTGTTCCGGTGGTCGGACCTGTTCCCGGAGTGGATCGACGAGGAGGAGGACGACGAGGGCCCGTCCTGCCCGGAGCTTCCCATGCCGGACCTGAGCCTGTACGACCACGAGGACGACGTCGACGTGGTGGTGGCCGCGCTGCCGTGCAACCGCTCGGCGCCGGACGGGTGGAACCGCGACGTGTTCCGGCTGCAGGTGCACCTGGCGGCGGCGCAGGTGGCGGCGCGCAAGGCCCGGCGCAATGGTGGTTGGGTGCGCGTGGTGCTGCGGAGCGAGTGCGAGCCCATGATGGACCTGTTCCGGTGCGACGAGATGGTGGGGAAGGAGGGGCACTGGTGGATGTACAGGGTCGACGTGCGCCGCCTCGAGGAGAAGCTCCGCCTGCCCGTCGGGTCCTGCAACCTCGCGCTGCCGCTCTGGGGATCAGGAGGTGCGTATACGCTTCGTTCCCACTGGTTTCTTGTTTGCTTGCTCCGGCCGTGCATGCGCGTCGGTTAGGTTAATTAGCTCGGCTTGTCTATCTGCTTCTTCATGTTTCCACCGCCGCCGCATGCAACAAGTCACGTCAAACAATATAGCTATCGGTTGCACCCGTACTAACTACTTCGAAGCTCCTGCACGAACCAAGAGATATATATACAAGTGCAGTACATAAATGCATCACACGCGGTACGTCTTAGAAGATTATTTTCCCGACCAGTGGTGCTCCCAGAAATGAGAAGACAAATTTTCTGTGAAACCCGTTCATCCGGCTTGGTTACCACCATCAAAGGCAGATCCTGTACTATACAGTGCATGCAGACACAGAGGTTTTCTAGGGGCGGACTGACGAGTCATGCAATTTTTCCTAATGAAACAAGAACGATATCTAGGTAGAACAGTTTTTTCTAACATGCTTACTAAATATAGAAATATCTTTACTGTTGACGGTAAGCAAGTATATACATTAGCAAGTATAATTTTCGTAGCAAATATAAAAAAGTTAAGTGATGTTTGGCTCTTTTTTCCTTCTTTTTTTCGCGAGGGAAGTGATGTTTGCATCTGTGCTCTGTACCAACCACAAACCACAAGTAAACAGTCGAACCCGCTGTAAAAAAAAGAGAGAGACCAAAACAGAGAGGATAAGAACATTAGCATCAGCCTGAGATTTTTTTTTTGGTAACATGAGCTACAACTGTGTGTTATTAAGACATAACATACCACCTAATGGAATTATAAGCGTGCCATAAAGAACATAATCAAAGCT
The DNA here is from genome assembly GCA_012490785.1 of Eragrostis nindensis. Taxonomy (NCBI): domain Eukaryota; kingdom Viridiplantae; phylum Streptophyta; class Magnoliopsida; order Poales; family Poaceae; genus Eragrostis; species Eragrostis nindensis. The sequence continues at coordinate 130,655 of JAAXCT010000702.1, read as the reverse complement.
TTTCCATGGGGATATGATCAGTAGGGACGAGATAATGGGGGGCGTAGGCCGGGCAAGCCACATCGAAGAGCATAGGAATCTGGTCGGCAGATGCGCGGAAGGCCACGAGGAGATAATGCATCAATTCTCATCGCCACTCGATCAAAGCTCCTTTTAGCGTGACATTAATCTCGACCAGTACTTGAAGAATCTGGTCGATCGATGAGCTACGCGGCGGTTAAGGCTATGAAGGAATCTTCAAATCGAAGTCTCTTACCCATGTTAATCTCGTGGATCAAGTAGTGATGACTTGACGATTAAATTTGTTCATGCATGTAGATGATGAGTAGATATAACATCTATTTTTTTTTAAAAAAAAGAAACGCACACATGTACGCTGATTTCTTAGCTTTGGTCCATTTTAGATTAAATCGGGAGTTTGCTACCATTAGTTAGCAGAGCATTCTTTTTCCGAGAACTTCTGGTAACGAATAGTATCACCACTCCAAAATGGAAACTTCTTCTGGTAACGTTGGATCCATCAGCACGCAGTCACTGTTATCGAGGGAAAAAAAAGAAACATGTCCTTGTTGCAGGAAGTAGATATATCTAGGTGTGCTTCCAATAGATCGATCAACTGCATGCAGCTTCTGAAAGAATCCGGCAGGTTGATGCTACTACAGAGAAGTTACTACTATCACTGTTCACTGTAGCACAAATAACACGTAAATATATCCCTAAAAAAGGATGAGAAAAATATATTTAAAACACAAAACACTGGCACCTATATACGCACGCACCTAACAAACATGGTAGGAAGCCTTTCGCGTCTAGCCGTCTGATCGATCTGTCAAGCACACAATGATGGCGTGGCAATTACATGGACACGATTCAATAAACCAGATTCGGTTGTTGAGACCAGCTGCACGTACGCTAGCTTGCGCACGCGAAATTCATACTTGCATTCTACTGCATTCCACCAGGTGGATCACCAGCCGAGACCAAACGTTCAAAAGTAAGTTTATCAACTGGTGGTTAATCCGATGGATTGGTTTTGACTTGACGATCACTTCAATCTAGTGCGGCCTTTCTTCTTCGCCCACGCTTCGGCAGATAGATACCGCCATTTCGAAGTTGCAAGAGATATCTATCCGTGTTTACTTTGAAGACGAAACTCAGTTTTATTTTATTTTATTTTTCTGTCGACTGAAACATATAATGTGGCTGGAACTGATTAACTAATTAAGGAGAGATGCGGTCACGCAGGCATCCACGAGGTGTTCAACGTGTCGGAGGCGGCGGCGTCGTCGTCGTCGCCAGGCCGCCCGCGTCGCGAGGCGTACGCGACGGTGCTGCACTCGTCGGACACGTACCTGTGCGGCGCGATCGTGCTGGCGCAGAGCATCCGGCGCGCGGGGTCGACGCGCGACCTGGTCCTCCTCCACGACCACACGGTCTCCAAGCCGGCGCTGCGCGCGCTGACGGCGGCGGGGTGGACGCCGCGGCGGATCAAGCGCATCCGCAACCCGCGCGCGGCGCGGGGCACGTACAACGAGTACAACTACAGCAAGTTCCGGCTGTGGCAGCTGACGGAGTACGACCGAGTCGTGTTCGTGGACGCCGACATCCTGGTGCTCCGCAACCTGGACGCGCTCTTCGCGTTCCCGCAGCTGGCGGCCGTGGGCAACGACGCCTCGCTCTTCAACTCGGGCGTCATGGTCATCGAGCCGTCGGTGTGCACGTTCGACGCGCTGATCCGGAACCGGCGCGCCATCCGGTCGTACAACGGCGGCGATCAGGGGTTCCTGAACGAGGTGTTCGTGTGGTGGCACCGCCTGCCGCGCCGCGTCAACTACCTCAAGAACTTCTGGGCCAACACCACGGGCGAGCGCGCGCTCAAGGAGCGCCTGTTCCGGGCCGACCCGGCCGAGGTGTGGGCCATCCACTACCTCGGGAAGAAGCCCTGGACGTGCTACCGCGACTACGACTGCAACTGGAACGTGGCGGACCAGCGGGTGTACGCCAGCGACGAGGCGCACGCGCGCTGGTGGCAGGTGTACGATCAGATGGGGGAGGTCATGCGTGGGCCGTGCCGCCTCTCGGAGCAGAGGAAGGTGGAGATCGCTTGGGACAGGCACGTCGCTGAGGAGATCGGCTTCGCTGACCAGCACTGGAAGATCAACATCACCGACCCAAGGATGTGGGACTGATCACTGATCCATCAGCTAGGAGGATACGAATATGCTGATCGAGCTCGCCGCCGCCACATTTTGGTTTGTGGGTTCCTTAATCTTTCTTATTTTACCACATATGTATACACAAACATAAGTGATGAAGAGTAAACAACACTTAATTCGACAGATCGAATAATGAGAAGAATTCGACCTCTAATCCTAGTTATGCCGCATCGCCTGTCGAAGTTTTGACTCGTAGGGCATATCAAGGGAAGGCATCAACCACTCCTTGCACGGAAGTCGCATAAATCACAAGCAAACAGCATATGACTGGCCGTCTGGGGAAGAAAATATTGAAGTTCTCACTGGAACATTCATAATGAATAAAAGCATCAACTGCAAGAGGAGGATGCCACACTGGTGAAAAAAGAGAGAGTAAATTCTGGCCTCTCGTATAGCAATGGAAACCAAGATTTGCAACATGTAAAAGTGCATTTCGCAGCAACTTGAATGTTGCAACATGTTTCCTTCAAATTTCTTCTCAAGATAATCAACAAAGAACTGCAATATGTATTAAGGCTCTCTTTCGCGGCTTATGGAAGAGCTTTTGCTCTGACTTATCCCTTCATAAAGCCTTATCAAACATCCAAAACCAAAAGGACTTATCCCTATGAACCATCATAAGCTACGTTTCTGGATGTCCAGGTTCATGGAATGTTTTATGAATCTGGACAGGTGTTTTGTCTAAATTTAGAGTATTTTTTACAAACCTTTCAGACTTGGATCGTAGAGGTGATTTGTAGCCGTTGGCCTAAAACAACTCAAGGCGGCACGTGGGCCGAAGCGATCGTAAGAAACCGTCCGGGCCGTGGTCTCCGGCACCCAACAATAGCCCAGTCTGCTTCCGACTCCTGCTACTACTGGCTCTGCGTTTGGTATATAGAGAAAGGTAGGGATGCCAATTCGGGACCAGGTTCCGGGTACCCGGCGGGTAGCCGACCCGATGGTGCCGGGCATGGGGCTAAAATTTCGCTCATGGGTGGCACCTGTGCCCGACCCGAAAAGAGTTGGGGCCGGGGCGGGTTTTTTTTCCCGCCCGCGAGTGCCCCATCGGGTACCTGAAAGCAACTTGTTGACATAAACTTTCAGCCCACTAAAGTCACGGCAGCACCAAACATAACCTGGCCCAACACCAAATTTAGCATGGCCCAACACCAAGCTAACCTTATCCACCCACGATGCCCCTTTCCCAGCGAGCCACGCACTGACGCACACACATCGTCCCGATTCAATTCAGTAGCGCCGCTTCGCCTCGTGAACCTCCGTCATCGAAGGCCCCCGTCGCCTTGCACCCTCGCCTACGCAGTCGCCCCGCGCCAGGGTTCGCCTCCGCGGCACGCCGTCGCCCGCGCCGCCGCGGCTAGCCTCCACCTCGCTGGCCCGCGCCGCCGCAGCACCCCGTCGCCAGCTACGGCAGCGTGCCACGGCTCGCCTCCGCGCCGCGGCGGCACCTCGTTGCCTCCCACGCCTTCGCGGCTCGCTGCTTCTCACGCCGCGTCGTCCCGTCATCTGCCACCACCTACGGCCGCTAGAGGAACGCGGAGGACAGTGGTAAGGCAACCTCCTGCCGAAAGGGAAAAGCTGCCTTGTCTTCCCGGGCGATTCGCCTTTCGTGTTCGTTCCCCCGAGAGTGGAAGCCCCCCAATCACCAAATCCGTGGACCGCCTCCTTCAGCCCGCCCCCTCTGCCTATTTGCTTCTCCTTTTCGATTCCCCAAGAGAGGAAACCCTAATAACCCCTAAATCCTTCGACCGCCTCCTTCAGTCCCCCAGGCGACGATGGCATCCAGGTCGATCGATTCCGTTAACCCCCCAGGCGACGCCACCAACGCCTACCGCCGACTGCCCTCGATTGTCCTGGACCAGCATCAGGTCGAAGTAACCGATTGCAGGAACGAGACTACGGCCGCGGCCAAATCGATGAGTGGTTACACCATGGCTGTCTCCTTCTGGATGGCGAAACCACCGGACGTGTCCTTCTTCTCCGTCCACTGCACCAAGCCCCCGGCTCCAATTCCAAGTGCCGACTTCACTGTTCTTCCACATGTGGTCGGCGTGGAGGGCCGTTTTGTCCTCTTCCGCGCCGCCTCTCCGAGCGGAGGAAGGTGGAGATCGCCTGGGACAGGCACGTCGCCGAGGAGATCGGGTTCACCGACCAGCACTGGAAGATCAACATCACCGACCCAAGGAAGTGGGACTGATCACTGATCGATCTTTCCATCAACTCGTCGTACGTACATAGCCGAACGAGCGAGATAGCCGGAAGATATTTGCTGCTGCTGCTGCTAGGAGGATACCTATATGCTACTGATCGAGCTCGTCGTCGGCCGCCACATTTTGATTTGTCGGTTCCTTAATTTCTCTTTCTTATTTCCCCATATATGTATACACAATCATAAGTGATGAGGAGTACACAACACTTAATTCGATCGACAGATGGAATAATGAGAAAATTCGTCCTCTAATCCTAGTCGTGCCGCGTCGCCTGTCGAAGTTTTGACTCATATGGGGCATCTCAAGGGAAGGCATCAACCACTCCTTGCACCGAAGTTGCATGATTAAATCACAAGCAAACAGCATATGACTGGCCGCCAGGCCGAAGAAAATGTTGAAGTTCTCACTGGAACATTCATAATGAATAAAAGCAACAATCGCAAGAGGAGGATGCCACACTGGTGAAAAATAGAGAGTAAATTCTGGCCTCTCGTATGGCAATGGAAACCAAGATTTGCAACATGTAAAAGTGCATTCGCAACAACTTGAATGTTGCAACATGTTTCCTTCAAATTTCTTCTCAAGGTAATCAACAAAGAATGGCAACATATATTAAGGCTCTCCTTGGCAGGGCTTATGGAAGAGCTTTTGCTCTGGCTTATCCCTGCATAAATCATAAGCCTTATCATACATCCAAAATCAAAAGGACATATCTCCATGAACCATCGTAAGCTACGTTTCTGGATGTTTAGGTTCATGCAATGTTCTATGAATCTGGATAGGTGTTTTGTCTAAATACAGAGTATTTTTCACGAACCTGATATACAAACAGAATGCAAGTATTCTGGGATTTTCAGACTTGGATCGCAGAGATGATTTGTAGCCATTGGCCTGAAACAACTCAAGGCGGCACGTGGGCTGAAGTAATTGTAAGAAACCGTCCAATAGCCTAGTCTGTCTCCGACTCCTGCTACTACTGGCTCTGCGTTTGGTGTATAGCGAAAGGGGAAAGCTGCCTTGTCTTCCCGGGCGATTTGCCTTTCGTCTTCGTTCCCCCGAGAGTGGAAACCCTTTTCCCCAAATCCGTGGACCGCCTCCTTCAGCCCGCCCCCTCTGTCGATTTTCTTCTCTTTTTCGATCCCCCAAGAGAGGAAACTGTTGGTATTTCTTACGTCACGAATAAATCCGCAAGCGCACGGAGAATACCGTTGTAGCACTTCACCCGTGAGTATTCAAGGGTATCGTTATTTATATTTTCCCAAAGGAACGGAGTGGAATTATCTTCTAGTCTAGCTCATCCAAGGACACGAAGAAGGATGGTAGAAATGGGTAGAGAGGATTCCTATGGATGAGGTTCTTTCTAGAAAAAGAGAGGTTTAAACACAGCAGGGCTGTCACCACCTACCGGCAACCCTCTACCACTAGGACACGTGACACTAGGGCTATCAAGTCCCTATGCCAGTCCTGAGGTCGTGTGACAACAAGGCAATCAAGTCCTCACTGCCAGACCTATGGTAGATCCCTCCTCTAATTGCTTACTTTGGGCGCCGGCTTAGACCTGGTCTGCCAAGTCACTCCGGCCAAGGGGCCTACTACGTACCCGAACGTGGAGGATTACGAAGGACGGATAGGGCTGTCACCACCTACCGCCTACCTCAACAAACCGTGGAGCACGCAGCAAACAAAGGTAACCTCTAACCTAGACACCACGTCTAAGTTATTGATTACTACCTTAACTTGGTTCAAAGGTAAGGCACTCTAGAACAGAGCAATGATCCCGTAAGCAAGTGAAGGACGAACTTAATCTAGATAAGAAGTACTCAAATCATAAGCAAGCCAAGGATCCACAACCAAACAAGGAACGCTTAACCAAGGCTAGCCTATATCCAATAGGAGATCGAGAATACTTACTTTGATGAAGATGAACGACGAACAAACGACGAACGAACGACGAACGATGAACGAACGACGAACGAACGATGAACGAACGACGAACAATGTATTATAAATAAGTATCCTCAAAGATACAAATTGGGGCTAAGTCCTCACAAAGGGAGGACTACCCTTCTCCTCTACCCAACTCTCTCCCTACTCTACTAGTATACAAAGGACCCTAGGCCCTTGGGAGTGGAATGAGGCTCTCCTTCTTGTGTGTCTTGAGGGGAGGGGGGTACCCCTTTATTTATAGCCTCCAAAGGCGGTGGAATTGAGGCGGTTCCTTAGGTCGGTGGCATTGATTGCAGGCAGAACCGACCTTGGTACGTCGGTGGGGAACCGCCATAGCAAAATGGGCCTGTTTGGCTACTGTAGCGGGTCGGCCGACCTAGGGTTTGGGGTCGGCCGACCCCCTCTTGGCTCCTATGGCCTTGGGCTTTGGTATAGTGGTCCATGGGGTCCTCATAAGGCCTCTTCTCGGTGTATGGCCCAGGATGAGTCCAGATGACTGTATTTTGGCCTTTTCTCCATCCCGGGTGATCTCTGCGATGACCGTGGACTTGCCGGAGTGATATCTTGCTTGGGCTTTGGCCAAGGAGTCTCCCTTTGGGTCCTAATGATGTATCTCAATGTGTTTACCCAAAGTGAATAGGGTTTGTCTCCCTTTTGATGTATGTCTTCCTTGGTTGCCGATGCTGATTTCTCGGAGTGGTATCCTCTCTGGAATATGATATGGGTTGATTTGGTGGATCCATATATCTTTGCCATTGTTGAGGATATCCAAGAGATGATCTTTCTTCATATCTCCTTGATATTGGGCATTTGGGGAGATTTCTTTATGACGGGGAAATTCGGTGTTTGCAGAGTGGGCCTTTTATGCTTCCTTTTCCCCGGTTTCCTATGAAATGCACCTGCACTCACAAAATCACCAAGACTTGTGGAATTCGTTAGCTTCAAGTCCTAAGTCTATGTTCGGTGTTCATTTTAATTCTTTCATGCAGGTATTTGACGGTGAAATTCTTGCTCTAAGGACCGTCAACAACTCCCCCACACTTAGCCTTTGCTCGTCCTCGAGTAAAGAATGAAGGACTAAGGTGAAACATAACTTCCTTGGTATGATGCTAGCATACAAGTTATTCCAAGCCATACCTGCACCTGTGAACTTTGATGTGTCTACCATGTCATCTTGGGCGGTTGAGGAATGGAACGGTCTTGATTCAAGTCATCATTACTCCCCTGTTGAGTAACTTGGGTTTTTGATAGATTTTCAAAATAAAACATAGCTTGTACTCCTCGAATGATACTCTCAGATCGCTCAGTGTGTATGATTCCTCACCAAGGCATTGACATGCCTCTTTTCATCCTACACCTACAAATGGCTTTTTGTGGAGCTTGGTAGGGATGGAAAGGAGCATACTTGCATCACTTATATTGCTAAGTCAAAGAGTGGATCCAAGGAGAAAACAAGTCATACAAACTGATCAAGAATGTGCACGTGCGTGGATAAGTTTGTGGAAGAACATGAAAATGATGGATACTCCTTGATGCGATGATGTCTCTCTCTTGATTGAATTTCATTTGAGAACATGGCTATCACACACTTTTCTCTTTCTTCTTTTTTTTCGATCATTGTCATCATGTTTGAGCATTTCTTTCTTTTATTTATGCCCATGCATAAGAGCACTCTTTCTTTCTTCTCAAATTTTTTTTTTCGATAGCCATGTCTCTTTTGCCAGAGTATATGGAGAGAGACATCAACAGCAAGTGATGGAGTATTTATTTTGGTGGATGGGTGGATGGAAATGACGTTGCTAACTTCCAGTGTAGAAGTTTAGCATGCTCTGTGGTGGTGGTGTATGTGTACGTGATCTTGATCATGAAAGCATGACAAGCATCTCACAAGGGTCACGACAATTTGACAAAGCTCAAAGCAATAACAAGCAGCATTTGTAGGGGTTTTCAATGTGATCATTATATTTGGCTCTGGTGGGGATATAAGATCATTGAGGAGTGCAAAGCTATGATTTTAACTTTTATAAGATAAATTCCCAAGCACTCTATACAGAAGAAGCAAGATTCCTCTCATCCAACCATATCACATTCGCCAACAACTTAGATAAACATGGGGTCCTAAGAGATTGGTGTGTTCACAAGCAACAGAGCATGATGCGAGGAATAAAGAGTATGCAGGCCAACCAGAAAGAAGCATGTTGTTGAGGGATAAACATGCTTGGTTTAAAACTGAGTTAAATTTTAGTGATTGAATCATATGATTATTCTAACTCATGAGTTAGGGAGAGAGAGTAGTAGGGTAGAATGCGCAAACCGTCGCGTTGGATGAAGTGGAGACCAAGAGTGGCCATAGGAGATCAAACCAAAGTTACGATCGAACTTTCTTTTCTTGTGCCCGATGACTCCACTCCATAGCGTGTTTGAACGGTGCGATGTTTGTGCATTGTGTTGGTGGGAGATCTAGAGTGTGTGCTTGATGAAGAACGAGAGGTCTCCCCCACACTTGTTCTTGTACCTAGACTTTTTTTTATTCAAAACAAACAAAAGGATATGGAAATAAAAAGGACTTACCGGGGTTAAAGACTGGTGAGCCTAAGTTTATTGAATAAGACAAAATAACTCAAGGCGCGTTATATGTTTGAAAGGGAAATAAAAGTGCCTAGTTTATTCATATAAATTCTTTTTTTTTGTATTGAATTTTTTTAAATTTTATCAAGTAAAGAAGTGCAACAAAAGAGATACTTCCGGTTATCCTGTCGGCAAGGGCATCGTCATTTTGAGTCTGACGAGATGTGGCTCCGGAGAATGTCTGCAAGATTAGTGCCAATACACAACCACGATATTTGCAATATTTATGATAAATGAAAGCATCTACAACCATCCTAAAGAACAAATAGCAAAAGGAAGCCTTATGGAGGTTGCAGAGCTCATGCATGGTTTTGGCACCGATGATTATTGACTCTAGAGGAGGATCATATGAGCATGAGTCTTGTGGGTTTTCAAGAAAGAAGCTCTTATGCTCATGCAAAGTTTCATGTTGTTCATACACTAGAGTCGAAGCCTCAAGAATGTCCAAAGCCAGGAAGTTTTTCTTATCAAGAGGTTCTTGAACACCAACAAGAACGGCGTATGGAGGGCTAGAGGGAAGAGGCTCAAGATCGAGTGATGGTGATGAGGATCGTTGGGTTAGGAACAATTCTTTTGCTTTATCCTCATCTTCGGTGGAAAACTTCTCATTCTCATATAGAGCAAGCTCGGGTGATGTGAAAAGGGATAGAAATTTCACTTGCTCAAGTGGTTCATGATCGAACTGAGGTTTTGCCAAAGGATTTTGAGTGGTAATGGTGGCGAAAGAGGTTTTCCCAATACTTGCCTTCATATCCTCCTTGAGAAATGGTTCCTTGAGAGGATCAGGAGGAGTAGGAGGCATCTTTTCCCAAGTGTAGTTCGAGGTGTTTCCATAATCATCAGAAAGATCTTCCTCGAATAAAGGGAACTCAAAAGGTTGAATTTCTTCTTCCTCCTTCATTGTTCTTGGTACAGGAGAGGGCTCAACAGGCGAATCTTGGGATGTGGTCGATGTAAGGTTTGACTCGGATGTTGAGGGCTCCTCATGGCTTGACTCTTGCAGGGGTATTTTCAGATCATCAACATAGGAAGAGTTTTCTTGGATAAGTTCTAGGAGCGCTCTTCCTTCTGTCGGGGTTTTGATAGCAAAAGACCCTCCAGCGGTGATGTCAAGGTATAGGGCGGAGTCCTTGTCTAGACCCATATAGAAGTGTTGCAATAACATGTGGTCGGGAATAGACAAGTTTGGGCCGGAAAGAGTTAGCAAGGAAAACCTAGCCCAGGCCGCACCTATAGACTCCTTCTCGTTCTGACGAAAGTGGAGAACTTCCATACGGAGAGCAACGACGCGGGATAAGGGAAAGAAGGCTAAGCAAAATTTATCTCGAAGCTTTTCCCAATCACCGAACGTGCTTCCGACAGCCAATATGTACCATTGTTTCGCTCTCTCTTGAAGGGAGAAAGGAAACAACTTCCATTTTACGGTTTCTTGTGACATGCCTTGGATCATGACGCATGAACACAAGTGCTCGAACTCTCGCAGGTGGTGATACGGATTTTCATGGTCAAGTCCAGAGAAGGGTCGTTCCCGTACCATGGTTATAAAGGCGGGGTGGATTTGATAGCCAGATGAGGAAATAGGTTTTGAAGATGATGGTGGCTCAAAGAACTCTCGCCTTGGAGCAGAAAATGATTCGAGTGTAGGTTCTGGCTCCATGATGAATGTTTTTGGTATTTTCTTTTAGTCGGATAGGTAGTGATGGGGATAGGATACGAAGGATAGATGGTGGAAGCTTGATGATGGAAAGAAAAACAAAAGAAAGATTTTTTTTTTTTTTTGAACAAAGGATACAATACGAGGACCAACTAGGTTCGAAGATAAAAGCAACAACCGTTCCCCGGCAACGGCGCCAGAAATGCTTGTTGGTATTTCTTACGTCACGAATAAATCCGCAAGCGCACGGAGAATACCGTTGTAGCACTTCACCCGTGAGTATTCAAGGGTATCGTTATTTATATTTTCCCAAAGGAACGGAGTGGAATTATCTTCTAGTCTAGCTCATCCAAGGACACGAAGAAGGATGGTAGAAATGGGTAGAGAGGATTCCTATGGATGAGGTTCTTTCTAGAAAAAGAGAGGTTTAAACACAGCAGGGCTGTCACCACCTACCGGCAACCCTCTACCACTAGGACACGTGACACTAGGGCTATCAAGTCCCTATGCCAGTCCTGAGGTCGTGTGACAACAAGGCAATCAAGTCCTCACTGCCAGACCTATGGTAGATCCCTCCTCTAATTGCTTACTTTGGGCGCCGGCTTAGACCTGGTCTGCCAAGTCACTCCGGCCAAGGGGCCTACTACGTACCCGAACGTGGAGGATTACGAAGGACGGATAGGGCTGTCACCACCTACCGCCTACCTCAACAAACCGTGGAGCACGCAGCAAACAAAGGTAACCTCTAACCTAGACACCACGTCTAAGTTATTGATTACTACCTTAACTTGGTTCAAAGGTAAGGCACTCTAGAACAGAGCAATGATCCCGTAAGCAAGTGAAGGACGAACTTAATCTAGATAAGAAGTACTCAAATCATAAGCAAGCCAAGGATCCACAACCAAACAAGGAACGCTTAACCAAGGCTAGCCTATATCCAATAGGAGATCGAGAATACTTACTTTGATGAAGATGAACGACGAACGAACGACGAACGAACGACGAACGATGAACGAACGACGAACGAACGATGAACGAACGACGAACAATGTATTATAAATAAGTATCCTCAAAGATACAAGATTGGGGCTAAGTCCTCACAAAGGGAGGACTACCCTTCTCCTCTACCCAACTCTCTCCCTACTCTACTAGTATACAAAGGACCCTAGGCCCTTGGGAGTGGAATGAGGCTCTCCTTCTTGTGTGTCTTGAGGGGAGGGGGGTACCCCTTTATTTATAGCCTCCAAAGGCGGTGGAATTGAGGCGGTTCCTTAGGTCGGTGGCATTGATTGCAGGCAGAACCGACCTTAGTACGTCGGTGGGGAACCGCCATAGCAAAATGGGCCTGTTTGGCTACTGTAGCGGGTCGGCCGACCTAGGGTTTGGGGTCGGCCGACCCCCTCTTGGCTCCTATGGCCTTGGGCTTTGGTATAGTGGTCCATGGGGTCCTCATAAGGCCTCTTCTCGGTGTATGGCCTAGGATGAGTCCAGATGACTGTATTTTGGCCTTTTCTCCATCCCGGGTGATCTCTGCGATGACCGTGGACTTGCCGGAGTGATATCTTGCTTGGGCTTTGGCCAAGGAGTCTCCCTTTGGGTCCTAATGATGTATCTCAATGTGTTTACCCAAAGTGAATAGGGTTTGTCTCCCTTTTGATGTATGTCTTCCTTGGTTGCCGATGCTGATTTCTCGGAGTGGTATCCTCTCTGGAATATGATATGGGTTGATTTGGTGGATCCATATATCTTTGCCATTGTTGAGGATATCCAAGAGATGATCTTTCTTCATATCTCCTTGATATTGGGCATTTGGGGAGATTTCTTTATGACGGGGAAATTCGGTGTTTGCAGAGTGGGCCTTTTATGCTTCCTTTTCCCCGGTTTCCTATGAAATGCACCTGCACTCACAAAATCACCAAGACTTGTGGAATTCGTTAGCTTCAAGTCCTAAGTCTATGTTCGGTGTTCATTTTAATTCTTTCATGCAGGTATTTGACGGTGAAATTCTTGCTCTAAGGACCGTCAACAGAAACCCTAATAACCCCTAAATCCTTCGACCGCTTCCTTCAGTCCCCACAGGCGACGCCACCAAATTCGCACAATCGATGGCATCCATGTCGATCGAATCCGTCAATCCCCCAGGCGACGCCACCAACGCCTACCGCCGGCTGCCCACGATTCTCCTGGGCCAGCATCAGGTCGAAGTTACCAATTGCAGGAACGAGACTGCGGTCACCGCCAAATCGATGAGTGGTTACACCATGACGGTCTCCTTCTAGATGAAGCCCTGGACGTGCTACCACGACTACGCAACTGGAACGTGGCGGATCAGCGGGTGTATGCCAGCGACGAGGCGCGCGCGCTAGTGGCAGGTGTACGACCAGATGGGGGAGGCCATGCGCGAGCTGTGCCGCCTCTTTGAGCGGAGGAAGGTGGAGATCGCCTGGGACAGGCACGTCAACGAGGAGATCGGCTTCGTCGACCAGCACTGGAAGATCAACATCACCGACCCAAGGAAGTAGGACTTATCACTGATCGATCTTTCCATCAACTCGTCGTACGTACGTAGCTGAGCGAGCGAGAAAGGCAGATAGCTGCTGCTGTTGGGAGGATGCGTATATGCTGATTGAGCTCGCCGCCGGCCGCCACATTTTGATTTGTGCGTTCCTTAATCTTTCTTATTTCCCTCCATATGTATACACAATCATAAGTGATGAGGAGTACTGAGTACACAACACTTAATTCAACAAATGGAATAATGAGAAGAAATCATCCTCTAATCCTAGTTGTGCCTTATCGCCTGTCGAAGTTTTGACTCGTAGGGCATATCAAGGAAGGCATCAACCACTCCTTGCACCGAAGTTGCATGATTAAATCACAAGCAAACAGCATATGACTTGCCGTCTGGACGAAGAAAATATTGAAGTTCTCACTGGAACGTTCATAATGAATAAAAGCAACAATCGCAAGAGGAGGATGCCACACTGGTGAAAAATAGAGAGTAAATTCTGGCCTCTCGTATGGCAATGGAAACAAAGATTTGCAACATGTAAAAGTGCATTTCGCAACAACTTGAATGTTGCAACATGTTTCCTTTGAATTTCTTCTCAAGGTAATCAACAAAGAACGGCAACATATATTAAGGCTCTCCTTGGCAGGGCTTATGGAAGAGCTTTTGCTCTGGCTTATCCCTCCATAAACCATAAGCCTTATCAGACATCCAAAATCAAAAGGATTTATCCCCATGAACCATCATAAGCTACGTTTCTAGATGTTTAGGTTCATGCAATGTTCTATGAATCTGGATAGGTGTTTGTCTAAATCCAGAGTATTTTTCACGAACCTGATATACAGACAGAATGCAAGTATTTTAGGATTTTCAGACTTGGATCAAAGAGGTGATTTGTAGCCGTTGGCCTAAAACTACTCAAGGCGGCACGTGGGCCGAAGTAATCGTAAAAAACCGTCTAGGTCGTGGCCTTTGGCAGCAACCAATAGCCCAGTCCGCCTCCGACTCCTGCTACTACTAGCTCTGCGTTCGGTATATCGCGAAAGGGGAAAGCTGCCTTGTCTTCCCGGGCGATTCGCCTTTCGTCTTCGTTCCCCCGAGAGTGGAAACCTTATTCCCCAAATCCGTGGACCGCCTCCTTCAACCTGCACCCTCTGCCGATTTTCTTCTCTTTTTGGATCCCCAAGAGAGGATACCCTTCTAACAGTCCGATCCACAGGATCTTTGTCCCACGGTGCTGTTTAAGCAGACACGAGATAATACAAGCACTCGATACATATTTTACATCATTATTAGGGTTACAACTTAAGATCAGAGTTAAGCGGAAGCTTGAGTTCAGCGGAAGCGATAAAAGGTAGTTTGAAAACGAAAGATACACGAGAGCTACACTACTCTCATCGATAAAGCATTAGCAATATTCGGATGCCCATCCAGAATATCACTCTAGCAACAACCATCACTGCAGCGGCTGATCGGACTCCCAGTGGGCAGTCCAACCTGCTGGGACTTGCACATCCCAGGGAAGAACACCATCAAGTAAAGTAACATCTGCACTACCTGAAAACATCAATGGCACAAAGCCTGAGTACTATTTACTCAGCAAGTCTTACCCGTCAAATGACACCTAGACATGCAAAGGCTTACCATAGGAAGGCTGAATTTAAAATGACTCGCACTAAGCAGCAAATAATCCTTTCTAACAATGTTTTAGCCAAGTATTTATCTTGATTAAACAATGGCATATGTGAGAAAAGACAGTAAACAGGCAATTTAACATATAATATATGAACTTCAAATACGAGAGTAATATCAACAATAATCCATCATTCTAACAACAGTTCATCATCAGCATCAAGTTATGTGTGCTACGTGAAGTCGCAATTCACAAGCGGGTACTCATTACTGCGAGGGACAGCAATTGCAATCGATTTACACCAGCTGGGAAAACCCGAAGTACACGACGTATATGCACAAAAGTCATATACGGCAACCGTTCGCAAGACAGTAAACAATAAAGGCGGACCCAGATGGCAAGGAGTTGGGCAGCCGTCCCACCAACGGTACCTCGTACCTCCCATGGCCTGAACCTGCCCAACTACGCCCAGCGTGTCTTTCGACCAATGTACTGGTTACCGTCTAACATTGCCACCATTCATGCCACATCAGTTTCCTAGTGCCCATTATCACTAGTATGTCCTCGGTGCTATTCAATGCTTGATCAAGAGGGCCAACAACGAATCGGTCCTTAATCGACACAGACAGGGCTACAACAGCCAACTCCTCCTTGAGTTGCTGCAACCTACACATGCAATATCCCTGCCCGGTCTCCACAATAAACATAAACTCATTCCATTATCTTCAACTTTAGTGATCAAGTTTTTATTCCCGAAATACAATATTTGATCGATACGAAATACTTTAACTAAGCATAGCAGGTATTCTACCGAGCTACTAGGATAGACACATAAACAACATAGGACATTTGGGGAACATGCAGGAGGATTTTCAAACAACTCCTATAAACTTAAGTGCACATACATACTAGACACACTAGCATTATTATTGCTAAAAACCAAAAATTTGTAAAAGGGGGCGGGATGCACCGGGGCTTGCCTTGAGGTTCAGCAACTAAGTTAGCTGCTGCAAAGTCAGTTTCTTCAGTAGAAGGATCCTTCTGAATATCCTCTTCGAGATCGTTTCCTAAAAATGCATTATATGTCAATAGAAAGAATACAAAGACAATTAATTCAACATGTGCATGCAATGAGTGTGACTTGGTTTCAGATTCCAAATAATGAGTTCAGTTCTGAAATTGGTGATTTGGATTTAGTTTTCTTTATTTCCTTCATTGACTCCCATGAAGCATTGTTATAGTATAAAGCAATTCATTCCAATTAACACCAAAGTAAGTCAAAATAAATTCTTTTCTGGACATTTTGGACATGAATGACTTGCTGCTCATACTAACATGCAATAACATGTCATGAGACTAATTTTCATGATTTTAACCCTAGTAGAATTAATTAAAGGTCTAAATCATTGTGGCAGCATAAAATAAATCATACAAAATTCTCTGAAGCGAAACTGGTTATGCCAGAAAATAGGGTGGTAGTACATCATCTAAGGAACACTCATGCCAAGGTTCAAGATTTATGGAGCATCAGAGAATTTATAAAAATTCAGACAAGTTTATCGAAGAGAAGGTCATAAATACTTCTTCCTACAGAACCAAGGGGTATGTGATACATGTTGGAAAGAGCATGTCAAGAGGGTTCTAACAAGACTGGTCTTGCATTTTTATCCTGAGTCAATAAAATAATATGAGCAAAACAAGGTTTTGCTTCTACCATTTTTACAGGGCAAACCATGCAGAAATGCGGACCAAATTGCTAACCAGTGGATAGATCTCTTCAAGAGGAATCCAACAAAATTTAGTTTGCAATTTTTGGACATCTATAACTCCAGATCTCGATTTTTGAAGTTTATTCTTGTTCTGAGAAAGTTGCAACTTATTTACGAGACTGCCATCGTCGTGTTTAAACGAAGAGCGCACAGTTCGTGGCGGCCGGAGTCGGACGGAGCATCGCCGGAGCAGGGAAAAAGGCGGCGATATGAGTCAGCGAGGGGCCCTACTCGACGAGCTCGTAGAGGTGGACTCAACTGCGGGGTTATCGAGGCCGGGTGCTCACCGGAAGTTGGTCGGCGACGTGCGGCGGCGGGAAGACGAAGTTCGGCGACGTCTCGAGCTCGTCGTGGTCGACGAGGAAGCCCCGTTCCTTGCCCTACAGCTTCACGGGACCAAGGAGAATACCGGCGTGGATGATTTCTTCGACGAGAAAATCTGGAAGTAGGAGCTCGGCGTGCTTGCAGACTGCGTACAACGACGGCGATGGGGAAAAGCTTGGATTCCGGCGATCTCGTCGGATAAACCAAGGGGAAAAAGGGTCATGAAGGTGAAGGACAAAGTCGCGCACACGAGAGACGAAGAATGGGAAGAAGAGGCTCACTGTGGCCAACGAATTTCGCAGTGGCGCCGGAGATGTTCGCCGGACAGCTCGCCGGAGTTTTTCTTCGATTACTCTCAACCTACTGCACCGATTGATGTTCTTGTTCTTCAGGGGGTTAGAGGAGGTTTAGCTGCATCCGTGGGTGACTCCAGCTCGTGCTGTTGTGGAGTGTGGTGGCCAGGCGCGTGATTTAGGTGGCGGCGGCCATGGCGACCGGCGCGAGCTCGTTCTCGGCGGAGAGAGCGAGAGAACTGGCGGAGTGTGCGAGGGAGGAGAGGGAGAGGAGAGCTAGGGGCCGGTTTTGATGCTCGGTCGGGCCTGGTGATCTGGAGCGGCGCTGGGGTGGCGTGGCGTCCATGCACGGCGCTGGTTCTGTCGAGGGAGGAAGAGAGAAGGAAAATGTGAGGCTGACAGTTGGGTCCCGCGAGGTTTCTCTTTTCACGAAATACTGTCCTCTCTCTGGTGAAATCAAACTAAAATGGTTACAGGCCCCCAGAAATTCCCAATTTTTGCATGGTTGCAGTTTGACACCTGTAGGAGCCAGCTGGCCAGTCAAACCTTCCAGAAGCTCTCAGATTTCACAACTGAAATTCAAACAAAATGTTTGAAATTCAAACTTCAAAGAATTATTTGGAGGTCTTCCCAAAGGAGATTAAATCCAATCTTTTTGCTAGATTTTTATATTACTTTCAACTTTCACATAAATTTTTGGTTGCACCAACTTCAGTTCAAATTTTTAAATTTGCTTTTAAAAATTTGACTTATATTTGCATTAATTCAAATTTTTGCCATTAGTTTGAAGTGAGATTCGAAAATTTAATTATACCACCTCAGTGTGCAAAACTAGCATGATCAGAAATTGGCAAGAGACACGTGGGGTGTCACAACCCTAATGACCCCTTGTCGGTGTACTGGGAACCAGGGTCCCCACTCCCCCGGTCAAAAGGCCGGCCCGAATCCTTCTTGGGCCGGGAAAGACAGCCGCACGCTAGACGGGCCGAGGCGGCCCAGCAGGCTGGCGCGGGGCACTGGGCTCCTGGATGGCTCGCGGCCGCGAGCCGTCCGGCGTAGCCACGTGGCAACGCCCTGCCGATACCGCGACCCGCCGCGGGACGCGAATAAGGATGAGGTCCCACGAGCCGGTGGGAGCCCGACACGTGGCGGCGGTCGTTCGCGGAGCCTTAATAGCGCCGCGGCGCGACGAGACGCCCCGGGATTTCGTGCGGCAACAGTACGCGCGGATCCGGGGCGCGGGGATTCCTTGCGAAGGGGTCCCACCTGCCAGCGACTGCCCGCGCGGCCGCGCGGGCAGGTCGCCGGACTTCAATGCGCGTGCACACCACGCAGGGCCGCGACTGATGGACGTGACCCGACCGGTCGTAGCCCTGTAGCGCCCTGTTAGGCTGGCAGGGAGGCGTGGGCTGACGAGCGACGCCTGCCACCGTGCGGTGCGTCGCTCGGACCGAGGGACCGTCCGGTGGATCCGGCTCCTCTCGGCGCCTCGCTGCCTCCGCAGCGGCGCGCGTGCTGTACGACTGACAAGACAAGACGGCGGAAGTCATCCGAACAATGAAGGCAGGGCGAGCGAAGCCCGCTGACAGCAGAATGGACGTCCGGCATCTCGGACGGAGAAGGGCTGCCAACCGGCGCCCTCATAACGGCCCATGAACGGGTCTGGCCTCTCCTTGCACTATAAAAGGGAGTGCCTTGTATATGAAAACAACACACAACACTTGAGCAATACCAGACAAGCAGGACGTAGGGTTTTACACCTCCAGGTGGCCCAAACCTGGGTAAACGCTTGTGTTCTTCTTCTTCCTCGCTCGCGATCTCTACACTTAGAACCGTTCGCTCCCCTTCGAATCTCGAAGGGAGGCCGTGCTAGGCCCCCATTTGCCGTGGTTCCCACACTATGACACCCCTAAATCCTTCAACCGCCTCCTTCAATCCCCACAGGTGACGCAACCAAATTCGCATAATCGATGGCATCTAGGTCGATCGATTCCGTCAACCACCTAGGCGACGCCACCAATGCCTACCGCCGGCTGCCCTCGATTCTCCTGGACCAGCATCAGGCCGAAGTTACCGATTGCAGGAACGAGACTACAGGCGCCGCCGATGAGTTGTTAAACCATCGTGGTCTCCTTCTGGATGAAGCCCTAGACGTGCTACCGCGACTACGACTGCAACTGGAACGTGGCGGACCAGCGGGTGTACGCCAGCGACGAGGCGCACGCACGCTGGTGGTAGGTGTACGACCATATGGGGGAGGCCATGCGCGGGCCGTGCCGCCTCTCCGAGTGGAGGAAGGTGGAGATCGCCTGGGACAGGCACGTCACCGAGGAGATCGGCTTCGCCGACGAGCACTGGAAGATCAACATCACCAACCCAAGGAAGTGGGACTGATCACTGATCGATCTTTCCATCAACTCGTCCTACATACTTAGCTGAGCGAGCGAGAAAGGCAGATAGTTGCTGCTGTTGGGAGGATACGTATACCCGAACGTGGAGGATTACAAGGGACGGACAGGGCTGTCACCACCTGCCGCCTACCTCTACAAACCGTGGGCACGAACACGCATCCAAGGGTGGAAAGGAAGCCCTAGCACCATGCTAGCGTAACTAACCACAACTCTAGATCCCTCGAGGCACCTCGCAAGGCGATAAACCTAGAGCACTCTTGCAAGACAATGGACCCGATGACTAAGCAAAAGGAACAACTAGATCCAGCGAGCGATTACTTAGACAAAGGATCAAAGCTAGCACTACGTTAAGCATAGGCGTTCGTCGCTCAAGAACGAGCGATGAACGATGAACGATGAAGAACGATCATCGTTAACCGATGATCGAGTATGAACGAACGACGAACGAACGATGAACGATCATGAACGAACATCGATGAACGATGAACGAACGATGAACGAACATGAACGAACGAAGAACGTTCATGCAAGATCAAGGATGAACGATGAACTAGCATAAGCACATAACTACTACAAGAACGATGATATTCCATTGATAAAGAAATAAGTCTTACAAGAGAGTAAAAGGATACAAGGGAATTTACCCCAAAACCCTCCAAGGGACTTGGGAGCCAAAAGGGCAGCCCACTACTCAGCCTAAGCCTAACTAGAGAGCCCCTTGCTCTGGATGTGTGGAGGAGGGAATGAGCCTCTTGTGTTGTGTGTCTTCTAAGGGGAGGGGGTACCCCTTTATTTATAGCCCTCCAAAGGCGGTGGAATTGAGGCGGTTCCTTAGGTCGGTGGCATTGATTGCAGGTGGAACCGACCTCCTGAAGTCGGTTGCAAACCGCCATAAGAAGATGGACCCAGGGGGGCCACCTGGCAGGTCGGCCGACCTAGGTATTGGGGTCGGCCGACCTGGCCCTTGCCCCCCCTGGGCTGGCCTTTGGCAGGTTGCCTCCCCTCGGCCTTTAGGCCTCTTTTCCAGGTGCGTGTCCTCAGTTGATATTCTGGGTGGTTCTGGGCCTTTAATCCTTGAATTATATTCCCGCGGCGAGCGTCGTTTGATGGACGTGTTGGAATCGTCGCCTTGGGCCTTGTTTGTACCTGGAAATCTCTGTTTTCCACCTGCACATCCAAATCTAGAGGTACACGTGGAAATAGGTTATTTGATAACAATATGCAAGTAACAAGTGTTGGTTCTTCCTTATTTATAGAGCCAATTGACGGTCAAAAACTGGGTCTAGGGACCGTCAACATCGAGCTCGCCGCCGGCCGCCCCATTTTGATTTGTGGGTTCCTTAATCTTTCTTATTTCCCCCATATGTATGCACAATCATAAGTGGTGAGCAGTACACAACACTTATTTCAACAAATCGAATAACGAGAAGAAATCGTCCTCTAATCCTAGTTGTGCCGCATCGCCTGTCGAAGTTTTGACTCGTAGGGCATATCAAGGGAAGGCATCAACCACTCCTTGCATGGAAGTCGCATAAATCATTAGCAAACAACATCTGACTGGCCGTCTGGGCGAAGAAAATATTGAAGTTGATAGAGCTGGAGTGCCCGATCTTTCGGTGAGGGGGGATAATTTCGATTTGTGGAGGAGGTGACTCTCGCGATCCGACTACGAACGAACAGGTCGTGGCGCCTTAGCAATCGCTGAACCAACTCCAAATGGTTATTGACCCTTGCTGGTGGTAGGATCAACCTGAACACGAGGTTCTATTCCTGCGAGCAATCGAAGAAACAAGCAAGAACAAGATGTAGGCAAAACTGATTATCATTCACTCATGAATTGGGGTTCACAAAGGCTGTCCACAGGTGGCCTCTGAGCACAACTGTAGTACAGGATGTTTGCACAATGGCTAAACTTATCAAAGAAAACCCGAAGAAAGGAGGGGGCGCAGCCCCTGTCTAAATAAGGGAAGGAGGCGTGGGGAGGGTAGGCGCCCAGCCTGCCCACAAGGCAGGAAATAGGCGTCCAATCAGTCACACGCCATCTCCTTAATTCCCTTTCCTAATTTAGGTGGCGCAGCACCTTCCTGATTATTTCCTGACAAAACTAAAACACATAGGTGGCGCAGCACCTAGACTTTTATCTGGGCAGGTTCATCATGAGCATAGCTGGCGCATGCACTTAGGAAAACTTCTGGTCCTTCATTCTTCAAAAGCATCACGAAGTTTAATTCTCGTGCACGAGCTCGAGTGAGTGGTCCTGGTGGCGCCTGTGCTGATTTAGTTGGAGTAGCCGTTCCCGTGTCGGGGTTGATGTCCTCATCAGAAGTTCTCACTGGAACGTTCATAATGAATAAAAGCAACAATCACAAGAGGAGGATGCCACACTGGTGAAAAATAGAGAGTAAATTCTGGCCTCTCGTATGGCAAAGGAAACCAAGATTTGCAACATGTAAAAGTGCATTTCGCAACAACTTGAATGTTGCAACATGCTTCCTTCGAATTTCTTCTCAAGGTAATCAACAAAGAACGGCAACATATATTAAGGCTCTCCTTGGCAGGGCTTATGGAAGAGCTTTTGTTCTGGCTTATCCCTCCATAAACCATAAGCCTTATCAGACATCCAAAGTCAAAAGGACTTATCCCCATGAACCATCGTAAGCTACGTTTCTGGATGTTTAGGTTCATGCAATGTTCTATGAACCTGGATAGGTGTTTTGTCTAAATTCAGAGTATTTTTCACGAACCTGATATACAGACAAAATGCAAGTATTTTAGGATTTTCAGACTTGGATCACAGAGGTGATTTGTAGCCGTTGGCCTAAAACTACTCAAGGCGGTACGTGGGCCGAAGTAATCGTAAGAAACCGTCCGGGCCGTGGCCTTCGGCAGCAACCAATAGCCCAGTCCGCCTCCGACTCCTGCTACTACTGGCTCTGCGTTTGGTGTATAGCGAAAGGGGAAAGCTGCCTTGACTTCCCGGGCGATTCGCCTTTCGTCTTCATTTCCCCCAGAGTGGAAACCCTATTCCCCAAATCCGTGGACCGCCTCCTTCAGCCCGCCCCCTCTGCCGATTTTCTTCTCTTTTTCGAACCCCCAAGAGAAAAAACCCTAATAACCCCTAAATCCTTCGACCGCCTCCTTCAGTCCCCACAGGCGACGCCACTCAATTCGCATACTCGATGGCATCCAGGTCGATCGATTCCGTCAACCCCCCCAGGCGACGCCACCAACGCCTACCGTCGGTTGCCCTCGATTCTCTTGGACCAGCATCTTGTCGAAGTTACCAATTGTAGGAACGAGACTACGGCCGCCGCCAAATCGATGAGTGGTTACACCATGGCGGTCTCCTTCTGGATGAAGCCCTCGACGTGCTACCGCGACTACAACTGCAACTGGAATGTGGCGGACCAGCGGGTGACGCCAGCTATGAGGCGCATGCACGCTTGTGGCAGGTGTACGACCAGATGGGGGACGTCATGCGCGGGCCGTGCCGCCTCTCGGAGCGGGGGAAGGTGGAGATCGCATGGAACAGGCACGTCGCCGAGGAGATCGGATTCGCCGACCAGCACTGGCAGATCAACATCACCGACCCAAGGAAGTGGGGATGATCACTGATCCATCCGGATCAACTCGTCGTATGTACGTAGCTGAGCGAGCTAGATAGGCAAAGCTGGTAGCTGCTGCTAGGAGGATACCTACATGCTGCTGATTGAGCTCGCCGCCACATTTTGACTTATGGGTTCCTTAGTTTCTCTTTCTTATTTCCCCCCATATGTATACACAATCAGAAGTGATGAGGAGTACACAACACATTCGACAGGTTGAATAATGAGAAAAATCCGTCCTCTAATCCTAGTTGTGCCGCATCGCCTGTCGAAGTTTTGACTCATAGGGCATCTCAATGGAAGGCATCAACCACTCCTTGCACCGAAGTTGCACAATTAGGCCCTGTTTGGGTGCTGCTGTTTTTCAAAACCAAAGTATTAAGAAACCATGGTTTTAGAAGCTAGTGCCAAGCAAAATCATGGTTTAGAAAAAAGAGGTCATGAATGGAGTTTCTAAAACTTCAAAATGGTTGCAGTTTAGCAAATACCATGGTTTTTAAAACTGCAAAACTTGCTACATCCAAACACTTCCATACCTTCTAAAACCAAAGTATTTTGCAAAACCATAGTATTCTTTCAAAACTTCAAAAATACTTTGTATCCAAACAGGGCCACAAGCAAACAGCATATGACTGGCCGCCCGGGCGAAGAAAATATTGAAGTTCTCACTGGAACATTCATAATGAATAAGCAACAATTGCAAGAGGAGGATGCCGCACTGGTGAAACAAAAAAAGGAAAGTAAATTCTGGCCTCTCATAACAATAGAAACCATGATTTGCAACATATAAAAGTGCATCTCGCAACAACTTGAATGGTATAGACTGTATAGTGCAACACGTTCCCTTTGAATTTCTTATATCAAGATAATCAACAAAGAACTGCAACATGTACTAAAAAACTAATGCAGCATCAAAACTTGCCTATCACAACAACTGAAGTGAGCCACCGCGACATGATCTGATTTTCTTCTCTATATTTCACAGGGAGTAACTGCAACATCAAAAACTACAGACCACAAACAATGTGAATTACCTAACACAAAAAATAGCGATATGCTGACCATTTCGTCTCCATGAACCGCAACACCAGCTCTTTTAGAGGTTGAGTGTCGTTACCATGACCCCCGGGTACCCTCATGACCAGCAAGGCCGAGTAACCTGACAAGGGTAGTCGGTCCGGCCCAGAAGAAACCGAGTAGCCCATGACTCTAAAAGGAAGGTGCGGCTAGTCGGCAGGATAGATCAGGACTCTTGTCTTGTACTCCAAATAATTCTATGTTGTAACCGACTAGGATACTTTCCATGTAACCCTGTTCCCCCGGATATATAAGGCGGGCAGGGGATCCCTCTCAAAGATATATACGCAATACCATGACATACAGGACGTAGGGTTATTATCCTCCGGGAGGCCCGAACCTGTCTAAACCCTGTGTCTCGTGTTCACCATCATATTCTTGGTTCCTTCGCTACCCATTATAATCTATCGAGGCCCTAAAACCTCGACAGTGGCGCGCCAGGTAGGGGGAGCGTCGGGATCCTGTTCGTCGAGTACGATGGATCGCTTCATCAACAACTTCGCTCCAGGCACTCGGATCTGCTTCGGGAGCCTGGAGTTCGTCGCCGACACCACCAGCAATCTCACCCTCGCCGACTCGCCGAGTCACGCGGTTGAGATTGAGCCGGACTCTACTCTCGCCGAGTTGGAGTTTGGCTTCTCCAGACTCCGGGTCAGATCCTACTCGGACTACTCGCTAGCCGAGATCCGATCTGCCCTGGACAACGTTCGTCTTCACCCTGTCCAGCCGGGTTATATAACTCGGCCTCCTGGTATGTTCCCTTATGGTTTCAACAACGCATCTGCTATCTATCAACGGGACATGCAGGATCTGCTAGCGGCTCCGGGCGATGAGTCCTTCAATCAGGTGGCTTGTCTCCAAGACAGCCAGTCGGATCTCGACTCCCTGCATCACATCCTGGAGCAAGAAGCTGGTTACTGCTCTGGCGGCTCATCATCGCCGGAGCGGTACGAGTGTTTTGCCCTCCTCCCGGGGCAGAACGATGGAGAGCTGCCTCCACCACCACCACTTCCGGCTCATCCTCCGCCACCGCCACCACCTCTCCAGGGGGCGGACGCCGTCGCTCCTACACCGACAACAGCGGCGGCGATCGCAGACGCGGCGGCGGTCACCACACCAGTCGGCCCCGGCTTCGCTGAGTCATCAGCGGCTGGTGCACGCCGGACTCTTCAAGAGCAACGCAACCGTGCTGGTCACCTCTCCACCATCCTGGAGGGGAATGATGGGCCCCAAGATGCCCATGATGCCAGCCGGCCTCACCGAAGAAGACAATCGGCTCAACGCAGCCTCTTTGTCGACGTCAACGGCCTCCAAGCATTCAGGACTCCTGAACAAAATATGGTGGCCAATCGCACCATCCTCGATGAAGTCGAGGTCGCGATGCGTGACCCCCGAGTCACTACAGATGCCCTTGCGGCCCTCATCCACCGAGCCAAAGGCTATGCTGAGGCAGCAGCTCTGCAGAAGAGTTACTCCTCTGCCAGGACAGCTAGCTCGTCGTCATCCAACAAACGCGGCCGTCGCTCGCATACCCACTCTCGGGATCGTGGCCGTCCCTGGCAGCTGACTCCGGTCATTGCCGACCGCCCGACTGGTCAGCGCTCTCCCGACAGACGGGTAGACCCGGCCAACCGTCCCACGGACGTCAACAGACAGGCCAATCCATGGCCCGACTATGACGCACGGCACCACATCGAGTCCCTGCGCCGTGAGAGACGTGAAGACCAGGAGCGTGCCCGACAGGATGACTGGGATCGCTTCGGTGTGGGGTCCCCACATCGGCGTAATTCACCCAGGCGTTCACGCTCTCCCCGCAGACCCTCGAGATCTCCACCACGACGCGGCTCGCCTGAACGACAACGTTCTCCGCGCCATCCGTCAAGGTCTCCTCCGAGGCGTGCTCCTCCGCGGCGGACTCCTCCAGGTGGGTCACCACCTCCGTCGCCGCCCCGAGCCAACCAAGAAGATGACCGCGACCGTCGCCGTGATGGCGACAGACGTCGCGATGACGACAGACGTCGCAACGACGACAGGCGTCGTGAAGACGAGAGGCGTCAACACGACGACAGGCGCCGTGATGAATAACGGCGTCACAACGACGACTACCGGCGTGATCGTGACGACGGCCGTCGCTGAACTCCACCTCGCCGCGATAATGACCGTCACCACGACCGCAACCACGATCGGCCCGAACACTGTTGGCGGTCGTTAAACCGTGTTTTGACCGCCACCCGACCGGTAAATAAAAGCATAACACCAAGATTTTGTGCATAGTAGATAGGAATAATGCTACTCCACAAGTTTTGGTGAATATTTGGATGCAGGAGGAAATCCATTGAAAATGGGAGCAAAAGCCTACCGGCCGGCCCCATCATAGGCCGGCCGGCTTATGTTGGATCTCAACATGGTCCAGCAGTCCCAGGCATCTCCCAATGGGCTTAAACATCAAGGATTAAATGGCCAACAAATATTTCCCAGCCCGGAGTATCGACCACTGCGCAAGGCCCAACAAACAAGCCCATCAACCACTCAAAAGGCGTCAAATCACCGGGCAAGACTGTGGATCTTAATGGGCACATCATGAGAGGCCAGCCCACAAAAATTCGAGGCATTCGGAGAAAAAAGCCCACCGGCCGGCCTAGGCCTAGGCCGGCCGGCCTACTGTTGTCTCCAAATCGGCCCGTCACGCTCTTCTCATGTGATCATTCCACTTGTGTAGTTTAGAGTAGGCTACTTGGTCATGGGAGTTAGAGTAGAAGTGAGAGCTTCGCTCGGAGCTCCGGAGTTCTCTTCAGAGTTTGGGTAAAGTTCTCGTGTATCTTTTCTTTTATACTTTCTTTAATATAATTATTTCTTATTTATTTTCTTATTTATTTAATTTAGTTTTTCTTTTAGTTTATATTTATTTAAGTAATTGTTATAGAGAAATTCCTGTGTTGGTTCCACGTCTGTGTATGGTATGTCTATCTGCATGGGTTGTTTGCACCGCAAATGCTTACACAATCCACATAGATTTGTTATGCATGGTTGGCTTGCTCTTACGCGTAGAGTAAGTTATCTAGGATATTTGCTTGCATGGTGCGAGGAATTATTCTAGACGTGAGTTCGCTCTACACCCCACGGAGGATGGTAGCCGCGAGTACGTGTGACAGGCGTACCGGTCTCTGTAATCCACCACGTCCGGGTGATGGTTTTAGTAGGGAGGTCAATAGCACGTAGTTCCCCAAGGTAGTTGAACCTAATTCTCGGGTTGCTGCCTTGGCATGCGTGTGCCCCGATATGCAGGAACGTATCTGTAATGAAAGCTTAAGCAAGTAATTGTAGACTATCAGGAAATACTAAATGCTAACCCCTAGGCTGATACCCTTCTTCTCGTTGTCCTCCCAGTTGACTAGTTCTATCTCTTTATCTTCATATGGAATTCTTGCGTGTGTTTGGTTGCCACTCATCATATCATATATGTATCCCTGCTTTGGTCTGGTTTGCAAGTTATAAATAATAGATGTTTCCTTGTTAATTAATGATATTCTTAGCGATGCTTCCCTGTGGAAATATAAATACGATACCCTTGAAATACTCCTGGGTGAAATGCTACAACGGTGTTCCGTGCGCTTGCGGAGTTGATATTTATCTCTGTGCGTAAGAAACGCCAACAAGCATTTCTGGCGCCGTTGCCGGGGAAGCAATGGTTTAAGATATCTTTGATTGACATCGACTATCTGTTATGTTAATTTGCTGCTAGACTAAGCATCCACCTGCATTTTGTTTGAGCATATCACCATCACATTTGCATTGTTCAATCCATCTGTATATTTAATTCCCCTCCATCCCACCCCGCTGCATTAAAAAAAAAAACCGAGTGCCCAATCATAGGCCTCGGGCTTAAAAAAAAACTTAAAAAAAAGAACCCGAGCGCCCAATCATAGGCGTGGGGATTTTGAAAAAAAAATAAATAAATAAAATCTGAGTGCCCAATCATAGGCCCGAAATTTGTTTCAAAAAAAAATAAATAAATAAAAATTAAAAAAAAATAGAGAAAGGTTGGATTTTTATGACAGGAAGAAGGAAACATACGTGGCGGAACCAAGACGTTCAATGAAGAGATCTAAGAGCTTAGTCTTACATTTTGGTGCAAAGACTAAGCTTGGGGAGGAACCGTCAGGTACGAACACGCAATTATTCCCTGTTTTCTTTGTCATATACCCTCTCCTTTCGAAATAAAAAAAATAATACAAAAAATTATAATAAAAATGCTGCCTGAATCGTTCCATGCTTTGTGAATGCAAAGTATTTTGAGTTGTCTCTGATGAAAATAAGCTGTAAATCTTTTTTACCATACCTCTTGCTCTTGAAGTTCCTTACATAGGTGTTGGTTGATATGTTAGTCATAAATCAATCGCCTGCTTCTCTTTCTGTGGCTTGGGTGCGGCACTTCTGTGTCTATAATCTTCTGAGACTATGACCGGTGTCCGTTTGAACAATAGAAAAAAAAACACATGCCTCTATGATGCTTTCATGACAGAAGGAGAGTATCATGCCACTGCTCTCCTTACATAATTGATCGAATTAGACGTGGTGTCTAGGTTGATTAATGGAACTATAGAGATATGTGCGATGCAGACGAATGGTTTTGTACTAACCTATGCAGGATCTTTCTGAGAGCAAACCAAGTCTATCAGGCAACATGAAAGGCACATAATTCAAGAAGGAGAAACCAACCAGGCGGATCTAGTGCTTCCAAATGAAAGATTTAATCGATTGGCTTTGCACCTGGTTGCAAGAGCTAAGCTTGGGGAGGGACCGCCAGGTAAGTATTTCTATACGATATTATACTCTTCTTGAATTGTGCCCTTTTTTAAAAAAAAAATATCAAAAAAATATTAGGTTCTCGGCAAAGCCCAATAGGGGCTAGCCACCTGTATCACCTTCATTCTTTTTGCAAACACAAGAAGAATGGAGGAAGCGGCCTAATCAAGCTTAAGTCTTGCAAAGACTCAAGCTTGGGGAGGGCCCCCAGGTAAGAAGGAGTTCAACGCTAGCTCGAGTCTTGCAAAGACTCAAGCTTGGGGAGGACCCCCAGGTAAGTATTTCTAACCTTCTTAATAAATAAATAAACTCCCTGTTTCGAATAAATGCTAGAATCTTGGTGTTATGCTACACTTAAGAAAAATAATGATCGAGTTACAAATTAGCCTCCCATGTGTCGCATAGATGCAAACTTTACTCCCGACATACGTGCCATTTTTATTTGAGCATGATCACATCATGAGTCTTGCTTTTTTCCGTGGTTGCATTTGTTACACCAAGTCTGAGCATTGTGGATTGTGATAGGCATGATTAGGACTTGTTGCAATTTCTTAGTATGGTCTCATCCAGAGGTGTTTTTCTTGAATTGCTGCAAGTACCTAAAACCCTTCTGTTTTGGCACACTTCTCTTAGTGTGAGGATTTATTTACCTAGCAAAGCCATATCATAATATTCGAAACAGCCCCACTCATAGCCATTTGTTTATGTATTGAGTTTTGTTAAGGTCTGATGTACTCTTTAAACTAAGCACTCCTAATTTTGGCCTTAATTCCTTCGCGTGTGTTTTCGAAAATTTCTCTCCACCAAATAAAAAGGGGGTTTGCAAACTTTTGGTCCATCCAAAAAGCTCAAGAATATTTCAAAATATTTCCTTTCAAACCATGCAAAATTTATGGCCCCTTGCACCATGGAGTAGTAAAAAAAAAAACTCCATTTTTGCATGAGAAAAGTCAATAGCTATATGGTTCTTATCATAAACATCTTGAGCAAAATAAAGGACCGATGTTTTCAAAAACCCCCTTCTACAAGTGTGAGTCCATTTTCTCCCCCTCCATCACATCATTTCTTATGACCAAAATAAATGAAGTTGCTATGTTGAGTGAGACTCATTCTTTAGCTTTACAATATATGCATGACATTTGCGCATTCCTTACCAAGCTCCACATACAAAGCCTCAATTTGGTAGAAGGTAGGATGAGTGAAGCTTGTAGGAATAGACGCACATTGGCTGGTAAGAAAAGTGCCTGCCAAAACGAAGGAGAATTTTTGCACCTTACCTTGCAGCACATAAAAACTCTGGATGCATACCTGCCAGAATTGTTTACTTGTCCAAAAGTGCCGTTCTAGTCTTCAATGCTGAATGACAAGGTGTAACATATAAGCCCCACGATTTTTGCAACACTCATAAATATTTTGTGCTCTCGTAAACTTACCACTGTTTAGGGAGTATGTTGTTGCATCTTTATTACCCATGGGGCGCTTCTTTGTAACTCCTGATCCGCCGGTACCCTGAGTTGAGTTTGCTCGGGACGAGCAAAGTTTAAGCTTGGGGAGGTTGTTGGCGGTCGTTAAACCGTGTTTTGACCGCCACCCTACCGGTAAATAGAAGCATAACACCAAGATTTTGTGCATAGTAGATAGGAATAATGCTACTCCACAAGTTTTGGTGAATATTTGGATGCAGGAGGAAATCCATTGAAAATGGGAGCAAAAGCCTACCGGCCAGCCCCATCATAGGCCGGCCGGCTTATGTTGGATCTCAACATGGTCCAGCAGTCCCAGGCATTTCCCAATGGGCTCAAACATCAAGGATCAAATGGCCAACAAATATTTCCCAGCCCGGAGTATCGACCACTGCGCAAGGCCCAACAAACAAGCCCATCAACCACTCAAAAAGGCGTCAAATCACCGGGCAAGACTGTGGATCTTAATGGGCACATCATGAGAGGCCAGCCCACAAAAATTCGAGGCATTCGGAGAAAAAAGCCCACCGGCCGGCCTAGGCCTAGGCCGGCCGGCCTACTGTTGTCTCCAAATCGGCCCGTCTGTTCCAGAGGCGGTTGGAAGCTCACTTGACGCGCCGGCTAAGCCAGGAGAAGTCGGCAAGAAGGGAATATTCCACGAAATGCTCCAAGACCTTCTCCACTCTCCCAAGGCAACTCAACTATAAATAGAGGACCGCCCCCTCACTTCCAACCTGCACCTTCACACTTGAGAAGAGAAGATCCAATGTAGGGTCACGCTCTTGTCATGTGATCATTCCACTTGTGTAGTTTAGAGTAGGCTAGTTGGTCATGGGAGTTAGAGTAGAAGTGAGAGCTTCGCTCGGAGCTCCGGAGTTCTCTTCGGAGTTTGGGTAAAGTTCGCGTGTATCTTTTCTTTTATACTTTCTTTAATATAATTATTTCTTATTTATTTTCTTATTAATTTAATTTAGTTTTCTTTTTAGTTTATATTTATTTAAGTAATTGTTATAGAGAAATTCCTGTGTTGGTTCCACGTCTGTGTATGGTATGTCTATCTGCATGGGTTGTTTGCACCGCAAATGCTTACACAATCCACATAGATTTGTTATGCATTGTTGGCTTGCTCTTACGCGTAGAGTAAGTTATCTAGGATATTTGCTTGCATGGTGCGAGGAATTATTCTAGACGTGAGTTTGCTCTACACCCCACGGAGGATGGTAGCCGCGAGTACGTGTGACAGGCGTACCGGTCTCTGTAATCCACCACGTCCGGGTGATGGTTTTAGTAGGGAGGTCAATAGCACGTAGTTCCCCAAGGTAGTTGAACCTAATTCTCGGGTTGCTGCCTGTTGGCGGTTCTTATGCGTTAAAATTAAATTCATTAGTTCCGCAAGCGCACGGATCACCATTGTAGCATTTCACCTTGGAGTATTCCAGGGTTATCGTATTTATATTTCCGCGGGGAAGTAGAGCAAAAGAAAGCTGAATAATAGCTATGCATTGGATAATTTGGAGAAAGAAATAATGTATCAACTATACTTGAGACGGGGGTAAGATAGGCATGATATATATGGGTGGCACACACATCCTCAAATCCAAGGTAATAAAATAAAAACGTAGTATACATTTGGGAGAGCAACGAGATAGAGTTAAGGCTACCTGTATGTTTATCTAGTATTTACTTTTCTAGCAGTCAAATCTACAAAGGTTATTTATTCTAGTTAAGCTCATGCACATACAAGTCATGTCATTTCGGGGCACGGAAGTGCCAGGGCAACCGATACTGCTAGTTCACCCTGGGGATCCATCCGCTATAATTAAGACCCTGCTGAGTCCAACCCGGACGTGGTGGATTACAGAGACCGGTGTAGCTGTCACATACACTCGCGGCTACCATCCTCCGTGGGGTTGGGTGCCAAACGTGCATAGGCCAAGATCTAAGCGCCACGCTTACAACCCGCCTAGAGGAGCTACTCTTGATCAACGGAGCAGTCCTATCTAAGAATGAACAAGCACAGATTTCACACGACGTCATCTCCGACGACGACACTCTCTCGTACTCGCTATTCCAACAATCACGAATCCCACAACAAGACTTCTACGAGCACTTACTTAACGAATAAATAAACTAAATAGAAAAGAACTACTAAAATAAATAAATAAAGATAAAACTAAATATAATTATATTAAATAAAATAATATCTCAAGAGAAAGATACAAAGAACTATACCGAACTCCGAGAAGACTCCGGAAGCCCGAGAGAGCTCTCACTCTACTCTACTCTACTCTAACTCCCAAAGCTACTACTCAACTAAACTAATGAACACTTGGATGAAGTGTGTTGGTGCGCTTTGTTTCTGCAGCCGAGGGGTCCATTTTATAGCTTGCCAAGGCGGTGGAAGCAAGCCTGCCGACTTTGGAGAGGTGGCGCCGCCAAAGTCGGCCGGCCGGCCTAGGGGGGTGGCCGGCCGGCCGTCCCCTGTGGCGGTTGGCCACCGCCTTCTGCCTCAACGCTCCAGATGCACTCCTGAAGGCGGTCTGAAGGTCGGTTTGTTCGTGGGGTCGGCAGGATTGAAGTAGGGGCCAAGTTAAGGCCCAAATGGCCCACTTCTGGTAAGTCGGCGCAAATCCGCTGGGTTGGGCCTTGAATTATACGTTGTGGACCAGTTTCCAGCCCACTGGAGGAAGCCTGGGGCCTGCGGCCACCAGGTGGGGCCGGCCGGCCTAGGGTGGGGCCGGCCGGCCAGGGAATTTCCCTGGCTGGGCTCACTTTTCTCCATTATTCACTCCTGCATCCAAATATTCACCAAAACCTGTGGAGTAGTATTATTCCTAACTACTATGCACAAAATCTTGGTGTTATGTATTTATTTACCGGTAGGGTGGCGGTCAAAACATGGTTTAACGACCGCCAACACTGCCTTGGCATGCGTGTGCCTCGATATGCAGGAACGTATCTGTAATGAAAGCTTAAGCAAGTAATTGTAGACTATCAGGAAATACTAAATGCTAACCCCTAGGCTGATACCCTTCTTCTCGTTGTCCTCCCAGTTGGCTAGTTCTATCTCTTTTTCTTCATATGGAATTCTTGCGTGTGTTTGGTTGCCACTCATCATATCATATATGTATCCCTGCTTTGGTCTAGTTTGCAAGTTATAAATAATAGATGTTTCCTTGTTAATTAATGATATTCTTAGCGATGCTTCCCTGTGGAAATATAAATACGATACCCTTGAAATACTCCTGGGTGAAATGCTACAACGGTGTTCCGTGCGCTTGCGGAATTGATATTTATCTCTGTGCGTAAGAAACGCCAACAAACACCACGGTGTTCCCCCGAGAGATCACATCTTCGACGGGAACCCATCTTCCATAGATGGCCTCCGCTCCTTCACTCGACGTCTCCGCAACTCGGCACGCTTTCCCGAGTCAATGCGCTTGACAAACATCGAGAAGTATGACGGCAAGACCGACCCAGCTGAGTGGCTGGAGTCCTATGCGCTTTCCGTCAGGATCGCTGGGGGCGACCGAGCCGTCATGGCCTGCTATCTCCCCCTCATGCTATCATCCCCACTTCGGCGCTGGTTAACCAACCTTCCTGCCGAGTCAATCGACTCCTGGAATCAACTCACCCGCATAGTCATTGACACATATCGGCCAACTGCCGACAGACCTGCTCAGAGCAGAGACCTCAAACAGATCAAGCAACGGGACAACGAGTCCCTCAGGGATTTCATCCAACGCTTCTCTCGGAAGAAGAATGAGATCCCAAGCGTGTCGGAGTCTGAGGTGATCGCAGCCTTCATCGAAGGGTGCACCGACCGTAACCTCGTCCACCGACTCGGCCATAATTACCTGGCCACTGTCCGAGAGATGCTGGCCCTTGCCGACCAGTTTGCAGCTGGCAACGAGCTCTGCGCCGAGCAAAATCGCAACGCGTACCGCCAACGGCAAGACAACAAGGGCAAGTCTAAGGAGAACGACAACTCGGGCTCCAAAGACAAGAAGCGCAAGAGTGACAACATGGTCGCCCTCGCCGACAAGTCCAAGTTCAGGAAACAGCAGCGCGGCCCCAGGGCGCCGGCCAACTACGAGCAGATGCTCGACGAACCCTGCATCTTCCATGGCGGACCGTCAGCTACTCACAAGCTCCGAGACTGTATGCGCCTTAAAGGCCTCATGACATACACGTCCAAGAAGCAAGAAGAGCCCAAGAAGCCGGAGGACGATAAGGACCAGGACGACTACGCGAGCCCAAGGCTGTCCTTCATATCTTTGGTGGCCCTGATGCGTACGAGTCCAAGAGGAAGCAGAAGCTGACCTTCCGAGAAGTCAATACTGTCTCGATTGACGCTCCTCGCTACCTCCCATGGTCAGAGGTGCCCATCACTTTTGATCGCAGCGACCACCCCGACTTCGTCGACAAGCCGGGTCGATACCCACTGATCCTCTCGCCCATCATTGATGAGGTCCGACTCAGCAAGGTCTTCATTGATGGTGGCAGTGCTCTTAACATCCTCTTCGTCAAGACACTCGACAAGATGAAGATACCGAGGTCGAGCATCCAGCCGAGTAACTCCCCATTCCACGGAGTTTTTCCCGGCCGATCTGCTCTTCCACTCGGCCAGATCTCCCCGCAAGTCACCTTCGGTGACGCCAACAACTACCGCAAGGAGTATGTCTGTTTTCAAGTCGCTGACTTCGAGTCGGCATACCACGCCATCATTGGCCAGTCAGGATTGGCCAAATTCATGGCTATTCCGAACTATACCTATCTAGTTCTGAAGATGCCAGCTCCCAAGGGAGTCCTCACGCTCCGGGCAGATGTGAAGCAATCCTATGCTTGTGAGTCTGAGAGCCTCGAGCTTGCTCAGCTCCAAGAAGCTGCAGAAGGCAAGTCAATGCTGGAGATCGAGGAAGACGCTGCTCAAGACGACGACCTCGCTCCGCAAAAGAAGTACAAGCTCCGGGTCAAGCACCTTGACCCCGAGATCAAGAAGATCGCACTGGACCCGGCTGAGCCCTCCAAGACGGCCAACATCGGGACCAATCTGGATGACAAATAGGAACTCGCGCTCGTCAATTTTCTTCGGGAAAACCGGGACATATTTGCCTGGAAACCATCTGACATGCCTGGTATTCCCAGGAATCTTGCTGAGCACGCTCTACATGTCGACCCGACAGCCAAACCTATCAGGCAGAGGCTTCGTCGCTTTACCCCGGATCGTCAGGAGGCCATTCGGGCTGATGTAACAAAACTGTTAGCCGCTGGTTTCATCAAGGAGGTTTCCATCCCAACTGGTTGGCTAATCCAGTTCTTGTTCAGAAGAAGAACAAGCAATGGCGCATGTGCGTCGATTACACAGATCTCAATAGGTTTTGTCCGAAAGATCCTTTCGGGCTCCCTAGGATTGATCAAGTAGTAGACTCTACTGCTGGTTGTCAATTATTAAGTTTTCTTGACTGTTACTCTGGCTACCGTCAGATCCGACTCAAAGAGGAGGACTGTCTCAAAACTTCGTTCATTACTCCTTTCGGCGCTTTTTGTTATCTAACAATGCCTTTCGGCCTTAAGAACGCTGCAGCAACGTATCAGCGTTGTATCCAGAAGTGTCTGGAAAGCCTTCTTAAGGAGCGCAAAGTCGAGGCTTACATCGACGACGTGGTCATCAAGACCAAAAATAAGGACAACCTTATCGGCGACATCCGAGCTACGTTTGATTGCCTACGCAATTTCAGCATAAAGCTCAACCCAGAGAAGTGCGTGTTTGGTGTGCCCTCCGGCAAACTACTCGGGTACATCCTCACCCACCGTGGAATTGAGGCTAACCCAGAGAAAGTGGAAACAATCTTGAACATGCCTGTCCCGAAGTGTCAGCGAGACGTCCAGAAGCTCTCGGGATGCATGGCAGCCCTCAGCCGTTTCATCTCACGACTCGGCGAGAAGGGCCTGCCGTTCTTCAAGCTGCTCAAGAAGCAAGACAAGTTCGTGTGGGACGACGAGGTTCAGAAAGCTTTCATTCAGCTTAAAGAGTTCCTCAGTTCACCTCCCACATTGGTTCCCCCGGAGCCCAAAGAACCTCTCCTCCTCTACATCGCAGCCACCACTCATGTGGTCAGCGCAGCCCTTGTAGTTGAGAGACAAGAACCGGGCCAAATACAAAAAGTACAGCGCCCAGTTTATTTCGTCAGTGAAGTGTTGTCAAAGTCAAAGGTCGGTTACTCTCATATTCAGAAGATTGTATACGGCCTGCTGATGGCATCACGCAAGCTGATCCACTACTTCCAAGACCACCCCATCACCATGGTGACGTCTTACGGCGTCGGCGAGATCCTGCATAACAGGAAATCCACCGGCAAAATATCAAAATGGGCCATCGAGCTGAGTACGTATGATCTCACCTTTAAGCCACAGACGGCTATTAAGGCTAAAGCTCTGGCCGACTTCGTTGCTGAGTACACAGAAACCCAGGTCCCTCCCGAACCTGAGAAGTTTGAAGAGTGGGTCATGTACTCCGATGGTTCCCTTCAACTCTCAGGTGCTGGCGCTGGTATCCTGCTCGTCTCCCCTCATGGTGATGAACTGAGTTATGTACTACAGCTACACTTCAAGGCTTCCAACAATGCGGCCGAGTATGAAGCACTCCTACATGGCCTCCGCATTGCCGTATCACTCGGCATCAAGCATCTGATCGTGCGAGGCGACTCTCAACTCGTCATCAACCAGCTGAAGAAAGAGTGGTCCTGTGTCCATGAGGACATGATCGCTTATGTCCAGGCAGCCAGCAAGCTTGAGGAAAAGTTCGATGGTCTGGATTATTTCCACATCCATCGCGACTTCAACAAGAAAGCCGACATGCTGGCCAACCTGGGCTCCAGTAGAGGCGTCGTACCACCCGGCGTTTTCATGGAAATCGTCTCCGCACCCTTCATCAAGCGGGAACAACCCGGCTCTCAACCAGCCGAGTCACTGCAGCCGCGGCCTGACGCTTTAGAAGCCATGGTCGTAGACAACCCCGAGACCCCGGAAGAAGAAGACTGGCGGGTTCCCTACATCGACTTCATTGTTCATGGCAAGCTCCCGGACAAGAAGGAAGACTTCGAAGCCATCCACAGAAAGAGCAAGTCATACAAAGGCGTTGATGGGCAACTCCTCCGAAAAAGCGCCGACAGAAGAGACATCATGGGACTCGGCGTCTACATGAAGTGTATCACTCGGAAAGAAGGCCAGCAACTTCTTCAGGATATTCGCTCGGGCATTTGCGACAATCATGCAGCATCTCGTTCCCTCGTCGGAAAAGCCTATCGCCAAGGCTTCTTCTGGCCCACAACCGTCACTGACGCTGAGCACATTGTTCGCACCTGTGAAGGCTGTCAGTTCTACGCACGGCAGATACACATGCCGGCTCAGGCCCTCCAGACCATACCTCCGACTTGGCCGTTTGCTGTCTGGGAGCTTGACATGGTTGGCCCTCTCACGAAGGCCAAAGGCGGCTTCACCCACCTACTCGTCATGGTTGACAGGTTCACCAAATGGATTGAGGCTGTACCCATCCGTGATCAGACAGCCGATCGTACAGTCCAGTTCATCCGTGACATCGTCTTCAGATTTGGCGTGCCTAACAGGATCATCACTGACAACGGCACCAATTTCAAGAACAAGGAAGTCGCCGCCTTGTGCGACGACGTCGGCATCAAGCTTTGCCACGGCTCTGCGTATCACCCAGAGAGCAATGGGTCTGTTGAACGAGCCAACGGCATGGTTCTCCAAGGACTCAAACCCCGCCTCTTTAACAGGCTCAAGTCATACGCTTCCAGATGGGTTGATGAGTTACCTTCCGTCCTATGGGCGCTTAGGACTACTCCCACTCGACCCATGGGGCAAACGCCATTCTTCCTCGTCTATGGCGCAGAAGCAGTCCTTCCCTCTGAACTGGAGTATGGCTCTTTGAGAGTCACAGCGTACCAGGCCGAGTCATCAGAAGATCAGCGCCTGTAGTCCATCAATCAACTCGAGGAGATGAGGGAGGACGCGCTGAGGAAGTCGGCGCGATATCTCCAAGCACTTCGGCGCTGTCATCAGCGTCGGATACGTGACCGAGCTTTTCAAGCCGGCGATTTAGTACTCAAAAAGATCCAGACCACCGAGGGCCGACACAAGCTGTTGCCTATCTGGGAAGGACCATTTATCGTCCATCAAGTCACTCGTCCTGGATCGTATCGACTGCGGCGTGAGAGCGGAGAACTCCTTCCAAATACGTGGAACATAACTCAGCTACGTCGCTTCTTTGTTTAATTTTTTACTCTATATTGTAACTACCTTGTGTACCTCATTGCAATAATATGCCTTTTTTCTCCCTACAAGTTTTTCTTGACTCTGTAACCAGTAACAGCCTTACTGCTTACAGAGCCCGAGGGCTAAATATCGTTCATAATCACCGAGTTATGTCACGAGTTCTTCTGGCCGACTAAGTAAGCCTTGTTTGTCCTGATTGTGAAGCTCCACCGAGAGTGCATAAACATAAGGCAGCAACTGCTCTCTGAAAACAGTCCAAAGAGACTCGTCCGACTGACACTCACCTTTAAAAATTCTTGACTTATGTCAATCTCATAGATCCCTGAGTTAGGATGGTTGCTCTGACTGTGAAGCTCAAAAGTTAACGCCATCGCCCGAACGTGTCTGCCGACTCATAGTCCAACACTACTCGGCTGGCTGACAACGCTGAGTGCATAAACATAGGACGCCATTCTTTTTCTCGAGATCGAAAGAGAGCGGCTGAGCCGGCTCAACAAACTATCATATTCACAATTGACCCATTGGTTCGTTTGTCGAGTAATATATAATTACAGCTACTTACATTACATTGTTTGTTTACAGGAATTTCACTCGGCTTCACCTCAGGGTGATAGAGAGAGATCCTTTACCAGTTCTTCACCACATCTCGTGGCTTCGTTCATCAGCTCCAGTGCCTTCTCCTCAGAAGTCCCAAGGGCAAACCCTTGCTTCAAGGTTGACAGGTCCATCAGCGGGAAGTGCGACTTGACCACACTCAGAGTATGGCGAGAAGCAGTCTCTGCCAGCTGCTTGCAGTGAGCCTTCATGGCCCGTGGCACCTGACTCAGCGTCTCAGCTACGGAACCCTTAGGTCTGTCCTCAAGATCAGGCCACACGTACTGGAACACTTCATTTGAACTCTGGTACAGGGCCGCATTTTCAGTCTTCAAGGTGCCGAGCTCACCTGCAGGACAACAACAAGTCGATTTCCGTCGACTAGACACCAACAGGCTATATCACAAAGTATGGTGGCACTTACCTTTGAGTTCTGCCTCCAGCTTCGTCAATCTGTCTGACTCGGACTTGAGTGCAGCCGATTCTGATTGCAGCCGGTCTCGTTCCTCAACGATGGCTTGCGTCTCCTTGTGTCTCTCGGCTACTTGAGCTCTCAGCTCCTCAAGTTTGCCCCGCATAAGCGGCTCATTCTTCCTCAAACTAGCCAGCTCATCCATGTCCGCCTGAGTCATCTTAGGTTGGGCTGGAAACAATATAAAGCGTTTGTCAGAGACATCAAGGAAAAACACGACAAGTTTTGACTCGACTTATACCTGCTATGGTCTTCTCGAGTGCCGCGTTCTCCTCCTTGAGTGCGGCCAGCTGAAGATTCAGCTGATCAATGCAGTCCTGTTGCGTACCGATCAGTGCACTCTTACTCGCCAGAGCATTGTACACTGACTCGGCAGCTGGATTCAGCACTTTCAAGAACTTCGTCTTGGCCTTATTGGCGTCAGTAATTTTCTGACAAGAACCAGATGCTGTTAGCACTCTACTTATGGATTGACGGAAAGCACAAGTGTAGAACTTACCGGCTGGAGATCCAACATGTCGAACATCAGGCCCTCCAGTGTATCTTGTTGCTCTTCCTCTTCCTTCTCATTGATCTCCACCTGAGTTCCTTTGAAGTCAAAGGAAAAGGAGCCCTTAGGAGTTCTCCTCTCAAAGCTGTACTGGCCCCGCTGGATCTCTTCTTCTGGAGACGAAGGAGGATGACTCGGCCCGGCGACAAGTTGAGTCTCCGGTTCCGTAGCGACTGACTCAGGGCCTGCTAAGGATTGCGGTTGACTCGGGTCCAATGTCCCCTTAACCGGTTGAGGAACTGACCCACTTGCTGGAGCTTGTTGCTGAACCACCACCTGTGTTTCGTCAGTTGCGGTGGCCTGCGGTTTCGAGGTGGCCTCCTCAGCTGACTTGTCACTCGGTGCCGCAGTATCAGCCTTCTCCACAGGCAGCGTTTGAGATGGAGGGCTGAAAAAGGCATCAAAATGACAATAACTATCGTATTATCGATATGTATTCACCATGCTGAGTGTAACAGTACTTACACATCAGACACCCAGATTCTGATCACGGGTTGCTTCTTCTTCTTATATACCTCCTTTAGAGGTGACAGCCGAGGAGGGGAAGATGTGTTGCCTTCATGGCTAGCTGCCACGTCCTTCTGAGGATTTGGCACTTCAGTGCCACTAGCACTGGCTGAACCAGAGACAACCGAGACATTTTGTGTCTCCATGGGAATCACATCCCCGCCGCCAGTCGGCGCAGCTTCAGGATTGGCTTCCGATTGACTCGGAGTGGCATCCTGCAAGTAAACAAGAACCCTTAGTGGTGAATAAGGCACATAAAACAGAGATTTATATGCACACTGAGTACTTTGACTGCTCTTTGGGGATACAACCCTGGACGCCGGACCTGATCCTTGGTCTTCTTGACCTTCTTGGGTTCTGGCTCCTCCGACTTTTCAGGCGGATTGCTTCTCCCCGTTGGAGGGTTGAGAGCCTCGCCCTCACTCTCAGAGCTGGAGAGGATTAAAGCTCTCTTCCTCTTCTGAGGGGCATCACTTCTCGGCGGCAGCTCGCCTTGAGAAGATTGACCTGCAGCATGCTCCAAGCCCAAATGACGAGCGTCACGGTCCTGATTGGTTTTGCTTCGCCGCTCTCGAGAGCGAAGTGACTCACCGGCTGAGCCTGGAGTGGGATCCTTTGGAGTGTCGGACTCGGCAGCAGAGTTCCCTTCATTCTCGGGGGCTTCTTCTTCTTCCGCCCTCATGTCACTCTCAGTTGCCTCATCATCCGAGTCAGGAAGTGAAGCGAAAAGGGCATCCAGATCGCTGTCCGACTTATCGCCATCATCGGCTAAGACCAAATCTTGGTCCCTCGCAGGCAGGGCTCTCAGGGAGCCATCGTCGTTCACCGGGGGCTCCAGTCCCTGACTCTTATACCTCTCTATTTCCTGCAAAAGGGAAAAAGAGAATTAGTCATTAGCTGATATGCCAAGTTGTATGTCCTCATATTTAGCTCGGCAGAATCACTTACGGCAGGCCTGGGGATCTTTCTCCAGCAACCTACCCACTGCATTGTTCCATCCGGCTTCAACATGGTCACGTTGCAGTTGGCGGTGAAGAATTCTTGGCCTCGAGCCATCACTCGGAATCTCTGCCTTTCTTGATATCCTCCAGGGATGGGTTCTTGATCCTTGTCTCCTGGACCCTTCCAGGTCCAAGCAGGTCGTACCCTTGCCTTCAAAGGCTGAAACTTTCTGATGCAAAAGTTGATGGCAATAGCTGGACCAGTGACTCCAAAGTCAGGTGTTTTCAGCTCAGCAATGGTCCTCACCAAGGCATTTAACTCGGATGTCATGTCCTTCTCTGGCTTACTCTTCCAGATAGAGTTGTAAGTCGGAGCCTTGCCAACAAACTTCGGCAGAGCTGGTATGACATTAGCGCAGTAAAACCATTCATGGTGCCAGCCCTTGTTCGAGGTCCTCAACTCGTAGTCGAAGAATCTGTCCTTCCTGCGGAGTTGAATCCCGGCTCCTCCAACGGTGGCTGGGCTATCGGCTGATGGATGTGGCTTCAAGAAGAACAAATGCCTGAATAAATCAAAATGGGGCTCAATCCCCAGATACACCTCGCACAATGTCACGAACATTGACAGGTGCAGGATCCCATTTGGGTTCAGATGGCATAACTCGATGCCGTAGAAGAAAAGCAATGATCTCAAGAATCTGCTTGTTGGCAACCCCAATCCACGACGAAAGAACGATTCAAAGACAACTGTTTCACCTGGACCGGGGGACGGGTAGATTTCACCCTGTGCTGCTCTCCACCCGATGATCTCCTTCGGTGGAAGCAGACCTAAACTAACAAGAGCCTGAAGACGGTCGTCCGTGGTGACGGATCTTGGCCACGCGACTGCATACTCCTCTTCGGCGGCAACCTCTGCACCTGCGCCTCCAGCGACCACGACCATGGCATCCGCAACTCCTCTCCCCTGCTCCTCTGCAACATTTCCTCCACCCGAACTGCTTGCGCCGGCGATCGGAGCGGCGGTGCACTTCACGCGAGCCATTTCAGTGCTCTTCAAGGATCGATTTGGTGTTGGGGGATGAGGGATCTGAGGATTGGATTGCGAAGTGTAATGTGGAATGGTTCAACGGCGGCGAGGCAGTTGTTTTATTTCCAAACTGGAAGCGCCCCAATGGCTACGATTCATCTTATCTCGCCTCTACGGCCCAGATTAAGCCCAACCGTTTGGCTTCTACGGTACGGAACCTCATTAGGGTTTCCGTGAGCGGGAAAACTGGCGCCTCTTCGACTACTCGGGCGCGACTACTCGGCCGGTCCCTTCATTGACTCGGCCGACATCCACAAACAAAATTCAGTCGGGAAAAGATGATATCTCGCAAACATAACTGCTGGAGTCTCTTATTCCACTGAACAAAATGAGTTACAATGCACGACATGAACTGATGCAAGCACTACAGTACGAGTACAAGACTGAACACACCACAAGATGCAGACATGAGACTCCTATTCGGGCACCATCAGCAGCAGCTCTCCTCTGGATCTGAGTGCCCGGCGTCATCCCCATGTTTCTTTGCAGCCTCAGCCTCCACGACGGCTCCTGGTGCGGTCCGCCACGCGCGACGGCTTGTCCAGGCGGTCATGGCGACCCGGTGGCCACCTCCGGCGGTGCTCGCCATCCTCCTCATCAGAGGAGGTGATGACGATGAGCTCCGGCAAGGCAGGTGCGGTTGGTGGTGGCGGGACCATGGCCAGTGGTGGTGCTCCGTAGTACGGCACCAGATCCATCACCGGCGGCATCTCCACCAGCGACGGCAGCAATGGTGGCTGGAGGGCTGCTGGTGGTGGAGGGATTGGCTCTTCAGGTGGTGCTGGCGCGGAGGAGGAACCTCTCTTGCTCACTTTTCTGCCTGCCATGGTGATGTGCTCGGGTTTGCTTCAATCCGATTGAGGTCTTTTTAAAGCCGAGGCGATGGAATCTAGACAACCACGGGACGCCTGTCCTTTGAGCTGCTTCGCCTGGAAAAGTAACTGGTCGGATTCCCTCTGTGGAGTGAAGACAATACTGACGGAATCGATTCTGTCCTACAGTGTTCTTGTGACTCGGTGGATAAGCTCCGGCTGACTCGGATATTGTGGCACCTAATCCTCTTTCTCATCACTCGTAATGATGTGTGGAGTTGATTTCTACCTAAATATAAT
This sequence comes from Eragrostis nindensis, assembly GCA_012490785.1. NCBI lineage: Eukaryota > Viridiplantae > Streptophyta > Magnoliopsida > Poales > Poaceae > Eragrostis > Eragrostis nindensis. The sequence continues at coordinate 86,549 of JAAXCT010000702.1, read as the reverse complement.
TTTTGACATAATGACTTTCTCTCCTTGGAGTCTGTACATAATTATGCTAATTATACACAGACTCGGGGGCTAGTCCATATGGACTCACTTGCGTGAGTCCAACAAATTCACTCGGCTGTTTGACAGTCAGGCCTTTTTGGCTTCATTTTCGATGATCCCAGCTTTTCTAGTCTCTCTTGAGTCTGTACACAATTGTTTCAATTGTCCACATACTCGGAGGCTAGTCCAACAAATCTACTCGGTTATTTATTAGTCAGGCCTTTTTAGCTTTATTTTGCATATTCAAGCTTTTCTAGTCTCTTTGAGTCTGTGCACAATTGTTCCAATTCTCCACAGACTCGGGGGCTAGTCCATATGGACTCACTTGCGTGAGTTCCATAATATTATTCGGCTCTATGCTAGGCACACGGGTTGCTTCGTCCTCGACTTTTTGTCGGATGATTACCTAGAAATTTCCTCATCCTTTTCTCAATTGTTTTCGTTGAGAAAATGCTTGAGGGCTCCGTCTGAATCACCAGATAGAAAGACGGGTTGTAATCATCCTCGGCTGAGCTGAGACATATGGACCCAGAACACTAGTCAGGAACGGCAAATTCTTGGCTAAGACTCACCTTGATCGCTTGTTTAAGCAGTCTTGTGCACAAGAGATCGGGAGTTCAACATCTTATGGATGTAATTTTTCGTCACATCTATATGATGCACTTATTCACTCGGATCAGGACAGTATCTCTTGGTTCGTGCTTGCTCTGAGTTTCTGTCCAATTCTATGAATTACACAGTAACTCGGAGGCTACATCTATATGATGCACTTACGTGCATTCATCATTTGATTTGCTAGCATGCTTTTACAGCCTTAGCTGACTGAGTCAGATGCTGCATTTCATTCACTAATTCCTTTAAGGATCTTATCAGTTCTGAGAACTGGCTTCAATACAAGTTCCTTTATGGATCTCTTATGAACCTGCAACCGACTGAGTCGGCCATTATTTTTCAGATTCATCCAATTCTTTGACTCAGTTCAGTATTGGATGTCAATCGGTGTTATGCCTAATTCAAGGCCCTGCTGCCCCTGAGTCACTCGGGGCCAGGTATCTCAATTTACAACAAGCTTGATTCAGGTTAAGTCCTTTTTAATTCATCAGTCAACCTGAAGATCCACTTGTACACGAAGAGAAGCCTAGTCGGAAAGCAAGCAAGATCAATCAAAAAGCACTTGGGGGCTACTGTCGTTACCATGACCCCCGGGTACCCTCATGACCAGCAAGGCCGAGTAACCTGACAAGGGTAGTCGGTCCGGCTCAGAAGAAACCGAGTAGCCCATGACTCTAAAAGGAAGGTGCGGCTAGTCGGCAGGATAGATCAGGACTCTTGTCTTGTACTCCAAGTAATTCTATGTTGTAACCGACTAGTATACTTTCCATGTAATCCTGTTCCCCCGGATATATAAGGCGGGCAGGGGCTCCCTCTCAAAGATATATACGCAATACTACGACATACAGGACGTAGGCTTATTATCCTCCGGGAGGCCCGAACCTGTCTAAACCCTGTGTCTCGTGTTCACCATCGTATTTTTGGTTCCTTCGCTACCCATTATAATCTATCGAGGCCCTAAAACCTCGACATTGAGCTTGGTAGTGGGATGCCCAAGCTCGTCACCATCAAAAGTTATGATGCTATAACTGAGCTACCCATGAAGTCACGAGTGGAATGCCCAAGCTCTTCATCGTCAAAAGTACTGACGGGGTAACACCGAGCAACTCGCCGACCAAAGAAAAGCTCCGGCGCCTAGATTGAGAAGCTGAAAGAACTCAGTCATAACCCTTGTCTTTACCTGCTTGTTTTCGACTATTTCACTGGACGCAGAATCTTATGATGAAAAACCACATGATGCAGTTGGAGATAAAAATTGGTAACACTATTGTGGGGTTAGTAGTCCCATGTTTATTCTCTAGTCTAATTCATACTATGTTTGTTTGCATTGTTGTCTACACTTTTTAACGTAATTACATTTTTATTATTTCCCCTTTTCTCTTATGTTAAATCGGCCTCAGGGTGACAATACATGTAAGAAGCTGCTGGTACCTAAATAAAAATAAACGGTGTACGAAATGCACTATATCTTGCCTTCTTGTGTTTGCCGCTTCTCGTTTATTTACTTAGCGCGCTGGATCATATCACACATCCAATGCTCTATCGGTTTTTGAGAATCTGCACCACTCATATACTGTGAGATGTGCTTTTGTCGCATACAAATTGCTACACTCTACTACTTTAGGGCGTTGAATGTTGCCCATCCTTTTGTTCTTGTGGGTGAACGTATCCTTGGGGTGATTGCTTGCTTGTGTTTAGACAAGCATTTTGTCACCAGACCTTTGCTCAGACCGTTTCTAGGCTTGCCGACACTCCATACATTTTGCTACCCACCCGTCATCACAGGGGCAAAGCCCCTATCAAGCGCCCACACAACATGTACTTTCTCTGATCTTAAATTATTTTCATCGTTGACTTCTAAAGTTACGTTTGATTATTTATTTTATTCAACAAAATTCAAAACACTAAAAACATAAAAAGCAAAGCTTATAATTTTACATATTTGAGCTAATAGTTGAATAAAACGAATGCTCAAATGTAGCTTAAAAAGTTAGCAGAGGCACAATAGTGGACCTAGAGATTTATCTTGGGTGTGCATAACGCATTAGTGCAATGCTAAACCGATTTAGCCATAAGCATAGATAATCCTCCCTGGCTACAATTTTTAAGGAGTGCGCAGCATCTTTTTTTAGAATACGGAAAGTATGGCGGGTATTTTTTTTTTGGGAGAAAAAAAGCATCGTTCTTCACTCTCTTGCTATACCCGCAGAGCGCAGACCTGGCCACCAGCCTGGGTGGCCCCTCTCATCATAATAAGGAACTAAATCCTCTGCTCGGCACGACGTGCCGTTTCACCTAGGATATACGTGGACTCTCTCACATATTAATAGCACAAAGGCCGTTAATTAGGCCCATAAAAATGGTAACATGGAGATAAGCTTCTGGCTTTGTTGCAATAGGAATAAGCTCTCGCCTGTCAATGGCGCCATGCCGTTATGGAAAGATACAAGAAACACAAGAAGCTTTTAGCTAGTACTTGCCGACTTGTCCATGGCCATCATATAATCTCTCCTAACACCATCCCGCTGCTTGCACTGCTCCTCTCCTCGTCGTTGGTGCTCATCGATAGCTATTGATTTGCACTCTCCTCATGGGCGCGCCCACCATGGTGTCCACACGGATGGTGACTCCTTCCAAGTGCCTCGAGACACCGAATTGGAGGAAAAAATCAAGGAGAAACTAACCGGAGTGAGTTTTAGAGACCTAAACGCATCAATCGGCGGCAAGATTAATAGGTTTAGGAGTTGAATCGATTGTTGTTTTCTGGCGTGGTGAGAGAGCTCTGTGGAGAAGATGAGTTCGATGCTAGGGAGGAACGACGATAAATAGGCACCACGCTGCCGTTCGATAGGGGCAAATTCCCATCGTTAAAGCTGAAAAGAATGGGTTAGATGAAGGACGGCACAGCCGTGCCGTTAGACTAGCGACAACAGAGGATTTAGTTCCGCATAATAAAATGGAAAGAGTATTTTTCAAAGCAAGTCAGATGACGCAGCAGAAAGCCAATACATTTTCTTTTTCAACTCGGACACGTACAACACACGTATATACATGAACCCTACCTCTATGAGTATTTTTGAAGACTGAGCCGACAAATAATCAAGATTGATGAAATCACCACTGACGCCTTGCTGTCTATGGCCACGTCACCTACTGCTGAAAACACAACACCGTTGAATCTTAAAACATTCGCTCTTGTATTTGAGGTGCGACTGAGACTCTTGTAACCATTAGGCTACAAACCTTTTCGCATAGCATTTTTTGCGCACCTCCATTAGTGTCATTATGGTGCACCGATAAACAATATAGTTACTTCTAGACTTTGACTCAATCACATCAGTTGCAATTTATAGAAATAAGTTATATTTGTCTCCCTCAATTTTTATAGGAATTGTAAGTTTTGCCTTCACAAAATCAGATAGCATGACTCCGAGTATACGATGCAAGTTGCCTTTTTGGACAGTTTTGTTAATGGTTTTTGTCCGACGTGGCATGCGGATCCAACCTGATCAGGCGACACCTCATCGCCGACGCTTGCCATCATGCCGCAAGCCCTGCGCCTCGCCACGTCGCGCGGCCCCGAGCGCCGCCGCCATGCTATTGCTACACGCCACGCCGCACATCCCCCGCGGCCCAAGCACCGCCGCGCGCAGCTTCTTGCACCTCGCATGCACGCGCCGCGCCGTGCACCTCCACGTGCCTCGCACGTCCCATGCGCCGTGGAGAGGGGAATCGATGGACGACGACCTCAAGAAGCGCGGGGAGTCGGTGGGCATTGCGCATCATGTCGGCCAAGCCGGTGGGGTTGGAGTTGAAGGAGGATGACGGCGTGGCGAGGCAGCCGATTTGGGCGGAGGTGGTGTCAAGGTCCACCGCAACAGCGAGCACCTACACCGCGCGTTCCGGCAGCGAGCACCTACACCGCGCGTTCACGATTCTTCTTCGCTCCTCTCCCGATCCTTCCTCTGGCCTCCGGTCAAGTCTCAATCCGCTCGACCTCTCGGCGTCCTGATGGTGCTCCGTGTGGCGGCGCCCTCCGCCCCTCTCCGATGGCTGCGGCGGCGCTTCCTCAGGGCAAGTTCTCCCATCTAGCTCCCGGCAGGGCCCCTCCCCCAATCGCATGGCTGCATCGCCAGTCCTGCCGGCGTCCCGCGCCCCGACCGAGCCATTCCATTCCTCGATCTGCAGACCCTGCTGAGTTCCTCCTCATCCGTGTCTGATTCAGGGTTGAGGTAAGCCCGAAAGGTGATTCCACTGCTCGATTCCAGGGTATTTGCATCTCCGTATCCCATCCCAGGTACTGATTTTTTTTTTCGACAAATCTTATCTATGGACATATTGCGCAGTGGTGACGGCTGGAGACACCAGCTTGCTGCTGATTACATCCGTCCCCGTTGGTGTTTGCCATAGCGTCACCGACACTAATATTCTATGGTGCTCCGTATCCGTGGCCTGCGCTTAACCTGCAGCGCGGTACCATTTTGTTGGCATTCAATCAATTTACAGTAGTAACCGTCTCTTCTTTAGTTCGAACTCCCTTCATAATTACAACATTGAGCAAAAATGAGGCTGAGTCTAAGAACTGCATTGATACTTAACTGGGTACGGTCATAACATTATGTTACTCATGTTACTTCCTATTTCTTTCGATCCTTGTGCTGTATCATACTATCCATCATTTTAGAAGCTTTACTACCTTTATCTGAACGTGAATAAGAATTCAATGCAATAATCTGGATAATGGAAATTCTGTAAGCCATTGCAGTGTGGCGCGTTTTTTGCCTGCCTTTTAATCTGCCCAAGTCCAGATCCTTCCTTCCTAAGTTGCTGACAATATCATAGAATTTGATACACGCCTCTCTTTATGTATGCCTCAAAACTTTTTTCCATAAAAACATAGGAATTTTTTCATGCTGCCCTACACTGATATAAGAAAAGGGATACATATATTGTGTTTCTCAGCTTACTACTACTAAACACTTGCCTTAATTCTGGATTACCTTCGTATGATAAGAAACTCAAATGGAGATCACAGCATAATGCAAATAACTAAATTACAGCTTCACTCCTGGGTGCTGAGGGTTTCTTACCTACAAGCATTCCAAACTCAGCTCCTCATTCGTATGATTCATGCTTTTCAGGTGTGTAGATTGCTGCGGGATTGGTAAAAGTGTACTGAAGATCTATCCCACTAATTGCCGCTTATTACTCCGGTGTCTGCTAATGTGTGCTGCTGCTGTCCAGCTGATCTGCAGTTCATATCCTTTGCCGATCGGTTTGTGTTACAGTCCATATCTAATTTCTTTTGTTAGAACTCGCTCAAGCAAATTGTGGCAGGAATTCATCTATGTTTAAAATCAGTTTGAGTAATAGGAGCTTCTATGGCTCTTGATTAGGCAGGGGCATGGTATTATGTCATGTCAGTCATCTTATTATCTCCTTGGTGTGCAAAGCAGGCACAGTATCTGTCCTTATTGACAAAATCATCCATTTTTCTTTGTTTACAATTTTACTGTATCTTCTGTATATGCCAGACCATGCAAACAGGTTTTAACGTTACTAGATAAGAAAAGGAATAATAGGTTGTTGTCCTAACTTTATTTATCGAGATTTCTCTGTATTGCAGGTTAATAAGGAGAACCACACGGCATGAAAAGATTCCATATGTCATTTTATTTCACCAGCATGTTACATATTTTGGATTGTGCATTCGCTACCATTTTTTGTGGTAAGTCGGTTCCATATAAAAGAACATGAAAAAAATACTCATCTTAACTGCCATTTATATGCTATAATCGAATTGTAATGCATGTTTTCCACAATACTAACATATATACAAAATATTGTTCTTGATTAGCCTACCCTGGACAATGTCTGTGCCATCTATTCAACAAATTACTATAGAACCATCTCTACCAGTCACATTTTTTTTATTTGAGTGCTGCTGTGGGCCTAAGAGCCTTGATGTTCAGTGAATGTGTCATAGAGCGTATGTTATGGTAGGCTGAAGCCTTCAAAACTCCATATATCTGCTGCTGTAAATCTGTTTCTAGATTTTTTTTGTGTAGATAAATTCAAAACATGAGCTGCACTTGTTACAAGTGTCTACAATGATAATCAAATTTATTGGTTTACATGCATGTTCTATTTTGCTTTGTTCTGAGGATACCTTCCTACAGTGACAAAAATGGTGGCAGCTGAGAGTATGATTTGCAGTAATAGTGGTGGTTTAAAAGATGATCAGGAGAGGCACTGCTTGAAGTGAGAGAAGATTATTGAACTGGCTGTGTGCTACTACATGCAAATGGATTTCATCAGTGATTGTCATATGGCAAGTTGACAAGCATATATGTGTGACTATTTGAAGATTCTTCCAACCAAGTATGCTTCCTGTGTTATGCTATTTTACTTGGTACAGATTTGATCGCTCTTTGATAGAGTGAGTTTAATTTAATCATTATGCCTAGCTCCATTCCTCTCACGGTTTATTTCATTTCAAAATTATAATGTGCTTAGCTATGCAGACAAATTGCAGCCCTTTGAATCTGAAATACGTAGATGCATGATAGATTGTTTAATAATGCGAAACACAGGTAGCAAGACCTGATGAGTTTGAGATATATATGAAGCCTTTTCTTGATAATTGTGAGATGTAGGTTGCAGGATTGAAATGAGAGCTGAGATGCTGCTAACAAACCTTTGTGCTTTTGCAGGAGATTAAGTGGGACCAAGAAAATATGTTCAGCTGAGATGTGCCATTCTTAAACTTTCTGTGGTGAGCATGTTGTTCAAGGGTCCAACTTCACCATGTTGTTTTGAACGCAAGTGGTAGCATGATGATTCATATCTGACGTCCTCTGGATGACTGCAGAATTTTCGTTTATGTAACAGAGCAGTGTATCTTTTTTTTCTCTCCCTAAGGACAAGGTGATTTGTTGACGTTTTCGTGTATTGTTTAATGCTGATAGTTTAATGATCCAATTACGTACTTAACTCTATGCCTCATAGGTGTGCAGACCAAAAATTTGCAAAACGGAGGTAGTAAAATATTTATCAACGAAAGAATTCAACTTTCCATTTGTTTACTTTGGTAGTTTAAACCGTCACTGTGACCCCATTTCAAAACATTATGTGGAGACATGCTATGCAACATTAATTTTCAATGTCAGCTAACATGATATTCTTATTGCTCAATGCTCATTTTTTGTGTAGAATTGTGTACCCGCGGCAACGCGATCACCACAGAAAATTTTCACAGTATGTCGTCACAGTGACCCATTTTGTTTGTTCTTCGAAACTGCAATCAATTAGTATATTTAGCTGCATAGCAATTAAAGGACGATACATGCAACCATGCTAAGCTAATTAATCAACTGATAGTATACTATGAAATATTCTTTTGCATAAACAAACTGAAACTCGTCATTGTTTGTTCATCCCGTAGATAGACAAGTTATAGAAACTTTATGTCAGCCACGTGTAAATTTCTGAAATTAATTACCATCTAATATAGTTTCTTTTATGCTGTTGTCCAAGCAATAATAGAAAAAAAAAAGACCGTCAAATGTACAAACACTTGCTTGATCATTCAATACTGTTGTCGTATCACCCATATGGGATTGTGAACAATAATTTTGTTCAAGTTCTCTTTGTTTCCTGAACAACAGTGTGAACAAATTTACAATGATATCATTCTTCTGTTTCATTATATTGTTTATCTATGATTTAAGCATCTATATTTGGTCCCATTTTTCTTATAATCCTTCAGTTCTCTTTTATATGACACTATTTAGTTCCAGCGTCACACTTAATTATATATCCATTATGTTAGAAAAATATAACACCAAATAAAATTAAACCGGCATGTAACCTACAGATCGAAGTTAAATTTATGGGACCCTAAATTTATCTGTGGGGTGGTGAAAATGGATGACGACAACTCCATACAAACAAACATGTGTAAGAAAAATCCTGGATCAAGTGGTTCCACAAAATAAGTTTTCAATATCCATCGGAAGATAATATGTAATCAACCATCCATCTGAAGAAATGCTCTTATTCAATGTACACCAATTGGTTATATATGTAGGACCTAGATCCCAAGTTTCTTCACAGATGTCGCCAATGTAATTTTTGCTCAATTTCAACCACTATTAGAGAACTTGTGTGGTATGATTTTGAGCCTTAAGGTTATCAAAATCTATTACTTAAAAATCATCATTCAAACTGACCTATCATAGATTTCAGAGTTGTTTTTACCAAAGTACTGTTTCATTCCTTTTCGTAATGTTATAAATATAGCCCGTGCTGTGACTGCGCCAAATTGATCTGTACATACAAGTTACTACAAATATGAACTGCCATAATTAAAAATCAGTGAAACCTCTCGAATTAAGAATTGAAAATAGGGGCACGACCGGGGCCACACAACAAACAACACGTACAGTACAAATATGCGCGGTAACGCCATGCGAGGTTTTCTAGTTTCTCTTATTTCTTCACTCGTGGGCCGAAAACTACTGAAGAAGGCACGCGGGCCGAAGTAATGGTAAGAAACCGTCCACTTCCGACTCAGTCACTCAGTCGGTGTAGCCTGCTAGTACCGGCTAAAAGGGAGGGCCGCCTTGTCTTCCCCATCGAACCACGGAGCGATTCTGTATCAAAAAAAAAAAAAAAACACGGAGCGATTCGCCTTTCGTTTTCTATCTCCCGAGAGAGGAAACCCTAATCCCCAAATCCGTGGACCGCCTCCTTCAGCGCCACCCCCCTCAGGCGATTTGCCTCTCGGCGATCTCCCGACCCTAATCCCCAAATCCTTCGACCGCCTCCTTCTGTCTCCACCGGCGACGCCACCAAATTCGCATATCGATGGCATCCAGGCCGATCGATTCCGTCAACCCCCCAGGCGAGGCCACCAACGCCTACCGCCGGCTGCCCTCGGTTCTCCTGGACCAGCATCAGGTCGAAGTCACCGATTGCAGGAACGAGACCACGGCCGTCGCCAAATCGATGAGTGGTTACACCATGGCGGTCTCCTTCTGGATGGCGAAGCCACCGGACGTGTCCTTCTTCTCCGTCCACTGCACCAAGCCCCCCGGCTCCAATATCAAGACCGCCGACTTCACTGTTCTGCCACATGTGGTCGGCGTGGAGGGCCGTTTCGTCCTCTTCCGCGCCCGGTTCTACAGCCGCTACGGCGAATATGAGTACTTCATGTACAAGGCCGGGGATGGTGAGTCACCGTCTCTCGATTGGGTTCCACCTCCCAGTGATAATAGTCTGTCCAATGTCAGGGAGTTCGGCATCATGCCCCGTGGACACCAGGGGCACTATCTCCTGGTTGCTCTGTGTGATGCTCCGTCTGACTATCAACTTCGAATCTACTCATCTGAGGGAAAAGCATGGTGCACTAGGACACTGCTCAATCCATGTCCTGGGATCCCGAAAATTGTGCCCGATAAGGTGATCGCGCTTGGAGAAGGCTTGCTAGGCTGGGTTGATTTCACTCAAGGCTTGCTGGTGTGCAATTTTTGTCAAGACCCCCCAGGTGTACGGTTCATCCCGTTGCCAGAGCCGTTACCTGGAAACAGAGAGAAAATAAAAGCATCTTTCTCAGGAGCTTCGGCAAGGTGGTTTCGGGATCTCACATGCGTCAATGGTGTGCTCAAGTTTGTTGAGATGGAGCACCGTGATATTGTTCCTGAAAGTGACCCCAGCAACAAGGAATTTCTCTTCGATTCAGACTTGATCATGTCGCTCCAGCGCAAATACGACAAACTCAAGGAGCCACGCAAAACAGATGGTTGGAGGGCTGTGACATGGACTCGGGCCGTTTTTTCCAACTGCTGGTCCAAGGGATGTGCTGTTGATACAGCTGACATCATAGTTGACAGATCAACACATTCATTCTTGCTGTCTGGAGCAAGGGGTGAAACTATCAGTAATTTGTCCCTAAGAGATGTATACTCAGCTTTCCCCACCCTTAGCCAAGACGGGGATGATATTCTTTACCTCAAGTCCTTTGTGGAACCTGGTGATCAGAATGGATGGGTGGTTGCTGCTGATCCTGAAAACAAGACAGTGAAAGCACTTGGAGTGTTTTCATTTGATCACCATGAACCTTCTGTGCAAGCTCTCCGTCCCTGTACATTGTCCCAACATCTGAACATGACTCCAGGTAATGTTCCTTTGCAATGATTACAATCCTCATACTCATTGTGTGACTGCTGTGATGAATAAGCCAAATTGTTGGTTGAGCCAATTTGATGGTCTCCAGATCAATATCTTGTGTATGAGTCCTATTTGTGATGATGGCATTGTGTATTAACTAGAGGTTTCTGCAGGCATTGAAGTCTCAGCGTGTAGCAAGACGATTCTGATGGACAGCTCTGCAGTTGATCCAAACAATATATCAGTAAGTACTCCACATTACTTATTTGGGAAAAAAAAACCTGCCAACTAACATCCTTTCCTGGTGCATAGATCCATGTGGATGAGCCCATTTTCTGCGAACCAAGGACACCCCGAAAGTAAGTTTCTTAGCATGTTATTTTTGTTAATGCCTATTTGCACCATCGATCCTGTTTAGATAAATCTATTTTCTATTTCATTAGCTATGTTTGCTTTTTTCTTTGTTTAAAATTGGAATCATGTTTGTCAGGCCATTAGCTGAGGTCAACCTTGCACAAAAGGAGACTCAGTGTGTTGCACGGAATGGCAGTAAAACACGGTTTCGTGCTGTCGATCCTGTAAAATCAATGAAGAAGCTCCGAAAGTAAGTTTCATCGTATGTTATGAAACTCTGTTCTGTTAAAGCCTGTTTCGCACCAATGAACTTGTTTGAACTAATTCTTTTCATTTTGATAGCTATATTCTATAATTAGTTTACCTGATGTTGGAGACCTAAATAGTCTTTCTGTTTGTCAGGCTGATAATAGCTGAGAAAATCCGCGCGCAGCACGAATCTCAGAATATTGTACCAGATGATCATATTTCTCGGGTCCATCCCGCTTTAAATAATCTGGTATGCTGTATTCCATATGCCTTCTTCCACATAACATCTTTTTCATGATCAGAGAACAATATTAATTAGAGTGTGCCATGTCAGCTACCGCAGCAAAACTTGAACAAGCTGGATGGACCCTGCGATCCTGTGTATGCACCGGTGACATACACTTCTAACATACATGAGTATGGCAACTATCAACCACCGCGGCAGCCGCCACCACCATTGGAGCAGCAGCTGATGCCCAGCAGCAAGTTTGGACCGCATGAGGTAAAACTATTGGTGAACCTTATGATATGCTGCCATCTCCTCTCTTAACAGAGAACATTCCATAGCTCCATGTTGGCAGTCGACAGCCCTAATATAACATGACGCACATGCTTGTGTTTATGTTCTGAAAGTAAAAGATAAAATTGCCTTATAAAGAAAAAGAAAGTAATGAAAAGACTGTGGTACCAATATTTAAATATTAGTAAAAAAAGGCTAAGCAACTAGACCATTCAAACAAAATTGATTTATTTAGTGTATTATGATAGTAAGTATAATTCTCTGTTTCTAGTACCGCTATTTAACTGAACAATACTCTATACCTGTTGTCTATGCTTTCATTTTCCCTTCATCTTACGAGTAATTAAGCGGCACTACTTCCAGGCAGCCCAGCCATGTGTCAACAAGTTGGATGGTACCAGCTACCATGGGTATACACAGCAACTCTCTTTCAACTCATATGCATGTGCCACTCACTCAGACAATGGCAATTGCCACTCAGACAATAGCAGCTACCAACAACAGTGGAAGCAGCCTTCCTCTATTCAGGAGCTGCCTGCCAGTGCACCTTCCCAGCAACCTCCTCTCTTGCAGCTTCAGTTGACGCCTGTTGCCTTGATCTTGTGAGGTTGAAAACAAAAATCATTGGTGGATATAGTTATTCGAGTATTATGATATGCTGGTACTCCTCTTTTGGACAATAACTATGCTTTCCCGTTTTCAGATAGTTATTTGAGCTAGTAATACGATATGCTAATATCTCCTCTTTGAGACTATAATCATGCTTTTCTGTTTTACTAGTTATTCGTAGGGGTGTTAAAAGGTGCACCTGAGGGTATCCTCCGACCCTCTTAAATGAACTAGTTTTTCAAAAGTGGGTGGAACTCTGAAAATTAGCTACATTTTTTGAACTAAATAGGGTTAGAGGGTACCCACCCTTAGGGTCACTCTTTTTCACCCTTATTCGAACTACTAGTATCTTTGCATGTGGGGCTAGTTTGGTTGCTGCCCACGTTGTATTTGCCTGGCCTGAGCGTGTGTCTGAGATCAACGTCAGTGTGTTTGGTTGCTACCCTGCTCAGGCGAGTCGGTCAGGCTCAGGTGCTCGATTTCACGCCTTACGCCTGAGCAAACTCATCGCGAACTCCTCTCCCTTCCACTGTCCGTCCATACCCGGCGAAAGTCGGCGTTGCCCTCCCCTGCTCGCTTGTCCTTGCCCGACGACGCCATGTCCAGAGTCAATGCTCCTCTGTTCGTGAGCCGGCTGGGAGAAGCTTGGGGGGGGGGGGGGGGGGGGGGGGGGGGGGGGGGGGGGGTCGGGAGAAGCCGGGACTTGTAGGCCCCTTCTTCCTCGCTGCAGGGCACTTCTTGAGGTGACTCCATTTTTACCCTTTCCAAGCCTAAGCTACGAGTCCGCGAAATTCACGACACAAACCATGAAATCGATCAAATTGATCATATGATTACCTTCTGCACTTGCTAATCAATCCATTTTACTGGTCAATCTATTTGCCCGTAGGCCCCGTACATGGTTGTCATAGATCGATCTATTTTGAGGCGGTCACCTAGAACAGAACGTTGGAGCTGAACGATTGAGCAAAACAGAGTATAAGTTTACGTGTTTGTCCTCAGGAAGCGTATTTCTTATTGCGCGCTTTCACTTCAGGCACAATTTGCAACCAAACAGCTTTGGTCTCACGGTGCCTGACCAGGCAACCCGAGCTTGCCTGACCAGGCAGCACTTTTCATCAGGCATGAAGCTCAGGGCAGCAACCAAACTAGCCCGTGGTGCACGCCTAGTTACTATCATTTAGAGAGAGCCTTTTTGAAAGAAGTGAGGAAACTGCCTATATTCTAAAACCAAACTGTGTCCCCGTCATTAAGTCTATAGAAACATAGAAAGGAATGTTGTTTGAAGGTAGCAAAAGTTGGAGAAAGGTGCGAGGTTGATGGGAGCGTGGAGTGGCATATTCTGTGAAAGTTTAACGTAGAAAACTAATAACAGTTGTAAAGGTGCTCTACAGGCCTCGGTGTGCGAAAATATAATATAGTATGGCCAACCCTTGTAATTCAAAACTTTTGAATTATTTGATATACTTTAGCAAAGCCTTCACTGCTTTCTCTGAACATTTTGGTCGTTGATTAAGCTAACTACTTGGTTTTTAACTGTGCAGTGGTGAAGCTGATTGAAGTGAATCGATGGATATCCTCCTACTTCATTTTGTTCTTTTAAATTAAAGTTTTCATTGTTGATTGTTGAGTTTTGTTTCCAAGTTAGTCGTTGTGTGGACCATGACTTAACCATGTATATGTGTTTATTCATGAAAAAGAGTACAGGAAACTGAGACGGCTAGGTGGAGGTTGTGACGCTCCCCAGCCATTCAGATTCGATTTCCTTATTACTCTTGAATTTAGATGTCTACTTGAACGCTATTCTTTTTAATGAAAAATCTCTTCGCTCATCATAGGTTGGATCTTGTTTTTTTGTATGGAAAAGAGTTTGCATTTAGATGTTCACGTTTATAATACCACATGCCATGTTTTAAGTCGTCCGATTAATCATGATTAGTCGTCCTGATCGGTTTCACGGTGACGGAGGAGGGGCGCGGAGGAGGGCAGGGCTGGGGAAGGAAAGAGGGCAGGACGGGTGGCGGCCAGGGAAGGAATGGAAAGAGGCGGCTCTTCGTCAAAATCCAGCAGCCCTAGGGGCGCGGAGGAGGGCGGCGCACGGATGCCGGGTCCAGGGTGGGGCCGGGGAAGGAGAGAGGGCAAGACGGGTGGCGGCTAGGGAAGGAATGGAAAGAGGGGCTGAACAACATCGATCGGGGAAGGAGGGGAAGGAGTCACTCTCGTTCAGATTCATGTCCGCGTGAATTTTGGAGTGAGTGCTAAAGGTATTGCTAGCACTCTACAAGAAATCCTATCCATCTTGTGGGATATTGTGCGGTTTTTGAAACTTCAAATTTTCTTTTTGACGAAAACAGCCGAACCGTCTAACCGTTGTTGTGGCGATTTTCGCGCTGTTTTTGGTGAGATTGTAAACCATGGACTGGCCTTCCGTGGGTTCATGTCAAGGCTGTTGGCCTGCCGCCGCTGCTCGCGTCCCAACAACTTCTCAGAATTCAGGGTCGGGAAAGGCCCAACTCACAATCGAACCGGGGCCTTCCCATTCACAGACTTCGGCCCGTTTGCTCCCCCATCCGACTCCCTCACGAAATCGGAGTCTCCCTTCCCCGCTCCGCTCGTCCGCCGGCACGAAACCCAAAAATCTCCAGCCGCCACGAACGAAAAGCTCGAGTCCCAAACCCGCCGGCCGGCCTCCGGAAACCCGACGCACTCGCACCGGCCGTAGCCGATCGCGACTATCCATGGAGAGGCTCAATCCTCGCTCCCCGCAGAATTCGGTCGGCCAGGATGGGGAAACCCTCCCCCCCTTTCCCCATTGGGGTGAGGACGCCGCGACGTTGCCTCGCCCTGACGCGCCGCCTTCCACGGGAGCCACCACGGGGAGCCCCGTGTTCACAGAGCCGCTACCTTGCGCATCGTCGCAACCCCACGCGCAGAGTCCTTCCGTGGGCAGCCCCACTCGTCCGGAGTTGGACGCTGACAAGATCCTCAACCACCAGCGGCGGCAGCAAGATCAGCCTCTGCGGCATGATGATGAGCACCGCCAGCAGCGACATGGTGCAGAGGAGAGGCGGCAGAACCTGCTACATGAGGAGCTCCAGAATTGTGGCACACGTTACCAGTCCAGTTCGTCTGATTGGGGGCTGAATTCTGTGCCACATCGGCACCAAGATGGGCAATTTTCTGATGCATTAGGATACCAAGAGGAGGAGCCCCAAGATAACTGCACAGGGTATCACGCATCAGCTGCTTGGGCACCATCTCCACGGAACTTGTCCCGTGACAACACAAATTACCAGTTTGGCTCATCTGATCAATCTCATAGTCAGGAATGGCATGACACATCAGCTGCTTGGGCGCAATCTCAACTGAACTTGTCCCATGACAACTCCAGTAGTCATCAGTCTGGCTCATCTGATCAATCTCATAGTCAGGAATGGTACACATCAGCTGCTTGGGCACAATCTCAACTGAACTTGTCCCATGACAAGTCCACAAGGCACCAATCTGGCTCATCTGATCAATCTCATAGTCTGCATTTGCATCACACGTCAGCTGCTTGGACACAATCTCAACTGGACCTGCCCCATGACAACTCCGGAAGTTACCAGTCCGGCAGTTTTGATCAATCTCACAGTCAGCATTTGCGTCATGGATCAGCAGCTTGGACACAATCTCAACTGGACCTGCCCCATGACAACTCCGGAAGTTACCAGTCCGGCACTTTTGATCAATCTCACAGTCAGCATTTGCATCATGGATCAGCAGCTTGGACACAATCTCAACTGAACCTGCCCCATAACAACTCTACAAGCTACCAGTCCGGATCTTCTGATCAGTCTCATAGTCAGCGTTGGAATCACGGATCAGCTGCTTGGGCACAATCTCACAACCTGCCCCATGACCACTCCACAAGTTACCAGTTGGGCTCTTTTGGTCAATATCATAGTCAGCATTGGCACGACACCCCAGCAACTTGTTCAACCTCACAACACCTGTCCTATCAAAACCAAGAGGAAAATGTTCAGGGTGCAGCTGAGATCACGTTTGTGGATTCACCACCGGAGGCCCAGCCAAGAGTAGGATATTTTGATGAGATGCACCAAAAGGAAAATGCATGGGCACCCTCCCAGGTTGACCCATTCATACAACAACAATTCCATCCAGAGCCAATACCGCCCATAAGAGAGCCACTGCAGAAGCATTGCTTGAAAAATGCTGGAGCTATGCATACCTCAAAAAGGCGGAAACTGACTGATGAGAGCAAAGTGGTCATCAAGGGCATTGAGTTCATCCCCGTGATGGATTTTTTGAAACATAAACGCCATAAACTGATAAAGCCATTCAGATTCCAAAAAGGCGTCAGTAGCATTTGTCCCAGGAAGAATGTACAGAATACAGAATTAGGTGACACGCTTGCTGGCGGCTATGTTGAAGAACTCTCTGTAACACATGACAATGATCTGAGTTGGGGAGGTTCCTTCGACGAAAGACATATGTATGTTTCTAAGAAAGGTAATTTTGTCATCATACTGAAAACACCTGAAGAGAAAGCAACAAAGCGAAACAGACACAAGGACCTTGACAAGCTGCTAACAACCTTTCTTTTGAAGTACTATAAGGACAAGAGGGGAAGGACACCTCCCTACCTTTCCGAGTTGATTACTCGGGTTGAGAGGCTAACACTTCCAGAGGAACCTGATGATGAAGTGTTGCTAAGCTTTTTTGTAATCAGATACCATCCCTTCTTCATGGGATGGTCCAAATGGACGGAGTTTTTAGAGGGCTATTACAAATTTTACAAGACACAGCGGGACACGGATCTCCGCCACAAATTGCTGCAGGAAACTACTCGCGATCTTTGCGATAGATGGCATTTCAAAATTGCCCGATACGATTACCTTCTCGATTTGGTCTATTGGAAAGGAAGAGAGACACAGCGTCCCCATGATCATTATAAGAGATCAGAAGCAGTTAGAAAAGGGGATGAAGAAAGCAAAACTTATCCCTACACAAGTTTGGATGGTTACTTGGCAGTTTTCCACCGAACACTCTTTGTGCACGGGCCAGAGAATATAAGGGTAATACTTTTAACCACTGATATTTCTTTCGCGCTAAATCATAATCTATTCGCTCAAAAATTCATTTGTGTTGTAGGAGAAGCATCCCGAGGTTTCTTTATCATTGATGGAGCTCGCCTTCATTGTGGCATATTATTTCAACGTATTTTTGCCTGGTTTCATCGCTGAAATTTACCTCCTCTCTGCCGAGCACAAACTGTAAGAAGCTATTTGTAAAACCATCTACTTTCTTTTGTATCTTGTTTAACCTCAACATCTATCAATGCAGACTGCATGAATGCATAATCACTTATATGAAACGGAGGCGTGTTTCCTGGAGAGCATTGGGAGAAGATAATGATGACGACACAGAGGAAGATGATACTGAGGATGATGATGATGATGATGATGAGAGCACGGATGACGATTATATCGAAGATCAGAAATTTCGAAAGAAATGTCCTCGAAAAAGAAAGAAACGACGGAAAAAGAGATGAATTCGTGGAGGTCTAAAGTCCGTATGAGGTATGAAGTCGCGCCAACGCTACTCGCTTGACATCCCATGGCACATGATTACTTGGTTAATGGTTATCACTAATATCTTCCATCTAACTGTTATTTGCATGTAGCCATGTACCGGTACTTGCAACCCTTGGCAGAGATGGGTCTCACCTGCAGCCATCTTGACAGCCCCAACCACCATTCAAACATAGCCAGCAGGAGGCAGCTGGCTGTCATTCCAAATTAAACAGTCGCCTTCGTGAAAAATAGCTGCAGGTGGCACCCATCTCTGCCAAGCGGAGCCCAACTGCCAGCTCCCCTCGTTCTTACCACCTCAAGAACAACCACTGTGCCAATGCCCTGCCCATCAGCTTCCTGAACGGTAAGTTCTTCGATCCTGTCCACATTGCATTTTCCCCCTGTTTCATGTGAATGTTCAATCCAGTCACATGAAGAGTCTAGCATGTTGTGCTTGATGAACTGCAGATCGTAGTGTCCATTGAGAGCAGCAACGGATGATGGACTGGGTAACCCTCTGCTTGGGATCGAGAAATACAGCAGCGAAGAGATTGATCTAGTAAGTGCATAAAGCATTCAGTTATGAAAATGCAATGTGCTATCTCTTGTATTATCTGAAAATGCCCTGCATTGTGTATGTACAGGAGAGTCTGCCTCTGGAAGACAGTTTTGAGCAGCTGAATACGTCACGCGGTGGGCTTTCATCGGCAGACGGTGCAGAACGGTTGCAACTATTTGGTCCAAATAGATTGGAGGAGAAACGAATAAGTTAACCATTTTGTCTCCTTGCTGTTTTCCTGGATGATGCACCTATTCTGAAATCATGATTCCGTACTTGTTTTTCTTCCTGCCAGGAGAACAAGATTCTGAAGTTCCTCAGCTTTATGTTGAACCCTTTGTCCTGGGTGATGGAGGCAGCAGCAGTGATGCCATTGATCTTGGCAAATGGGTGCGTAAGTTGTTGACTTTCTTTGTTATGTTATCTGACAGATTTACTCAAGAAGTTTACTGATAGCCAAACTATGTGAGGGAGTAATTTCAAAAATGGCAATATAATGCATGTCCTGTACTTAACTTTCTTTGATCAGAGTCAAGGCCCTGACTGGGAGGACTTTCTTGGAATCGTCTGTCTGCTGATTATCAACTCAACAATCAGTTTCATTGAGGAAAATAATGCTGACAATGCTGCTGCATCTCTCATGGTGCGCTTGGCGCCCAAAGCAAAGGTTTGTATGCACAGAAAAGGAGTGTACTGCTTTCAGTCTAATGGTGCTGTGTATGAACATCTTCTGTGTTCGGATTCTTAGAGATGGGCAGTGGAGAGAGCTGGATGCTTCTACTTTAGTACCAGGAGATATTGTCAGCATCAGACTTAGTGATTTTGTCCCAGCGGATGAGCGACTGCTTGAAGCAGATCCTCTGAAAGTTGACTAGGTAAGTACCTAATTTCACATTACATGATAATTGTTTGTAAGTAACGTAATACGTAGTTGCTAGCAAGTAAACTGGTTTTTTTGTGTGCCTCCGTCATGCAGTCAGCTCTAACTGGTGAATCCCTTCCAGACTTCCAGTCATCAAGAGGACTGGAGACCTAGTGTTGAGTGGCTCAACATGCAAACATGGAGAAATTGAAGCTGTTGTCATTGCAACTGGCATTCAATCTTTCTTCGGAAAGGCAGCTCATTTGTGGTGGGTCCACAGAGGTTGTTGGCCAGTTTCAGAAGGTAATTCATCAAGATATTTAGAATGTGTTTTAGCATGAAAAACTCTAATTACACATGTTTACCACTGATTTATGACAATTTTCCTACTGAAATTTTAGGTTCTGGCCTGCATAGCGAATTTCTGTACATGCTCGATCGTGTTAGGTGTGATTCTTGAGGTTATCATCATGTTCCCAGTACAGGTCCTAGTGAAACGGAATCAACAATATGATTGTTCTTCTGATCGGTGGGATACCCATTGCCATGCCGACTGTCCTGTCGGTCACTCTTGCAATTGGTTCTCATCACCTATCTCAACAGGTTTTCTGAGCCATTTTTGTCATCTTTCTTTAGATAATAGTTGGTACGCCATCTGTACTTAGGTTTCTTTTAATCTTTGCAGGATGCAATCACTAAAAGGATGGCGGCCATATAGGAAATGGCAGGAATGGATGTTTTATGCTGTGACAAAACTGGAAGTCTTACTCTCAATCACCTTACTGTTGACAAAAACCTGTTTGAGGTATTTTTTTTTTAAGTATCCTTTCATCTTGGTGGCAATTGGCGTGCAAAATGATCCATCATTGGTATTTCAGGTCTTCAGCAGAGAAATGAACAAAGACATGGTCATCCTTTTAGCTACAAGAGCATGGAGAATCAGAATGCAATTGATATTGCCATCATAAACATGCTAGCTGACTCCAAAGAGGTTCTGAATTTCTTTGTTCTGAATTTCAAAATGGCAATATAATGGAGATACTTTATTTACCTTTCTTTGTTCAGAGTCAAGGTCCGGACCAGGAGGACTTCCTTGGAATCATCTGTCTTCTGATTATCAACTCAACAATCAGCTTCGTTGAGGAAAATAATGCTGACGATGCTGGTGCAGGTCTCACGGCGCGCTTAGCGCTAAAAACAAAGGTCTGTACGAACAGAACAGGAATGTGCTGTTTTCAGTCGGATCTTGCGGTGTTCATACATTGTTGTGCATTCACGTTCTTAGGGATGGGCAGTTGCAAGAGCTGGATGCTTCTATTTTATTACCAGGAGATATTGTCAGCATCAGACTTGGTGATATTATCCCAGCGGACGCGCGACTGCTAGAAGGGGATCCTCTGAAAGTTGATCAGGTAAGTACCTACTTCACACATAACCTGATGTTGCTCATAAGAGTAACGTAGTACTGTAGTTGCTAGAAGTGACCTGGTTTTGTTTGTGTGCCTCCGTCATGCGACCTAGTGTTCGGTGGTTCAACGTGCAAATATGGAGAATTTGAAGCTGTTGTCATTGCAACCGGAATTCAATCTTTCTTTGGAAAAGCAGCTCATTTGGTGGACTCCACAGAAGTTGTTGGACATTTCCAGAAGGTAAATCATCATAATATTCAGAATGTAATCTAGCATGATAAACTCTAATTGCATATATTTCCCAGTGGTTTATGACAATTTTCCTACTTAAATTTTAGGTTCTGGCCACCATAGGGAATTTCTGTATATGCTCGATCGTGACAGGTGTGGTTCTTGAGGTTATCATCATGTTCCTAGTACAACACCGGTTGTACCAAAATGGAATCAACAATGTGCTTATTCTTCTGATAGGAGGCATACCGATCGCAATGCTGACTGTTCTGTCAGTCACTCTTGCAATTGGTTCTCATCATCTATCACAACAGGTGATCGACGCTATTGTTGTCATCTTTGTTTAGATAATAGCTAATACATTCATGTATCATTAATCTAATCTTTACAGGGTGCAATAACTAAAAGGATGACAGCCATTGAGGAAATGGCAGGAATGGATGTTTTGTGCTGTGATAAAACTGGAACGCAATTGAAATGTACAAGGATATGGTCATCCATCATTGGTATATCAGGTTTTCAAGAGAGGAGTGGACAAGGATATGGTCATCCTTTTAGCTGCAAGAGCATCAAGAGTGGAGAATCAAAATGCAATTGATATGGCCATCATAAACATGCTAGCTGACTACAGAGAGGTTCTGAATTTCTTCAATAGAGTTTGCACACTCAGAATGGTTCATGGATGCTATCTGTTCCATTCCTCAGAAAGAATAATGACACCTGTTATTTTTCAGGCACGCAACAACATCACCGAGGTTCATTTTTTTCCATTCAACCCCACTGATAAGAGAACAGCTATAACATACCTTGACACCAACGGCAATTTTGTTCCGGGTCAGCAAAGGTGCTCCAGAGCAGGTAGTCATGTTGAAATTCATCGCTGTATTTTAGTACATTTGTTTTCTGTTTGGTGAAGTCCTCTATACGGCTCGTTCTGAACTACTACTATCATTCAGAACTCTATTCTTCAGTGATATTCTGATACTCTTCATATTTCAGATCTTAAATTTGTGCTACAACAAGGATGATATCGCTGAAAGGGTGCAGACAGCAATTGATGAATTTGCCGAAAGGGGCCTCCGGTCACTAGCAGTTGCATACCAGGTGGCTAATCAAACTTATCCGGTGGTCGTTACTGCTGCAACCAGACCTCTGAAACCTGACAATTATTCGATGATTTGAAACAGGAAGTCCCAGAAAGATCAAGGCACAGCCCTGGTGGACCATGGATACTGTGTGGTCTGCTGCCGCTGTTCGATCCTCCATGGCACCACAGTGCCGACACCATCCGTAGAGCACTGGATCTTGGAGTCTGCATGAAGATGATCACGGGTACATACGCAATTATGCATAGGCATGAACTCGTGCTCTGCTAGTTTCTGTAGCATGCCAAGGACTTGATCTCGGGCTCTGTCCTTGCAGGTGATCACCTGGCCATTGCAACGGAGACCAGCATCTAGGGATGAGCACGAACATGCACCCGTCGGTGTCACTGTTTGGCCGCCACAACGGCGACAACGCGGCGGCGGTTCCCGTCGACGAGCTCGCCGACGGATTTGCCGGTGTGTTCCCCCAGCACAAGTACGAGATCGTGAGGATCCTACAGGAGAAGGGCAACCTCTGCGGGATGACGGGCGCCGGCGTGAACGACGCGCCGGCGCCGAAGAAGGCGGCCACAAGACGCCGCCGCCATCGTGCACTCGGAGCCCTGCATGAGCGTGATCGTCAGCCCCGTCCTTGCTAGCCGCGCCATATTCTAGCGCATGAAGAACTACACGGTCAGTGTTTTCCTTGTTAAAATTCAGTATATCACGCTGCAGCATGCATCATACCACACAGTAGAATTCAGCGATTAATTTGGCTTGTTGTAACCCCATACGGATAGTGGTAAGAATCAAATGGACCTACACATGGCTCTTCCTTTGCAATTAGTAGGTTCAGATAAGATAAATCTTTCTTTCATGCGTGCAGGGGTTTCATCTGGCATTAATATCGGAGTACGACTTCCCTACGTTTATGGTTCTGATCATAGCCATACTGAATGACGTTGACGCATCTCTGAACTTGTCACCTATCTGGTTATCTGAAATACCTGCGTATCAGGTTTCCAGGTTGTTGAATCTGTATGTACTCTGAGCAGGGACCCACCGTGACTATATCGAAGGATCACGTGAAGCTGTCAAGAAGATCGAACCAGTGGAAGCTGAAAGAGATCTTTGCAACTGGAGTTGTCATGGGAACCTAGTCACTGTGTTGTTCTATTGGGCAGTCACAATGACCACATTCTTTGAGGTAACACAAGATCAGTAGCAATATCGAGATATGAAGATAATTCGATAGATTAACTGACTCAAAAGCTCTGCGTTTCTGAGTTGCAGACACATTTCAATGTCCCCCAAGAAAGACGTCGAAAAGATCTGGTCAGCAATGTATCTGCAGGTCAGCATCATCAGCCAGGCTCTGATCTTCGTCACACGCAGCCGGGGCTTGTCATTCCTCAACAGGCCTGGATGTCGGCTGATCTGCGCTTTCGTAGTAGCACAATTGGTGAGTCTCTGAATCAATAAATAAAAAGGGCCAAATGCATCGAATTTGTCGAGCTCTTGTCAGTAACAGTCAACAGAAAGTGTACACCATTGTTGTTCTGCTTTCCCTCTTTCAGAGTTTGTTCATGGCTGCATTATTCATGCTTCAGACTGCATTTACAAGGAAGCGGGACTTCGGCAAGGAGGATCGGGAGGTCAAGTGGGTGCGATCATTTCTCAGCAGCACAATGCATCTTCTCAGATCGCAGATCAAACGAAGCGAAGAGCTGAGATCACCAGGTAAAAGAGGTGGGGGCTGGAAGATTTGATATGCTTGGTTAGTTGGTGTCATGAAGAAATTGAGTAAGAGAGTATTTCCTTTGCAGATTGGGAGAAAGGCGTGCACTGAGAGCGCATGTGGAATCTGTGATAAGGCTGAAGCGTTGTGAGTTCTCACATCATCCGGACGGCCCTGGCAGTCTGACTTGCTTGAGCCTAGATATTGGGTTTCAGAGTAAAAAGTAGCAGCATCACCTGAAACACTGTTTTTTTTTCCCGTCAACTGAAATACTCTTTTCTCAGCCTCGTGTATTTTTTTGTACGAACCGTATATGCACCTTTGTAGTAAGGGAATGCTAAATGGAAGAGATTTTGTGGACGACATATTCAATATCTTACCCTCCATAGTATATTCTAAAAAGAATCCACTTGATGTTTTAACTTCCGTGAACTTGACACCATAATTCAGTTTATCTGATGCATTTGCGTATAATCTAGCCAATGAATACAACCGAATGGAATTAATGTAAGATCTAGGTACTTTTTGTATACATAAAACAACCATAGAACTCCAATCTTTTGTCGTCAATAAAAAAACTATGATTATGTACTGGCGATGCCAAAATGATTTTCTTCCACCTTTATTCTCTGCTGGACGCTACACGAACAAAATAAGCACAACATGAGATTTAATGGAAAGCTCTTTTTTTTTTTTGTAATATGAAATCTTGGTCCTGGTCATCCGCTCGAGAAGTGTCACCATCAAGCATTTTCTTCGTCATGTTAGCGCTCTGAACAAGACGACCCAATGCTTGCACCACCTCTGACACTGGTGGCCTGAACTCTGGTTCGGGCTGCAACAAAAATTTGACCGTGGCCGCCCGCATGAACCATGTGATGGTCCAAACTTACTCGATGATGGTGGATCATATGTAGAAAAGAAAAATGAAAGTCTTGAACCGTTGGGAGGAATTGTTTACGAGCGTATGAATCAACTAGCTCGGATCGAGCTCTGGTTCACATCACGGCTTGCATCGTACCGTTTAGTAGTGGCACATGCCTACCGGGGTAGTCAAATGGTTTTCAGTCCAAATCGTGTGGTTTTGCATGCAACTCTCCCATCCCTCAGGCCTGGACTATTTTTTAGATGAAGGGAAATTCTATTTCATCCAGCAAATGAAAATGTCCCGGCTTCTACATCACATGATGTATTTAGCCGTTCAATTATTACAAAGTTTGCACTATGGGTGAAACTCCGTCTACCACATAGGCACCAAATAACCAAGGACATAAACGCCGCAACCAAACACATGGTTGCCAAATAAAATGGAGAGGAATAACAAATAGTTCATTGCTAATAAATCAACCTATTGCTAAACCTCCACCCGTGCTTGGCGAATATGTCCATTGTCATGGTCTCCAAAAGGAAACATGCTTTTTGCATGGAACTTCTCTCCTCCTCCTTCTGAAGCAATGACCAATACCTGATCCAATGTGTTCCTCTGTATATAACCTGCATAGGAGTCAAAATGGATGATTTATCAAATACAACATTATTTCGGCTTAACCATATGGCCCAACATATAGCACCGGCTCCCACTAAAATTTGCTTCCTAAGCTTATTATCAATTCCATTTAGCCAAGAACCAAATATATGTGGTACACTCATAGGTTGTTTAAGACCAAAAGTAATCTCGATAATTCTCCAAATGAACTTAGCATACTGACATTCAATAAAAAGGTGTTGTATTGTTTCATTCATGTTACAAAAACAACATTTTTCATTTCCATGCCAATTCCTTTTAACTAAGTTATCTTTGGTTAAAGTTACTCCCTTATGAAGAAACCATAGGAACACCTTAATTTTCAGTGGCACTTTTATTTTCCATAAATACCAATTATTCAAAACAATATTGCTGTCTAGGATTGCAATATACATAGACTGAACAGAGAATTGACCACTTTGGTGTAAGTTCCACCTAAAAACATCCATATGTTCTCTGAGTTGTATATCTGCAATCCTTGCAACTAAACATAACCAAGTATTCAAATTTTGACCTACAAGAGCTCTCCTAAAAGAAATATTTAAAGGAGTAGAGCTAAGGACATTGGATACCGTGTCATGTTTTTTTCTAGCAATATTGTACAGAGAGGGGTATTGATCCCTTAAAGTAGAGTTGCCCAACCAAGTATCTTCCCAAAAACGTACTTGAGTTCCATTTTGAAGAGTGAATCTACCAAAACTAAGAAACTCATTCTTAACATTCATGAGGCCACTCCAAAAATGTGAGTCACCCGGTTTTCTCTCTACTTGGGTTAACGTCTTGCTAGTTAAATATTTATTTCTTAGCAATTGTTGCCATACCCCATCCTCATTTGCCAACTTATATAGCCACTTACTTAATAAACATTTGTTCTGGACCTCAAGATCAAGAATACCCAAACCTCCTTGTTCTTTTGGTCTGCATAGTATATTCCACTTAGCCAGTCTATACTTTTTCTTATGTTCATCAGTTTGCCAAAAAAACCTCGATCTATAGTAGTCTAACTTCTTAAGAATTTCTTTCGGTATCTCAAAGAAGGACAACATAAAAGAGGTAAGCTACTCAAAACTGAATTGATAAGAACTAGACGACCTCCATAAGACAAATGTTTTCCTTTCCAACTACTCAATCTCTTTTCAAATTTTTCCTCTATTATTTTCCAATCTCTATTGTTTAACCTTCTATGATGCATGGGAATACCAAGATATCTGAAAGGATATTCTCCTACATCACATCCAAAGAGTTGTGTGTATACTTCCTCATGATCTCTTGCCTCACCATAGCAGAAGAGTTCACTCTTATGGAAATTTATCTTTCAAGAATTGGAATCTTAAATTTAAATTGCAGAGCGAAAGCATTTTGAAACCTGTCAATTTTTGGCCGGTGGCCGTGGCCACCCCGCACTACAGCCCAGCTGTCCGGCTCAGCCCATAGTAATGGGCCGCCAGAACCAGATCCCTTGGGCTTCCAGAGTCAACAGGCTGATTAACACTGATTTAAAAAAAAGGCTGATTTATCTCAAAAAAAAAAAGGCTGATTAACAATGAACTCCATCCTCCTCAAAAAAAAAAAACAATGAACTCAATCGGACGCGGATCCAAGGAACCGTGTGCGGGGAAGAACTTGATCAGTGGGTCTGTCCATGCAAGTGATCACCTGGCCATTGCGAAGGAGACCTGCCGGCGTCTGGGGATGGGCACGAGCATGCGCCCATCGGCGTCGCTGTTCGGTCGCCACAACTGGGGGAACGCGGCGGCGTTTCCCGTCGACGAGGTCGCCGAGAGGCTGACGGATTCGCCGGCGTGTTCCCCGAGCACAAGTACGAGAAAGAAGGGAAGGGGCACATCTGCGGCATGACGGGCGACGGCGTGAGCGACGCGCAGGCGCTGAAGATGGCGTGAGCGACAATATGGGCCGCAAAGTAACAAGGCCTTGCGCGCCGACCGTTTTTCCGCGCGGAGCGCCTTTTTTTTGCCGCGCCTGGTTTGAAGCGAAAGCAATTTTGCGGACGTGCAGTAAATCAGATTTGACCATTTCAACCTTGCTATATTTGGGCGCTAACAACGACGACCAAAGAATCCGGGTGTCGAGCAGGGTTGGCATGCATTTGCCCACGGAACCCATAAACGTTTGTCTTCTCCATCCTGGCCCCCCTTTCTTCGCGTCCTCTCCTTCGGAGCTTCCCCCTCGCGGGTGCTCCATTCCTCTCCCATCCTATTATGTCATTACGATGCCAAGCCCCATTGCCGTCGCCCTCTTCTTCTTCCTCGTCGCCGCCGCCTTATATCCCTCATCGTCATCCCAACCCGCGGCACCGCAACCCAGAGGTAAATTCATGCATTGCTTGCCTTTTAGTTTGAAGACGAAATGCTGCAATGGAGCAATAAATTGATTGATCTGTATGAAATGACGATGATGACACACGGCGGGCAGGGTTCTACATAAACTGCGGGTCGGACAAGGAGGTGCAGACCGGGAGCATCAAGTGGATCCAGGATGACGGCTTCGTCACCGTGGGCAACGTCTCCGCCATCAACAAGCCCAACCTCCTGCCGGTGCTGGCCACGCTGCGCTACTTCCCGGACAAGACGGCGCGCAAGTACTGCTACGAGGTCCCCGTGGTGAAGGGCGCGCGGTACCTGGTCCGCACCACCTACTTCTACGGCGGCTTCGACGGCGGCGCGGAGCCCCCCGTGTTCGACCAGATCGTCGACGGCACGCGATGGAGCGCCGTCAACACCACCGCCAACTTCCGCCGCGGCATGTCCACCTACTTCGAGGTGCTCGCGCAGGCGCAGGGCAAGGCCATGAGCGTGTGCCTGGCACGCCGCCCCGACACGGCGTCCAGCCCCTTCATCTCCTCGCTGGAGGTCGTCGACCTCGCCGACTCCATGTACAACACCACCGACTTTGGCAAGTACGTCTTGACCACCGTCGCGCGCAGCCGCTTCGGCAGCAAGCCCGAGATCGTCAGGTACGCACGCACGCACAAATGCATTTCTACCAGCGGTACGCGTGCGATCCGATCCTGACGTGGCGTGGTTGGCGTTAATTAATTTCTAGCTATCCAGATGACCCGTACAACCGGTACTGGGCGCCGTTCACGGACGCCAACCCGGCGGTGGAGAGCCACTCGCCCATCACGCCCGAAGCCTTCTGGAACCTGCCGCCGGCGAAGGCGCTCCGGGCCGGGGTCACCGCCAGCCGGGGGAAGAAGCTCACCGTGCAGTGGCCGCCGGCGGAGCTGCCCGCGGCGAGCTACTACGTGGCGCTCTACTTCCAGGACTCGCGCACGGCCAGCCCGTTCAGCTGGCGCGTCTTCGATGTCGCCGTCAACGGCCAGGAGTTCTTCCGCGGGCTCAACGCCTCCGCCGCCGGCGTCGTCGTGTACTCCAACATGATGCAGCTGGCCGGGAAGACGGAGATCGTGCTCACGCCCAACGAGACGTCACCGGTCGGCCCGCTCATCAACGCCGGCGAGATATACATGATCGTCCCGCTCGGCGGCAAGACGGCCACGAGAGATGGTAGGCATGCATTTTTCAGACATGATTGCACTACTAATTAGCAGTGTCAGTCACACTAGGGCGGTGAGATCAAATGTTTGGGTGATGAGAAGCTCTAGGCCTTTTCCTCGTGCAGTGGTTGCAATGGAAGAACTTGCAGGGAGCTTCAAGAACCCACCTCCAGACTGGGCCGGGGACCCTTGCTTGCCGCGGAACAACTCGTGGACAGGGGTTGAATGCTCTGAGGAACTTCCTGCGCGCGTCTTGTCACTGTAAGTACTATTGTTACCCAAAGTATCATATTCAATCAGCTGTTTAAAAAAGACTCTTCAAACTTCAAATTTGCTAACTTCGTCAATGCATCGGTGTTCTATATCTTGTACGGATGAAAAAATGACACTACAGTTCAGTCTAAAAAATAAAACCAACTATTACTATGATAATATGACCCATTCTCCCCAATATATACAGGGATCTAAAAAATCATGGTCTTTCAGGATCGCTTCCTGACAGCATTGGAAATTTGACTGGGATGAAAACCATGTAAGAAAAAATTAATCTCCGATAAAAGAGTGGCCAAAAAGGGCTGGACAGTTCATCTAACTTTGCCTGGAAATTTTGACTGCAGCTATCTCAGTGGCAACAAACTCTCAGGCAGCATACCTGACTTGAGCGGCATGCGCACCCTTACTGCCTTGTAAGCACAAGCATACCTGATTAATGCATCCTAAGAAATTTTCCTCCTTCACACTAACTTTTATACATTTGAGAAGGCATCTTGATGGCAATCAGTTCAGCGGCACAATCAAACCATCGATGGAGAAACTCGGTAGTCTGAAGGAACTGTAAGTACCAGATTCCTCCTTTTTTTTTTCTTGATATTTATATAAGATACTATCTCCTCACTACCTTTTGCTTTGTGCAGATACCTGAACAACAACAATCTCACAGGCCAGATACCAATCGGCCTGAAAAACAAACCTGGGCTTGACTTGAGGTATGAAGAGTAAGAGAATATTCAGTTTGGTTCCTTACTTTTGTCTTGATGATTTATACTTGCATGTGAAAACTTGCAGAACTGAGGGGAACAAATTTTCAATCTGATGCTGCACCCATGCATGCTGAAGACAATTCAATGATGAAGGGAGAGGAGAGGCTTCAAAGTCGTAGGATGATGTTGATGTCAGATGTATGTGAGCTTAAAGATTGATACTGTAACTAGCATCCCTTTGAGCCATTTGTGTCCATTTCTTGGAGTTGCACTATACATGTTGCATCTGACGGCATCAGTTCAGGGATACTTGTTAGGGGAAACAATCATTCCTTAACCCATCTAAAAGTGAGAAGCCATATCATGTTTTAGAACTTTAGGATAGTAAAATGCAGGTGCCAGACAAATGAAAAAAAAAATACTGATTGCTCAAATTTTACCAGTTTGATTTCTGAATTCAGAATCCCATTAGCAGTACGAAAAGACATACTGCACTTCAAATCGTATTACAAAACAACCGCACTTCAAATCCTGCTAGATAAATCCTAAAGCATTTACCCAAAATACTACATCACACATGTCAGTAGAGCTGCTGCATGGTGAAGTCACTCAACTACCTCGTTGTCATCATCAGTTCAGAGTTCTGAATTCGGAATCCCATTAGCAGTACTGAAAGACATACGCTCATATTACATAACAACTTCTCATCCAACCCTGACAGATGAATCCTAAACCATCTACCCAAAATACTACTCTCCATCACAGATGTTAGTAGAACTGTTGCATGGTGCTGTTACTCAGCTACCTCATTGCCATCATCAGTAGCCGCTCGGATTATATGCACCTAAGAAGACAGGCACAAAAAGGATATTCAAGTAAGATGAATGTTTTTACAACTCCAGATTATTCAGCTATCAAGGTCAGCAGATTATACCTTGAAGGTCGTAGGCTTGATCAACTGAAAAACTGTTGCATCTCCATCCCGTATCCCATGGCTCAAAGCAAAACCAGCCCAACCTCCACTTAGGCCCTTCTTGTAGGCAAGGTAGTTGGTGTCGAATTCTTCGCCTTTCTCATCCACCAAGGTGATAATTGAATCTTGCTTTGGCATGTAATTGTCACAGAAATGGCTGGGGAGACCCTTTTGACCATATCATCAGAAAAAACATTAGTAGATATGAGATGAATTGATTTACTGAGAAGAGCATAACTAGTACAATACTCACCAGCCAAAATCCTCGCACGACATGTGAGTGCAACATTGCTTTGACAAAGGAGGGAATTTCAGGGTCCATTTGTGATTCTAGCTCCTCGGCCTTCCTTGTCGCCTCCAACCTTGCTTTCATGGAAATTGATCCATATCTTGCCAAGTAGATGCTGTCAGTTGGTTTTCTAGGAGACCTGAAGAGATGGCAGAACAATATCATTACTTGATGGGTGAAGTAAATGTTCCTCACTCTTATGGTAAGCAAATATCCACATACCTTGTCATCCTCTCTGAGCCATGTGGTCCTATCTGTTCAAGAATTTTACTTGTCAGTAAAAGCATATGGATTGCAATTGATGATAACATGAATGCTAAGCACAATGGCATGCCTTTTCTTAAATCTTAATCAGGAAGTATTTTCTAGTTAAATTAGTTCAATAAGAAAAAAAGTTGCTTAAGTCCAGTTCTTTCTTAAATTCTCGTGATTAGGCACAGTTAACAGTTTATTTATTTATTTCTTGTAAAGATTCAGCTGAAAGATCATATGAATAGACCTGAGCAGAATTACACACAGTTGCTGTAATAGCTTAACTTTCACACAGCAAAACTGAACGATTAAGCTCAAAGAAAAATTCTCATGCTTGAAAAAGCTGTGAAATGTATCGTTCAATACACTTGACCAAACAACTAAAATTCCAAATTGTGCTCTTCGAGCCTAGGAAAGAAACATTACAGATAAAACAGAGCAGATAACTCTGCATATTGACCTTAGCTATCACACAACAAAACTCTAAAGTCCTAAGCTCAAACAAAATTCTCATGCTTGACAAAGTTGTAAAATGTATGGCCTGCATACACCTATGCAAACAGTGTGTATATTTTGAGCCTAGGAAGCAAGCATCACAGATACCTCTGCATATTTGACCTCGGGGAGCTTAGCCAACCGCCGGGACCTCCTAGCTGGCGACGGAGCCACGACTGCTGAGTCGATGATCCTGCGTCTCTTCTGCTTCTGCTCAGGCGCAAACCAAACCAAGAAAAAGAAGGTCACAGCAGGATCAGTGGGTTAAGCGATGAGCAAACGGTCAAAGAAACGACCGCGCATAGCAGGGAGAGAGGCAAAGAAGAGCGCCGCGGGTGTACGGTATCACCATGGGAGAGGGTGTCTTGGGGGCCTCCTTGATAGCGGCGGAGAGATGGTACAGGTTGAGCTCCTCAATCTTGCGCTTGTTCTCCTGCACCGTCCTCTCCCTCGCCGCCTCGTATGCCGACATCCCCTGCTCCGCGACCGCCCCCATCTCTCCCTCTTCCTCGCTCTCTCTGGGGGACCCCTTCCGCTCGATTCCGTACGAGGAGAGCAAGAAGCTGGTTCAGGGTGGCAGTGAGCGCGAGGTTGGAGAGAGGGTTTAAGGGAGGACGGCCACTGGGTTTTCAAGGCATGGGAAGGAACAGAGGAAATTGACCGTTGGAGACGCCGAGGGGTAAAACGGTATAATATTAATGGCGCAGGGCATGGTGGAAACTGGAAAGTGCTTCGAATTTCGCGGCCGTTTTTTCTGGGGAAAAGGCCGGGAAAGGAGGAGCAGAAATGAGCTAACTCAGCACAGGGGAGGACGAAACTGTCGGCCCATCAATAGATACGGGCGGCCCAGCCCCTCGCTTTCATTTTCGAGAAGGAGCTGGTCGTTTCTCTAGGAAAAGGGGAGAAAAGAAAGAAAGGGCATATAAAAACAAAATAAAAAAGTGGCCCTCAAATTTTCAAAAAAAATCCCTCGGATTTAAATTTTTAAACAATGTCTGCAAAGATTCCTCAATCATTCCTAGTGAGAAGGAAGAATGCGATGTGATAATGAAGTTTTTCCAAATTTGTTTTGTGGATAAGCACGAGGGGGTGAAAAATGTGCAATAAGACAATTGTGATAGTAGCCCAATTGATATCGATATCAACCCAGGATGAAAAGGTCCGGGCTGGTTGATCTTGCGCTGGGCGGGCACGTAACTGGTCGTGAGAAGAAAGAAAAAAAACTGGCGCTGGTCGTGAAAACGACAGCGTCCGGATGGCGTGCACGCGCGTCGTCGGAGGCCCGCGTGGCCGCGTCGACGGATGACTGCCGCGCGCCGCCGTGTTGGCTGCCGGCCAGCCATCCTCGCGAGCAGAGCAGCCGCCGTGTGGGCTCCCTGTTGGTTGGGCAGTGCCTGGGACCCCTTCGCATGTGATGAGTTAAGGCAGAGACACCAGCAGTCGGCATTGGGTGGAAGATTCGAGCTCGTGCCGCTCCCTCTATAAAATGACAAGCCCAAGTTGCTGCGTTGGCTTCGCGAAACTTGAACGAACTGGGTCACCGACTCACCGCGGCAGTTGCGTGCGGCACTATTCAGTGTAGCGGCTATGGCCATGAAGGTTGTGGTGACTGGCGCGACGGGGTTCATGGGCAGCCGCCTGTGCGCGGCGCTGGCCGACGCCGGCCACGACGTGCGCGCCTTCGCGCTCCCCGGCGTCGACGTCTCCGGCGTCCCTCCTTCCGCCGAGGTCGCCTACGGCGACGTCACCGACGAGGCCTCGCTCGTCGCCGCCTTCCAAGGGTGCGACGCCGTGTTCCACGCCGCTGCGGTCGTCGAGGCGTGGCTCCCCGACCCGTCCGTTTTCCATGCTGTAAGATGACTGTAACAAGTAGGAGTACATGAACCATGTATCTTCACAGTTACTACTCCCGTGAGTAGGACAAGCATCACTTTGCACGCATTAGAATTTTTACTAAGGTTGCAAATAGGTACTTTTTAAGGTACCCTGGCTGAATTAAAGAGGATCGGAGCCGACTCTAAGGGTCGCCAATTTACACCTCTAAATTTTACTGTTGTGAACAACGAAATGCATCTTTTTTTTCCCCGCAAAAAGCATCATTTTGCTACTGATAATATCATATGCCAAACCGTTCTCTGATCATATTATGGGTTTTGCGCACTATTTGCTCGTCTAGGTATTGGTTTTTTATTTAAGAAAGAATTATATCTAGAAAATATTTTTGAAAAGAAAAGTATGTACAGGGAAAGTTCCTTTTTTTAAAAAAAAATTGTGTGCAGGGACAGGTTGAGGAGACTGATACCGGCTTTGACGGGTAGGAGTATGATAGTAGTAAATGCACACCAACATAGCACCGTTTTTCCCATTAAAACCAAGAAATTAAGGAACGAAATGGTTGAGAAGATGGATGCATAATTAATGTACAAAAGAGACATGTGCATTTGTCCTAAAAAACACGTGTGTTTTATTATGCTGTCATTAGAATTGCTTATTAGAGAAAAAAGAAGAGAGAGAAGGTAGCTAACTCTTCCTCAAGAGCCAGTCTCTTAGAACAATGAGAGACTTAAATATGGAGCTCACATCATATTATTCTCTTGTAAGAGCTAGCTATTGACTCTTAACTAACTCTACCATTGGGGACGCTCTTAACAGGTCAATGTGGTGGGGTTGGAGAATGTTTTGAAGGCAGCCAAGAGAACACCGACAGTGAAGAAGATTGTTTACACCTCGTCATATTTCGCAATTGGCTCGACTGATGGTTATGTCGCGGATGAAACACAGGTACTATGAATTTGTGTTCTTCAACTTTGTCTTCTATTTTGCTTGCCTTTTCCAACCTTCAAGTATTTGCTTGTAGTTTACTGTGATGTTTCCCATTGAATAAGTTTGTCTTTTCACATTGGTTCTGTTTGAAGTGCACGTACAATGTATTGCGATGTCTCATTCTAGTATGTTACTAGATTATAACAAGCACCGTTGCTAAGAGGGCCACAGAAAAATATATATGCCCATCTCAGTTGTTATGCACAAAGGCTTTTACACAGATAGTGTTGCAAATTGTAACGTACTATATAATTTATTATTACTATCAATCGCAGGTGCATCCAGGGAAAAATTTCTTTACGGAGTATGAGAAATCAAAGGCTCTGGCAGATAGAATTGCATTGCAGGCAGCAGCGGAAGGGGTCCCAATAACCATTGTCTACCCTGGAGTCATCTATGGCCCTGGAGCGCTTACATTTGGAAATCTTGTTTCCCGTGTCGTAAGAAAACTTTCCTGTTCACGGAATGCTAAATACGTGTCTAGCTATTTTATTTTCATTCACAAAAAAGATCCAGTTATTTCCCATTGCTCATTTTGAGTTGTAAGAGCTGAATAAAGATTTTTTTTCTTGTAGTTGATTGAAAGGTTCAATGGTCGTCTGCCTGGTTACATAGGGCAAGGGTATGACAGAGAATCGTTCAGCCACGTTGACGATGTTG
Organism: Eragrostis nindensis; assembly: GCA_012490785.1. Classification (NCBI taxonomy): domain Eukaryota; kingdom Viridiplantae; phylum Streptophyta; class Magnoliopsida; order Poales; family Poaceae; genus Eragrostis; species Eragrostis nindensis. The sequence continues at coordinate 51,022 of JAAXCT010000702.1, read as the reverse complement.
TTAGCGGACACATAGCAGCGTTGGAGAAGGGTAGAGTGGGCGAAAGATATCTCCTCACCGGAGACAACGCGTCCTTCGTGCAGATTTTCAATCTTGCTGCTAACATTACCAACACAGAGCCACCCAAATTCCACTTTCCTCTCTGGCTGCTGGAAATTTACGGGTGGATTTCAGTGTTTGTTTCTCGCATCACTGGAAAGCCCCCATTCATCAGTTATCCTGTACGCATGTCTATTATTCTCCAATTTAAGTTTTTCAGATCATCATCTTCACACTGTCAAGGTTTGGATTGATATATAGCTGGTCTATAATGTGTGTATTGCAGGCAGTGCGTTGTCTAAGACATCAATGGGCATACTCATGTGACAAAGCCAAGAAGGAGCTGGGCTACAGTCCCAGAAGCTTAACTGAAGGTTTGACAGAGACGCTCTTGTGGCTGAAAGAGGACAAGCGGATCAAGTTTTAGTGCTCCGCATTTTCTATTGCTCGATTGTTACATTACCCACTCGATGTTATATATACATTTCTCTTTTTTGTGCGAAGGGAAACATACATTTCTTTGGATGTACTTATTTCAGAATCATGTAACTGATGTGGCGAAATAAATGAAGAAAAGACGTGTTTAAAAGGGAGAAACTGAAAATCTTGAGCCCTGTTTTCTCTCGGCAAAGTACGGGAAAAGAGGAGCAGAGTAGGGGGCTGTTTGTTTTGGCTCCCTGCGCGGCTCCGAGAGCCGCTCCTCGTCAATCGCACCACCAAAGCGGCGGCTCTCTCACCGGCTCCTCCGTAAAATACAGAGGGAGCCGACAGCCAAAACCGTGCAAAGTAGGGAGCCGCCTGAGGGTGGTTTCGCCCGCAGAGGCGGCGACACCTCTTCTATTCCCCATCGCGTTGCTAATTTCAGTGGCTACAACCTAAATTGATGACTCAAATGGAACCAGGCTACCTTCAGGATTCGATTCCACCACTCCTTTGCCGCCATCACCCCCTCTCCACATGCTGATTTGAGGTCTGGAGCTCGCCCATGGCGAACGAAGCAGAGGAGCACAACGCCCTTCGATTCCATCCCTTCCTGTCGCTTTCAGTTGGGCCACGTGATGGGCCAAAGCAACAGCCCACGCACACTAATCAGGCCAAAAAGATGTTATTAGAAACCAATACTTAATTATGGATTAAAATTTCCCTAAAAATTATAGATTAAATATAATTTCTCATGTTAATATTTTTAATCACAAAAACAGATATCAAACATATATTACACAGATAAAATCTAAAACATATGTCAAGAGCATTATAGACAATTTTCGTTTTCATCCATTCTTACAAATCAGGAGAAGCCACAAAAGAAGCCGTTCTACCAAACAGTTTCAGACACAGCCAGAGGCAGCCAGCACAGCTGTTTTTCAGACAAGCCACAGCCACAGCCGAAACCGACACAGCCGGAGCCCAAACAAACAGGCCCTAGAGATGGGCTGGCTCAGCGCAGGTGGACCGTGGACAGGGTTTTGCTGGCCCGTTCAGAGGAACTGACGGCCCAGTTACCAACTAACTTTCTGTTCTTCTCGCCTTTCTTCGTTGACATTTCCACCGGCTGCTGCTTGACTTCGAGCAGGACGGAATCGGATAAGCGGCGGTGTGCTGCTGCTGGTGCTGCGGGCGCAGAAGACTGCAGCATGAGGGTGGTGGTAACGGGCGCGTCGGGCTACCTGGGCGGCCGCCTGTGCACGGCGCTGGCCGACACGGGCCACGCCGTGCGCGCGCTCGTCCGCCGCACAAGCGACGTCTCCGGCTTGCCCCCCACCGTCGAGCTGGCCTACGGCGACGTCGCAGACGCGGAATCCCTCGCTGCTGCCTTCGACGGCTGCGACGGTGTCTTCCACGTCGCCGCGGCCGTCGAGCCGTGGCTCCCGGACCCCTCCGTTTTCTTCAAAGTATGGATAAGCTCTTTCATTGTTCAGTTCGGTACACGAAAATCGTAGATCTTTTCTCAACTGTGCGTTAGCTGCCTTGAATGTAGGAAACACCGAATTGGAAATTTTTGTTATAGAATTCATACAATTTGAGCCTTATTCAAGCTTCGCACCAATTCCTATAGGAGATTGAAAATTCCGCCTTAATGTGTAGCAGTGTAGCACAGACCTAGTGGCATGTTATACTTTGATCGGGCTGGGCCCAGTAATTCCTTATCTTGATACTGTTTCTTACTTTCTCTGGATAAGAGATAAGGAAACAAATGAGTCTCTTCGAGTCCAGCTTAGTATGCAACAAACCATCATTTTCTTCTTAATACAACAATACGCAGCTCTCCTGCGTATTCAAGAAAAAAAAAGTTATCTTGGTATGGGAGATGAGCATAATAAAAAATGTGCATTCACCTCCATTATTAACAGGTCAATGTGGGAGGACTTGAGAATGTGTTGAAGGCTGCCAAGAGAACACTAACAGTGAAGAAAATAATTTATACATCATCGTTCTTTGCTGTTGGACCTACCGATGGTTATGTCGCAGATGAGACACAGGTAACACCGTTTTGTTGACTTCTGTCATATATTTTTGCCATCTCCAATCTTGAAAGATTACTATTATACTGAACTGATGATGTTTCGTCATGAACCTATAGCTTTGTTCCATAAGTTCTGATACTAGAACATGTATTGCCATATTTCATATCTTGCTAGACTTATTAAGATTCTCTATAGTGAGCAACTAATTAGCACTGAAATGACAGGTCCTAGTTCAAAAGTCTTAATCCACCTTTAAATATATATTTCTCTCCCCTTACAAAAGTTCTGCTTGATACATTGAATCCCTAGCGCCTTTCAGTAATAATTCCCAAACTAAGGCTCCAAAAAAAAAAAGATTGGAAAACAAAGATACTTTGGTGTACACATTTTGGCAGACAGGCTTTTAAAGTAAATTATGCTGCACATTGTAACGTACTTCAGTTGTTCTGAATTGCAGATACATCAAGGGAATACATTTTGCACAGAGTATGAGAAATCAAAGCTTCTTGCAGATAGAATCGCACTACAGGCAGCAGCGGATGGGGTGCCAATCACCATTGTCTACCCAGGTGTCCTTTATGGCCCTGGAAGACTTACAACTGGAAATCTTGTCTCTCGCATTGTAAGAGAAACTTTCATGCTCATGAATGTGTGGAAGATCTATTATTTATTATGCATTTGATTGGAATATAAGATGTAGGCAGTCTATAAAATTGTCATGAACCGAACCTGATCTTCTGTGCTTCTTGCAGTTAATTGAAAGGTTTAATGGGCGTCTACCAGGTTATATAGGAGATGGATATGATAGAGAATCTTTCTGCCATGTTGATGATGTTGTTAGTGGGCATATAGCAGCTATGGAGAAGGGCAGAGTGGGCGAAAGATATCTCCTCACCGGACAAAACATGTCGTTCATGCAGATTTTCAATATGGCTGCTAATATTACAAACACAAAGGCACCCAATTTCAATGTGCCTCTCTGGTTGATTGAAATATATGGGTGGATTTCAGTTTTTGTTTCTCGAATCACTGGAAAGCTCCCACTTATCAGTTATCCCGTATGTTCTTTTATTCTCTATTTCTATTTTTTATTTGCACATATGCAATGCCTTTTGTTAATAGTTTGTCCATAATGTACATTGCAGACAGTGCATGTTCTTAGACATCAATGGGCATACTCATGTGACAAAGCTAAGAGGGAGCTGGGCTACAATCCCAGAGACTTAACAGAAGGTCTGGCAGAGGTACTCTTGTGGCTAAAAGATGAGAAACTGATCAAGTTTTAGTGATCCATCCTTTTTTCACTTATCACTTGTACGCTGAGATGTTGCTTTGGATATTCACAAAAAAGAAAAAGAGGAGATGTTGCTTTGGATGTTTTAGGTATTTCATAGTGTATATACACTCTGGTGTTGCATGCTGTTGTATCATGTCAATCAGAAGTAATTTTGTAATGCTGATATCGTGCAATAAAGGAAGAACCAGTGCCGATTTCAAATTAGTACCACTTAGCTTGATCCTCTGTTGGTCGTACTAATTAAATAAACTAATGGTTATTGTCCTCGTAATGATGCAACCCCAAATGGGATAAAGATGCTGTCGCGTTTATGTTTCCACTCCATTGCCAATTTGCCATGCATAAAAAGGCACAAGTGGTAGGCAAAAGACAAGGAAAATAAAAGCTCAACTGCAAGAACTGTGCATGATTCAATAATTAGTCGTTTACGGCTTGTATAGTTAGCAGGATTTGGCTTGTATAGTTAGCATTATTTGGCTTGTATAGTTAGCAGGATTTGGCTCAGAAATATGCAAAGAACTGTTACTCAGCACAGCATATTGATCTGGATACGGGGGTATATTAGAACCAGTTCAGGAATGAGCATGAACACTATATTCTTTTGTACCCTTTTGTCAAAAATTTCCTCGTTCTTTTGAGATGATGAACATTCAAGCAACAGTAGCAGCAGCAGCAGAGAGCAGATCCTTCCAAATACTCCGTTTGGGAATTGGCGTTAGGACATGAAGCTTAGTTAAATACCATCTCTTATGAAGACAACTGACAAATATGGATGAAGCAGTGCTGTGTTCTGCTCTACATTGAAAGGCACTCTGAGACTAACGAATACTGACATAATAGGACATAGATATCAGAGACTTGCAATTTACCCCTGATTTTACATTTATTGTTCAATGCCTGAGTAAAAGCTCAGACAGTGACATTAGGCAACCATCAAACTCCAACTTGGAGAAATGATCAGGATGAACCCAAAAGGCAGTGACATCTATCATGCAACATGCTGCCAATTAAGAACTTTCGGTAACAGATAATCCATGTACAGATACAGAAACAGAACAGTCATCTGAATTCTTTCCATATTGATACATTTCTCTTTGATCAGGAGTACATTCTTCAGTTATAAGCAGCAGGAGAAAAAAAAAATCTTTAACATTGGAGCGAACTGGCCCATAGAAAATGTCCAAACACAAGATGTCAAGCCAATTCTTGCAACAGTTTCTCTAATGCATCAGAAACAAGAGGAATGCGGAGGCAATCTTGGCCATCAGAGTGCTTTCTGACCTTAACCAGATCATGATCTTTAAACTCCGTCAGGTGGGAGTTCAATGTCACTTGACTGCTTACCAGAAAGCGCTCACGACATTTTGTATACAAGCTACTGACAGGCATACCTGAGAAACAAAGTCACTGAAGTATCGGTATGACATTATACAACCATCTGAACTAATTCAGGAAAGTAAGTGTACCATGATCTCACCTTCCTCCTTTTCATTAGCCAATTGATATTCAGCAAGAACTTTGAAAACACTTTGTGCATTTGGCGTCAAACTTTGCAGAACAACAAGGGCAGTCTTTGTGGTTTGGGCGTGACCACCACTGGCAAGGATTAATGGGTAGAAAACACATTCAACTTTGTAAGGTGCAAATGTCGGGACATGGTACCAGCTCCACTTGAACTGTGTGTGAACCATCTTCTTGTCCCATACTGCAGTAATTTCCAGGTTAGTATCCCATTAATGAAAGCAGCAGTCGAGAATGAGCTCAATTTGCAAGGCTGCAAGGGACTTACGTAAAGGTGCATTAACATGGTCTATTGATCCGACAACATGGACATGAGGGCAGCAAGAAATTTGTGCTAGCCATTGCTGTGATTCAGGATCACGCAAGGCAGGTCCATCGATATTGTGAATAAGAAGGCACACACGATCATCCACGTCATCAGTTGTCTGACTCTTTAGAAATGAGATGATGTCATCTGTTGATTGTGAAGGAAAGGGTTGCGATAACTGGGACCTTGTTCCCGGCTGACGTTTGCGCTTCGCTTTTATTTGATCCCAGAATATTTCAGCTATTGCTGCTATGACCTGAAAATGCAACAGATTAAGCCAGAACTACTTCCTCTGTTTTTTAATACATCATGCTTACGACTGTTAGATATAATACAAGTGCTATTCATAACAACGCAGCTAATTTAGTTCAACATCATATATTTGAGAAAAAGAGAGCAAAAGGTACAAATATGTAGGACGGGCACATCCTCTAAGACAGAGAAGGGGCTTATACAAAATAAATACTAACCAGGCCTGCTTCAAGTGTTTTGTTCAAATCACCAAAACTATCCGTAAGTAAAGGTTTAAGCTCATTTGAGCATTTAAACAAACAGAAGTTCAACTTGCACAATCAACTTTGCATAACAGTTCATGCCTTCCAGGCTTCTCTGTTTTAGTTTGCCTTTTCCATATCAATCAGAATTTCAATGCAATTCATGAGACATGATTAGTAGATCTCCTTTAGTAGCAGCATGACAGTGGAAGCCATTCTGCAGGATAGAGGACAATGACGGATAGACAAAGTCATACCTGCTTCAAATTGATGGACGGAAGGTAACCATTGATTACAATGACAGTGTAATCAGTCAAGGTGGTAGAGGCAAAATCCTCAAGCAACTGCTTCTTAGATCCAAACCCATACATTAAGAGACCAAAACCGCACCTGCAACAAAGCACTTCGTCGATTATTCACTCTAATTTACAACGTTTTTTGGCCGAGGTTGCATTCGTGCTGCGGATTTTGGACAGAACCTTAGCTCGAAAAACCAGTTTCGATACTGTTCCTTGTAGCTTCTTGTCAGAGCCTCCACCTCTTCCTCGTGCTTCGGGGGGATCTCGGCGAGGGATGCACGCAACACCTGCGAGAACCGAGAGATCCCAAATTAGCAATCGTACCCACGGATTTTGCATAGAGGTCAAGAAATGTTTCGTGGAATCGATGGGGGGAGGGGCACCGGACCTGCTCGTCAACAAGGTTGAGGTCGGAGAGCTTGCCTGCGGCGGCGCGGGCGCGCTTCTTAGCGGAGGAGGGCTCCTTCTCCTTGGCCAGGAAGTAATTCCTGGAGAATCCCGCCTCCTCCTCGTCCTCGGAGCCGGAGCTCGCCGCCGCCGACGCCGCCGCGCGACCGCCTCTCGGGGCCATCAGATTTCGCTTCCGCCGCCGCCAAAGGGATGGAGGACGGGGTGTGATGCGCAGACAGTTTGCCTCTGAAGCGCGAAGGCGGTCTGGTGTTTCCCGCGCTGTTCTATTTTCGCGGGTAATGGCTACGTGGGCTGGGCCTTTAGCTAATCTGAATCAGGCCACTTCTGGCCCGTTACGCGCGAGAGACTTCAAATCGAAATCAGCTTCAACCCCAAAAAAGGAGAATATGAAAGGGTTAATCACTACAAACTGCAACAGCTCAACCTCCGCCACATAATATGCTATAACAATTTAGCAGTAAAATAAAAGCTTTAATCCTATTAGAGCATCTCCAATAGTTCCAAAAAAATTTACTCCCAAAACAGTAGTTTAGGGAGTGTTTCAAAAGTTATTGGAAGTAAAAAATAACCTCACCTCCAACAGTTCCCGAAATTGATTCCCCCAAAAATCAAATTGATGCCACATCATCTATCAGTGGGCCCTGAAGGGAAAGCACACAGCCTATTTTTGTTTCACTCGGTCCTCACCATCGATGGCTTCTCGGAGATGGATCGCCGGCGGCGATGCCTGGCCAGAATTATGCCCGTGAAATAAAAAATAGATCCACCAACAGGCACAGAAGGTAAATATGAGATAAATTTGGCTTAGTTCGTAGTTTGTGACGCGAATTTGTAGATTTATGGTTTGGGCTTGAAAAGAGAGAGAAGGGAGTTTGAGGAAGAAGCGGCAATGGAGAGTCGCATCATGGGACTTCGAGTCACCCGTCCACGCCTCCTCCAGTGCCTCCGGCCATGGCTTGCGTACGAAGGAGACGGATTTAGTCAGGCTTGAACTTGGGCAGAGCCCGACTGCGGTGTCGCCATGCTCGCCCATGAGCAGAGGAGGTCGATTGCGATCTATGCGATTTCGATTTGGACGCCGGCGAGATTGGCAGTGAATCTCGATTTTAGTCAGGGGCTTGTTTCATGCATTTGGACATCACGAACGGTGTGATGAAAGCAGACGCCGGATATGGCAACCGCCCACGCCATGGACGCGGTGGTGCGAACAAACAATCGACCTCTTCATATGCGGTCTTGGGCGGCGGTGCCACGTCACGGCGAGGTGGGGAGCCGCGGACGGCAAGGTGGGGACCCGGGTTGAAGGCGACGGCGGCACGAACAACTCCGAGTTCTCTCATGCGCGGGCGAGAATTGTAGCGCGCGTGGACGAAATTGTCGCGGGAAGAGCGAAGTGGCCTGGGTTGGGAGTGCGAAAAGCATCGCCAAATGTGGAGATGCTATAGGGAAAATTGGACCGAATGTAAATTTAGGATGAGTGTTTACAGAACTGTTGGAAGGGCATTTTTTCTAATAATAGCCTAAATTAACGTTTAGGGATGAATTATACATAACTGTTGGAGATGCTCTCTTACATTCAGATATCAACAACGTAAGATAACTCAATAAGAGATGGTCGAAGGAAGACAATAAAAACACCATTAGACGTCTTGTTAGGAAACACTATATGGCCATCTGTGTTCCTTGCATTCCCAAGCACATTCAATCTGTACCTCAGTTTCAATGTACGGGTGCAGGTTAATATACATGCCCATGCCTAAACGTCAGAATAGAGCTTTCTAGCAATGAACTCAATTACCTGTTAGAAAACATTGTATCAGGCTGACAGTGAACTAAACTAGCTCGTTGCATCAAGGGACACAAGCAAGTAGTATTCAGACAACCAATGCTTTCTTTACAGCTGTACATATGCTGGATCAGGTACAAGATATGCTAATGTGATTCCATTTGTCCTGCAAGACAGACCACCCCGAAATGAGCAGATTCAAGCAGATTAAGCTGCCTGGACTCTGAAGACCTTCCGCAGAAGCTTTTGCAATGTTTTTCAAACCACCGATAGTTCCGCTGGCAAGTGATGGCTGTGAAGGAAATGATGTATGTACCATATCCAGTTTTTCATTGACTAGAGAAGCTTTATTTTCCCTTCATTCCCTGTGAACCAATTGAGGAAATCAAATTTGTGTTAATAAACTTCATCAGAAGGTATTCTATCAATGTCAGTCGTGGTAATGGCTGGTTGCATGCTAAATTGCTGCTATCTACAGCTTGCTGATATCTGAACAAGGTTAAGCAAGGACAGAAAGAAAAACAACATATTGTAACAAATATAGTAAGTAAAAGTGCTCCACCTAAACTGTAGAAAACCAGTATTAGGATTTAGGGATGCCAAATGAAATTGCCGTAAAATTTAGGTACTTGTACCAGCTCCAGATTGCTACCTGAAGGCTTTGTTTTGTAGTGCTGCAATCCCTTGGTCAAAATCACTATTGACCATCGACCATCTGAAATTCACAAGGTCACCTTCCGGGTCACTAGATGTTGATAGTGTTGAACATTTAGGATAATAAAACACTTATGGGTTAGTCAGAATTGATTCTGACCCTTGGTTTGTGCTTGAATCTACGAATCTGTAAAATTTTACACAACTTCCACACAGCTTTGCCCAGAAGGCTTTGCTAAATCTTCCATGTCAATCATCATCCTCACCCTCTTTGCATCCTCTACCATTCCTGCTTTTGCATATATGTTTGACATAGTCACAAAATTCCCAGCGTTCTCTGGCTCCAATTTAACCAGCTGTTCAAATGCAACTCTTGCGAATTCCACATTATGATGCATCCTACTTGCAGACAGCAAAGCACCCCAGACAATTGCATTTGGTTTCATTGGCATCCGACCAATGAATTCCAAGGCCTCCACGAACCTCTCAGCGCGTGCAAGCATATCCACGATACAGGCGCACTGCTCCATAGTTGGGACAAGACCGACAACTGACACGAAGCGCTGGAACAGCGCAAGCCCTTCATCAACCAAGCCACAATGGCAGCACGCCATGAGAACAACCGTGAATGTCACGGAGTCTGGTTGCATTCCGCACTGCACCATCTTGTCCACAAGCTCAACAGCCCTCCGTCCATATCCATTTTTGGCAAACGCCCCAATCATCACGTTCCATGACACGACATCCTTCTGTTCAATCTCCAAGAACACCTGCTCTGCATCGCTGACACAGCCGATGCGTGTATACATGCTCATCAGCGCATTCCACAAAATGGCTTTCGAAGAACCATCATGGCTTCTCACCACGTATCCGTGAACCTGCCTGCCGGACTCCAAATCACACGCCCCCAGCACTGCCACAGCTGTACGGGCATTTCCTCGAACACCTCTCATGCGCATCTCCTGGAAGCAATCCCACGCCTCATTGTTCATTCCAGCACCAGCGAAGCCCCCGATCATGGCGTTCCAGGACACCACATCCTCCCCATCCATGTAACCAAAGACCCTCCTTGCCGAGCGCACCTTCCCATGCCCCGCATAAAAGGCGACCAGAGCAGGACCGGCTGAGGCGTAGAAGGCCAGGGCGGGCACGTTTTTGACACCGTAGGCGTGCACTGCACGCGCAGGAAGGAAGGCGGATGCGCGGCGGCAGCATGAGACGAGGCAGGAGAGGAACTCGACGTCGGGGGCGACCACGGAGGCGGCGAAGAGGGAGAGAGCCTCCTGGGGCCGGCCGTGGCGAGACAGCGCGGATAGGACGGTGGTGTAGGAGGCGGTGGAAGGGCGGGGGAGGAGGGCAAAGGCGCGCACAGAGGAAGGGAGCAGCCCGGCGAGGGAGTAAGCAGATATGAGCGCGTTCGAGGCTGGCAGTGAGGATGGGAGAACGCCGAGTTTGAGGCCCGCCGCGTGGAGGGCAGAGACGGCCGGGGCGCCGCCGCCGAGAGAGCAGTTAGCGGCGGAGAGGAGGAGGCGGGGGAGGGAGAGAGGGTCGAAGGGAATGGCGAGACAATCGCCGGCGGCGGGCGGCGAGGTCGGGATCGCGGGGTGGTGTTTGAACATTGGATGAGCACCGGCCGCCGCCGCGCGGGATGGAGAGCTTTTTGACCGGTTCGCTATAGATCACACAGGTCAGAAGTCAGAACCATCATGTCTATACTCGTCAATCCAACAAACAGCGATCTTTTTTGCTGGACAAGAATTAGCAATTTCGTTTGTTTTGAAAAAGATTAGCGAAATTTGCCATTTCAACAGAAAGTCTCAGCAAAATTTGACCAAGAGTTGCAACGTTAGGCAGGTAGGCCAAATATCCGCATATCCAGATGCCAGGCTGGGATGCCTTACTCCAGTTGCATACGCAAAGACAGCTCGATCGGTTGAGTACATTTTAAACTTACAAATTGTCTAGAGATCATGATCATTGTACATTTTAAATCGTAGTATGCTCTGAAAATATTTACGATATAAATTCGAAAATATTTAGAGGCAACACCAATTCAGTAGCCCAGTACGCGGAGCAAGGGAAAACGTGCGGCAGGGCTTCCCGAAGAGTCCGACCCAAACTTAGGTAGCCCATCATCAAGGAGACCCAAGCCCGACACGCCTCTCTCTCCGTTCCGGACTCCGGTCCCTTCTTTCTCCTGCCTTGCAGTGCGCCCGTGCCGCACCGCACCACCGGGCACACCGCCTCTCTGTCGTTCGCCCCCTCTTCTCCGGCGAATATTCCCACCGCGTCCCTGCCCCAACTCCCTCTTCTTCCTCCCCACGACAGGCCGGCAACCGCCGCGCTCGCCAAACACAGCGCCCGGAGAATTCCGACAGGCCGGAGGGGAAGAAGCAGCCCACAACGCCGCGATGCTGCGCCGCGGCCTCCACCTCCGCCGTCTTCACCACCACCGACATCGCATCCGCCTGCTCTCCACCAGCCCCAACCCTCCCGCCTCGTCTGCGCCGTCGACCTCCGCCTCCGCCTCCTCCCTCCTCCCCTCTCCCCATCGCCACACCTCCCCCGCCACCGCACCACCTCGCGCCCCACCACCGATGGGGCGGCCGCCGCCTCGGCCCGCTCCTCGCCTTCTCCACGCTCTCCCTCGCCGCCGCGGGCACGCTCTATCTCACCACCGACAACCTCGAGGAGACGCTGGAGAGGTCCAGAGCGTCCGCGGGGCGCGTGGTGGATCAAATGCACCACACGTGGACGGCATTGGGGGTGCTGTGCAAGTCTCTCCTCTCCGTCCTCTCGTCCGCGAACCAGGAAGTGCGCTCGGGCTTCGAGCTGCGGGTGGCCGCGCTGCTCGCCGACATCACGGCCGCCAGCGCGGCGCGCCGCGCGGCCATCGTCTCTGCGGGAGGCGGCGCCGTCGTCGACTGGCTGCTCGACTGCGTCGTTCGCGGAGCCACGCAGGGGAGGCCGCAAGGGCCCTCGCGCACCTGGTGTCCGATCCGTGGGTCGCCCCTGCCGTTCTCGGGCGCCCAGGCGCCGTGCCCTGCCTCCTCAAGTTCATCTTCTCTTACCAACCCAAGCGTGGCAAGAAGGTGAGAAGAGGCATTACTTTTTATTGTCCTCTTTGATTGATAGCCGTAATGTGGTTCAAGCTAAGCTTGCGGTGGTGTGATTACACGCCATTGGCTATTATGCCCTGCAGTTAGCTCTTTTTGATTGTTTACTGTAACCATCCCTTGGAATTTGTATAAGAAATCTCCACTGTTTCTTATGCGGTTCGAGCATCGACTATTGGATTGTTAATTTTTTTTGATGATTGCCTTTCTTACATTAGGGAATTCAGATGTGAGTGAGTGTGATTCCAGCCTTTATTGTCGAGCATCATTTGCAAATTAGCAAGTCAATGCCAGATGGATAAGTATTCTTGCGCTTTAGTGGTAGCTCAGACTACAGCTCTTTATGTTGCCTTTTCTTGACAAATAGGGAATTCAGATGTGAGTTGTAGTGTGATTCCAGCCTTTATTGTACGTGAAATAATCATACTCATTTGCAATATAGCAGTCAATGCCATGTCTTATGGATAATCTTTGTATTCTTGCGCTTTAGGCTGCATGAGCTCAGACTATAGGCAATGTAACTGCATTGCAATTGATAATAAATCTGGATGTTAAAAGAGTTCATAAACTTGCAAATTTGCTGCACAAACTTACCATTTATCGTCCAGCAAACTCTAGAAGTTAGGATAAATGTGGCATATTTTCATTGGCGGCTTGGGTATCTCTTGTGCAGTCTTAACATCAAGAGTTACATGCCCATTTTACACGAATTTTGACATTGTGATCAATAGAACGCGGGATCAATAGAAGCTAGTTACATTTCATTCCTGTATGTCAAGCAGATGCAGAATAAACAAAATGACAAAAACATTTCTTCATTCGGTTTGCGGTATAAGAAGGGACTAACTACCTGTATCAACTTGTCTTGGTTCTGCTGTCCCTGTCTTCCTAGAATTCTGAATGGGGTTCTTCTACCAGTATCGAATAGAAGAAGATAAAAATTGTGTGAAGAATTTTGTTGTTGGCCCGTCACTTTATTAAGTTTTTTTTGAAAAAAAAAATCTCGATACATATTTTTCTTCACCAGAAGAAGCAGCCTATTGCATGCTCTTGAAATTTCTTATTTTTCTACTCTCATGGACACCAATAATTGCCCATGCGTAATATATTCTTTATTGTCGATACAGAACTCGAGGCACTCTCCGTTTGATGGTTCTGACAACTCTAAAGGGAGGAGCATGCTTGTGGCTGCACTTATGGATATCATCACTTCAAATTGTGATAATGCAGATTACTCGTCATTTCAGCCTTTGTTGCCTGCAGACGCTGATACAAGAGACATTGCCTCAGTTATTGAAGTCATTGAGCAAGGTGGGATGCATTTTGATGACCAAGAGGATAATAGTAACAATGATGGTGACAGCGGATTAAAAGGCATAGGGATTAAGGTGCTTGGTGGAACTACTATATTGGGGTTCTCTAGGGGAAATAACTCCTTGGAGTTGGACAATGCAAATGATGACATTATGGAACTATCACATAATAGTAGAAGATCGGTGGTGCACAAGGATGCTATCGAGTCTCCACTAGTTGAGAAAGTAAGTTCTTCTGCCGTCCCAGGCCTTTGGGATGACTTGCAAAGGGAGCATGTAGCTGTACCTTTTGCGACATGGGCTCTTGCAAACTGGGCTATAGCATCAGATCTCAATCGCATTCGTATCCAGGAACTTGATAGTGATGGGCATGCAATCTCAACTGCACTCAAAGCACCGGAAAGAACTGTTAAATGGCATGGAACTCTGGTCGCTCGAGCTCTTTTAGAAGACAATAAATTAACTTTACCTCCTAGAGTTCCTGATTGGTGCTCGAGTCTTCTTTCTACTGCTTCTCAGGCTACTGAGAACGACGACACACCATTGGGTCAGCTGTCATTGTCAACTTTCCTATTATCCATGATGCGTTGTAATGATTCAAAATTTGTGATAAGGCAGAAGGGCCTTCATCCTCTTCGTAGTATTGCAAAAAAGATAGAAAACCAGAATGGTCAGAACAGTATGAAAGAATCAATAGCAGTTGCACTGGGTTTGCTTTATGACGGTGAAGTTCCTTTATCACTTCAGGAATCTCAGAGATGGTCCGGCATTCTTCTTCGTTGGCTTTTTGATAAATCTGTATCAGATAAAACACATCTGACAGCTGTAAAAATCCTTTCATCCATACTTGAAGACTATGGGCCAGCTTCTGTGCCGATTTCTCAGGGCTGGTTAGCTCTTGTCCTTTCTGAGATTCTTGGAGACAACAAGGCACAAAATTTGAAAGGAACCACTCCGCCAGAACCAGAGAAAGTGAAGGTACTCATGTTTTTCCTACTGCCAAATATATTATGAACGAGTTTTTTATACAGTGTAATGCTTGTATCTACTATACCGCAACATAAAAGTAGATTCGTTCATGTTCTGACTAATTCTTGACTATGCCATGGTATCACAGCATTTGAGCATGGACAATTTTAATATTATTGAACGCTTCATGATTCATTTCTATTTAGATAGTCTGGTAGAGGTCTCTGGTGTAATTATAGACAGGTGCTATAAGCATTCCAGCTTTGATGAAAAAAACAAAATTTCTCTTTCGATTATGATGTCGATTTTTGTAACAGCATATTGATGGTATTATCATCTGGTACTCAGACCTGTACCAGCTGCACTGTTCTGTTGATCTAACATTTTTTAAAAAAAATAAAGTATAACCTAGATTAACATTGTGAAATTTAGCATGATCATTTACTGGTACCATGTTATCCTAACATCCGAATACTTCTTTTGTTGTTGACAGACACCAGTTGATTACCATAATGCTACCACTGCAACTCTAGTTCTGAATCAATTAGCTAGCGCTGTTGTTAAACTAGCAAGCATTCAGTTGGACAATGAATCTGGATCTGATGACAAAGCACCGCTTTCGGATTTTCTCTCTCTTGAACCATTTGCTACAGCTCTAAAGAGCTTGAACAAAAAGAACCCACCTAAGTTTGATGCCGCTGACTCAGCATCAGCTACACTCAAGGGAATAAAAGCTCTAGCTGAACTTTGTTCCGAGGATGGTGCATGCCAAAACAGAATAGCTGATTTAGGAGCACTTTCCTTGTTGAGGCACATCCTCCTAGGTGATGATTATGAGAAACTTGCTGCAATTGAAGCATATGATGCATCAAGAATTCGAGAAGTGCAAGACAAGAATGTCGCTGCTTCTAATGTGTCTTCTAATGATGCTACCACTGATCCCTCAAGTGTCCGAGTTCCTCCTGCAGCGCATATCCGAAGGCATGCAGGGCGGCTGCTCACCATTCTCTCTCTTCTCCCCAATTCAAAGAAGGAAATTATTTCTGATGATATATGGTGCAAGTGGCTTGAGGAATGTGCAAGTGGACGAATTCCTTGCAATGATATAAAACTAAAAAGTTACTGCAGATTAACATTGTTGAACATATTCTGCTCTGAGAATCTAAATACAAGAATGGCTTCTGATGAACATCCTGATTCAGAATACGAGTATAAAAGAAAATGTCCTCAGTTTGGGGATGCGCTGTTCTTGCTGAATCCAGAGTTACCTCTCGAGACTCATTTGGACAATACTGGTTTGGAGATTTCAAAAGCCACAAAAGATGATTGTAATGGTGACAGATGTACTGAAGACTCTGGCCCTGAAACTGGGACCTCTGTAGATGGTGCATCAAAAACTGCTCCCTTGATGGACGTTGTATTTGTTCATGGCCTTCGTGGTGGCCCATTCAATTCATGGCGAATAGCTGACGACAAATCATCTACTACCAAAGCTGGTTTGGTTGAAAGCATTGACGAGGATGCTGGAAAAGAGGGCACATGTTGGCCAAGAGAATGGCTTGCGGCAGATTTCCCTCAAGCTCGTTTTTTCACAGTCAAATATAAGGTTTGTTCTTTGATACCTCGTCAATTACCTTTAACTTTCACCCTACCTTGTTCCATCTTTGTTCTCATCTTGAAGATCTGTATTGCTCCCTTTTAAACATGAGTTTTTCTGGTACATTTGAATGCTTGATGCTTTACTGCTGAGATCATAATTGTTGCTTTTAAAGTTTTGATGTCCTTGGTCCTTACTAGTTTCAAATAATTTGTGCAGACAAATTTGACCCAATGGACTGGAGCCAGTTTGCCCCTTCAGGTTACAACTTTCAAGAGCTCTTTAAGTTTCCTGCTTTTGCTCATGCACCCCTCCCTCTCCACATTCTCTTCCATGCCAACTAAATGAAATATTGTGTGGCACTTGTTTGTAGACAGACATGCGCCCAGTTTGTTATTTTTTTGAAGTTATAATCCCCCCCCCCCCCCCCCCCCCCCCCCCCTTTTTTTTTTTTACTCCAAGAAGGCTAGGCTATTGCTTCTGGCCTTACTTCTCCACTGCTTGTATTTATCTGCCCTTCCTCATGCATTGCTATTGCACTGCAAAATTTTCCATAGTTTTTTTTGTACAAGAATCTATGCCTCGTGTGATATATGTTGGTAGCTTTAGTTGTGTTATTGTTTGATAATTTGTTGGTTTTCTCACTAAATTAGTATTCAATCAAGATCATATGTGTTGTGCAGGAAGTGAGCTCTATGCTTTTGAGAAAGTTGGTGGCTGCCGGGATCGGTAGTCGGCCTGTTATTTTTGTGACCCACAGGTAGGATGTTTGGTTGGTTTATGCTTTACTTGCTATGCAGTTGCTGTGGCATGGCGATGTATTTGTTTTGCTAACTTTTCCTCATTTCTTTAATTGCTTATTGCTGAAAGAACTTGCTTTCTCCCTTGTACTTGCAGCATGGGAGGACTGGTGGTTAAGCAGCTGTTGTATCAAGCGAAGCTGAATAATTATGACAAGTTCCTGAATAATACTGTTGGGCTAGTATGTATTTGGCCTTTTGTATTTTTGATTGTCTCGACTGTGAATAGGATCTGACAATTCTTCATATCACAGGTTTTTACAGTTGTCCACATTTTGGTAGCAAACTTGCAGACATGCCATGGCGTATGGGGTTGGTTTTCGTCCTGCTCCTTCGGTATGTTCTTCATATGAAAAACTGCTTAGCTCCTGATATTTTTAATCATTTCTTTATGTTCTGACACTAGCTATCAATAGATTGGTGAGTTAAGAAGTGGGTCTCCAAGACTAGTTGAACTAAATGATTTTGTGCGGCAGCGCCACAATAAAGGACTCTTGATGTTCTTAGTTTTAGTGAGGTAAAGTGGAAAGCCTGCTGTACCTTCATACTGAACTGTTCCACTGCCACAGTGCTTATTTGTGCGAATTATTTCCATGACAGACACAGGTCACACCAATTGTTGAAGGCTATGGTGGTTGGGCTCTTCGGATGGAAGATAGTGCCAATCGAATCTGCATACCCAGGTTATGGGGAGCTCGTTGTAAGTATTTCTGCACTTCATTGCCTTATTTTGACCATCAATTAAGGATTCTTGGATTGTACCACGAGGGAATTTAACATATCATGCAATCACGTTGGGTGCCCAACCCAATTCTAATCCCCATGAATCATGATGTGGGTGATACAATATAGATAATCAAAACTAGTTCCAATTTGCCTATTTGCATTGCAAAACAACACTATGCGAACGCACATGGATTTGTTAGTAACTAACTCCTCAATTCTCAAATTGATGACATTAGGATGAGTGTATCAGTGCAGTTTTGAATCAAATCACTTGTCCTAATGTCATTAATTTGAGAATGGAGGGTTTTAAACAATGTACTTAGTGCCATCTTTTTTTTTTCAATTATTTATAGTTCAATCTTGGATGCTTCCAAACTTTCCTCTCTATTTAGTAAAAGTATATGCAAATCTCAGTTTCTTACCACTATAATGTCTTTGGCAGGTTCTACCGTCTACTGATCATATAAATTCTTGTAAGCCAGTGAATAAGAATGATCCTTCTTATGCTGAAACCTTGGGATTTTGGAGAAAAACTTCAAATTGCGTCTCAAAAAGGAAGGATCCTAGATCATGTTTCCCCGCCTGGCTAATTCAGTCTGATTTTGATGGTGCTGACGGAATTCTGACGGCTTCGGTTTCCCATTTCTTCTTGGAGACGCTTCTCCCTTTGGCCTTGTTCGGTTGGCATGGAATGATTATACACATGGATTAGTTTCAAGGCATGGATTGAGTGAAACCACATGTGTCACTCAAACCAAGTGAAGAATGAATCCATCGAGTTGGTTTCGTCCATGAGGTCTAAGTCATGGTTTTATGCTAGCTCTTTGAGTCATGGAATGGACCAATCCATGTTGGGTTTCAAACCAATCCATGCCTAACCGAACGGCCATTCCCAGTTGAATTGGGAGTAGTTCCATGTCCAATCATTCCATGTGGAATATGTCCCATTCCATGCCAAACGAACGAGGCCTTTACTGAAACAAAACAGTTAGTTGATCTAGCGAAGCATTTTTGGTGGGCTGTGTTTTATGAAGCTTGCACCAAATTGTGAGGTTCACATTATACATTGTACATAATGGATATGCTGTAAATAGTTTATAGTTGCTTTTGTGCATAGTTAACCCCCTTGTAAGATAGTAGATGATATGTTTATCATATCGAAATAGAATTTTCTGTCTGAAAATGCAGAAGCAGGGTCGGTGCATGTTGAACGAAAGCTATAACTTACAACCCTCGGGAAAATTCGTTTGAAAGGTCCAAATCCTTTTCAATTCTATCTTGAACAAAATGGGAAACGTAATCTATTTCAGCTCAGAATTCCCAGACGGGGCTCTTTCAAGGGAGGTGCCAAGCTTTCGGTCCATTTCCAGCCCAATACCAGCTTCACACATCATCTCCAGTTGCAGGGGCGCAGAACAGAACATAGTAGATCAGGTCAGGTTGGAGAAGGGAAACGCCACCTCGTCGTCGTCTCCTCTAAAACCCTCGCCTCCCTCGGAACATCTCCCCTCCGCTCCAAGCCCGGCCGCGAATCGACGAGCAAGCGGCACATCCCAAGGTACCACCCCCCAGCTCCTATTCCATCCATCCCTTAACCTTCTCGCCGCACGAATTCCTCTCAATCGCTGTTGTCTCATTAGGGATTTTGGGCCGAATCTGATCCACGCAGCCCCGATTTCCCCGCAGGCGGCGTCGGTTGCGCGGGGGCTTACTCACGAGGTGATGGTGGACGCGTGGTGGCCGTTGCTGGGTGCGGCGATCCCGGCTCTTGTGGCCGGCCAGGCGTTCCGCATCAAGCGGCGGCGCGACGAGGAGCAGCGCCTCAAGGCGGCGCGAGGCGTGAGAAGAGTTCCGACGAGGTCTTCGTCTGCGAGCGCGTTGCACCTCTAAGCGGATGCTCAAGAAGGTGGGGGCCTTCTCCAAGGACCCATCCCGGAGACCTGCGTCACCGTCTGCGGCGTCTCCGAGCTCGACGCCTGCGCCGACGCCTGCGCGCGCACCGTCTGCGTCAACCAGCACCAGGTGCCCAACTGGAACGACGTCTGCCTCAAGAGGTGCCAGAGCGAGTGCCTCAAGCTCTCCTCAACCCTCATGTAGTGGCCATGCTGTTTCCCCTTTAGGTGCTGCCCGTCAGGCTCGTTCCCCCATTCGGAAATCGCAATGCTGTGTTTCTGCTTCAGTGCGTACCATGGTTTAGGAACTCCACAAAGATAACTGCCATTGACATATCTCAAGGAATGGAATGAATGAATTGTTGGTCTTGATTGTTATGTCATGCATCTAGTGGCTCTTGCCCATTTTATATCTGGCAAATGTTTTTCTTTACCGATTGTGATTGTTTCTGTGCTGACTTCTGAGGTCTAGCAGAGTTGATAATGCTCTTTTGAATAAGCAGTGCGCCTATTTCATCCTAACTGGATTTCATTTGTTGCCAGGATATGCCGAAATACATTTGGCCTTCATATGCGATAGTAGTGGTCTATTAGGTTTTTTAGAGTTAAATTTTGTGAGCATTGTCAGTATATAAATCTGCTCTTTTGAGGTTCTACCGTTCTAGGGCAAACATCCAAGTTATGAAATTTTGGTTTAAAATGGATTATTGACTGGTTGATGCTGTCATGATAGATCGAATGGCTTAAATGACTAATTTTATTTAGCTTCCTGCTTGAAATAGGGCAAATGTAATTTAGAACAGGTTGGCTACATGTAAATTACACATAAAAGCAATGATTATACCTTCTTCAAGTCACCTTTGATCAAGGTAGAGCACATAAGTAATTTATGACAGGTTACATGAGCCTTTTATGTTAATCTTCTTCAGTACTCCCGTTACAGTTTTATATTTTTTTCTGTCGCTGTAGTAACAAGCTAATATATAATTCTTTTTATTAACCTCACAGACACATCATGGCTCTAGCTAATGTAGATAAAAAAATGTGTACTTAGACCTGTACTCTTGTTAGTACTCCCTCCGGTTTACAATTTATGAAATTAGGATTACTTAGTTCAATTTAAGCTAAACAAGTTGTCCTAACGTCATCCATTTAGAACCGGATGGAGTAGTCTGCAGTGGGTTACTTCCTTATTCTATTTGGCCATAAAGCTTCTTGTTTTGGTTCCCCCCGTCCAATTCCAATGTGTACATTGTTGATGACTTGCCATCATTAGACAGTCTATAGAGGACCTGCTCAGTACAGAAAATAAAGGACAGAGACTACAGTGGATCCATATCCTTGCAAATTGAATGCTGAAACATAATACATAGTGGTTCGCTTCTCTTTTTTCTTTTTTTTGTGTGTGTCTGTAGTAATGACCTAATAGGTAATTCTTTTTTCTTAACCTCAGTCGCAGCATTGACTTTAGCTGACTGTAGATGAAGAGCGGTATTGTTTAGACTTGGTTGTTGGTAGTTTGCACTCGGCTTTACTTCCGGTTTGGGGTCCTTACCAATCTCCCACCATGAAGACATCAGCGGTGGGCAGAGTGTCACTTCGAGGCAAGAGTGGTGGGCAAGAGCAGGGCAGCTCCTGAGGACTGAGGGTGGCTGCCAGGGGTCTCCTCACCACCACCGGCGACAAATGCGAGCGGTGCCATACCAGATCTCTTTCACCAGCCCGTCCTCACACTCGTCCACTGCGGCTCCCTCCTTTTCATCCTTCCTCTATCCGCTGGTGGGAGGACGGCTACCTTGTGTCCTCTTCCATAATCTCTGCTGTGTGCCCCTCCTCCCTGATTAGTATCTGTTTCTTTGTGCTCATCACTGAGTCTCTTATTACACAATTTTTTGTTACATTTCAACTATTGAGATGCCTTCTGTCAATGATTGGGGATGAGGAGAAGATTATTTTGTCGATGGTTATTGTTTACGTGAGCGGTGAACAAGAATTCTCTGGCATCCTGGACTTTCTTTTTTACTGTATATACTTCTTTTCTCATTACATATCTCAGTGACTTGGTACTCCTACATCTGTTCAGTCCTGGAAGCAGGGTTGGTTTGGTTACATAATGCACCAGTGTGGAGTTGTGTGTGTGTGGTTTTTTTTTTAGATGAGTGTGGAGTTGTGTTGGTTGGGTTGATTAGTTGCAATTTTTGGGCTGGGTTGAGTGCAGGGTGGGTTTCCAGAGTTGTTCAATGCAATTTTAGTTGTATTCGTTGCAAACACCAAGAACCTCGAGCTGTCATCCACGGAATGCCAGATCACCTCACAGGTCACAAGAACACAAATTAAGCACCGGGCCACCTGGTGGTACCAAGCCAGAGTCAGCGTCACAACGCGATTACACGGTTGTTCTACTAGCAACATGCCAAACAACAGATTTGGCTGCTTCAAACAAGAAGCACACGATCGGTCTAGTGTTACAGACTCAATCCTGATAACTTCAGGTCTTAACCAAATGTTTGTCCTGACAACTTCACCTGCCTGCGCACAGCAGCAGCTGCTCACATTCGTGAATTCCGGATTATTTTCTAGGAAAAGCTATGGCAACACAAGATTTTTCACCTGTACAGTCACAGTCATGACCAAAAAAGAATTTAGAAAGAGCTACTTAGTTAGGCATCAATGAGCAGCAACTTTTTTTTTTGGCGAACGAGAGAGCTTTATTCAAATTAAGGTAGAATATTACGGACTCGAACAGGGGCGCTCTCCTCCTTGACTAAACACATCGAGACACTCTGGATGACTCGAAACAGACACGAAACTACGACGTGTTTGGACGACGGCCACACTTTGTCACACCGTAGGTTCGGCAACGACAAACGTTTGATGTTAAAAATCGCCGCCACACTTGAGAATAACGAAGGATTGCTGAAGAAAATATAGCGCACCAACGCTTGCACCGCAACCAAACAGTAGCCATCGTCCTGTGACTCGACCGAATAGCATAGCAAGCTCAGTTAAAAAAAAAAGAATAGCATAGCAAGTTGGGCAAGTTTGTGTGTACTCCTCCGTTCAGAAATATAGTGTGCATCTAGTTTTATCCTAAGTCAAACTTTTTAAACTTTGATCAATAATATCTAGAAAACCGTAAAGATTGACAACATGAAAATGCTTTACTAGATCATAGTGAAATAAACTTTAATAATATAATTATCTTACTTTAAAATAATATATATTTTTAGATATTGTTGGTTAAAGTTCAAAAAAATTGACTTAAGACAAAACTAGATGTACACTATATTTCTGGACAGAGGGAGTATTTTATTTTTGACTCCTATCTATCTTAGGCTCTTAGCAACCTTGAAGTTCGGCAACAAAGATCATGGTATTGGAAAACAACATGAGGGCTGAACTTTAACTATCCGGCTATCCCGTGAGGCCGTGACAGTCTTGCTCAGGACCACAACCTATTCAGCCCACCCCATTTGCCCATAGTGAAAGAATGCGAAACCCTAGTCCTTCACAAATCAGAAAGACCGATCACCAGCGGTGAAGGGGCGGGTGTTAGACGGCGCGGGCGAGGTGGTGACGCCACCGGTTGCGACACTGTTGGTGATTGGCCTGTCATGCCCTCCGCCACGTGGCACCAGTGGCGGCGGAAGCTGTGGTCCGCAGCGAGGCGCGTCAGCCGCGTGTCCTCCTCGGGCACCCACGCAGGCGACGGCCTGATGCGGAGGACGCACCTCATGCTCGCGCTACAAGCGGGCGGCACCGACTTGATGATGAGGATGCGTCTCAGGCTAGCAGCGGATGCGGATGGTGGCGCAGAGGCGGCGGCAGCGCCGGCGACGGAGGCCATGACGGATCAAGTCGAGAGAGGGGGAAAACAACTCAACTCAGGCCTAATGCTTCAATACAACGGATGGGAGTGTGCTGTGAGGCCCCGGAGCGGAAATATATAGAGGTAGCATTCATGCCAAGTTTGACTCGTGTTTGGATTCCAGCAAGCACTCGGAATGGAACATCCCGGAAGCCCAAGTCAACCACTAGCAGATGCTAGAGTATAAAGTGAATTGGTCACCTTTCACCTTCAGCTTAAGTTGGCGGGTGAGTTGGTTGCTGCATGCAACTCAATATGGTATTAGAGGCGGAGGTCTCGAGTTCGAATCCTGGTTGACGTGATTTGTTAAATAAATTGCAGCCCACTCTAATATTTCACGTTTGCGGCCTGAAAGAGCCTGCACGTGAGGGGAAGTGTTAGAGTATAAATGAATTGCCCACCTTTCATCTTCAGCTTAAGTTGGGGGAAGTGTTAGAGTATAAATGAATTGCCCACCTTTCATCTTCAGCTTAAGTTGGTGGGTGAGTTGGTTGGTGCATGCAACTCAATAGCAGAGGCCGACGGTGGTTCGACGATAAACCCGTGTCGACAAAACATGTCTCGCGTTCAGCCTGTCGTCGATGAACGCGTCCATGTTGAGGAGGATCCACGCGGCGGAGACAGCATCATCACAATGTGACGACATGCATAGAACCTGCAAGTGATGGCAGGGGATAGTCACCACAGATGCTCAGCGGATCCAACATCGTATTGCAACATATAAGACACTCCTTGGCGGAAGTTCATCTTCACCCGAGGAGTGACAAAGCTGGAGGTGAAAGGAGGAGGAGGGGGAGGGAAATCATCAAAGCATAGCAGAGATTTGTTAGGTCAAACCGCTAATAAGACAAATTCTAATGGATGATCATCAAGAGTAGGGTAGGGGTGGGGGCATGCCCCCCCTTGGCATACATGAAGGTCCATCACTGCACCCAAGCATCAGACTCTGCGGCAGAAATTTTAATCACCGTAGAAGTCTTTAGGGTTTAAGGTCCGTGAAAGGCTTGAGTCGTCTAACGAACACCTGTAGCCAGTGATGTCGAATGGGTATAGAATGTCGACTTTGCCGCAACTTTATTGTTTTGAAGATAATAGAAAGATTGCATTAATCTAAGTCTTGGCCTTCAGGCAAGCTACAACCACATTGGCCTTAACTTCCAAGAGAGTTACAACCAAATGTAACCACCGACAAAGTCGGCCATCATAAGAAGTGCACAAACACTACACTAATGGAATCAAAAAAACAAAAACAAGAAAATGACTCCTATTCACCACTTTTATTATCTTCTGGTGTTATTTTTTTAGTATCATTGACTCCTCATGTCCATTCTTTTACCACATCATGTATCAGATAACATTCAAGCATATCCTAATCCAATGATAAACAACATGTTGATTTAAGCAAAACCATTCAAACCGCCACCGACAAGAATTTATCATTAGTTATAGGAGATCGTGTCCAAAAGAAGAGGACTGACAAGCGCGTGTGAATCTCCAAGGCGTCGTCCCAAAGAAGGATGCTTTAGATGCCACTAGGACAGCAGTGCCGCGTCGTCCCAAAGAAGGATGCTTATAGATGCCACTAGGACAGCAGTGCCCCCATTCAGGTTTTCACATGAAGATTCACGAAGATGGGCCCAATGACATCGCCTCCGTCTCCATGAAGATACAAGGCGCCTGAGGACGTCATCAATCTCGACACCAGCAATCACCGGCAGGGCTTTCGCCACACTGATCTGGACCCATCCACCACGCAGCACAGGGAGCGTTCGTGATGACCACACACCGCCACAGACACCTCCGCCGCATCAATCTGCCTGCCACACGCTGATGAAGCAGTACACGACGCCACCACGGAGAGAGCGCTTGCCATGGCACAAGATTGGTGACCAGCCATGGTATCGGCAAACGACGATCGCCACTGGACAGCGCCTCCCCAACCAGCTCCCAGAGCAGCCCGCGAGGACGGCACCCAGACGAACAACACCCGCAAGATCAGCACGGAGGACGGCCATGAACGCGGCCTGCGAGGACACCTGTTGGCAGCCACCTGGAGGCACGTACCTCGGCCGCAGCTAGAGCGCGCCCAGATGGCCGAGAGGCATCCTGCTGCTCTTCGTAGATGCGGAGGACGCACCTCGCGCTGGAGGCGGGCGGCGCAGACTTGATGATGAGGATGCGCCTCACGGTAGCCGCGGCTGGTGGCGTAGAAGCGGCCGCGGCGGAGGCGGAGGCCATGGCCGATCAAGTCGTGACAGGGGAACAACTCATCAACTCGCCTGCTTCGATACAACGGGCGGGCGGTGCGCTGTGAGGCCCCGGCGGAAAATATATGGAGTGTATAGAGCATCCATGTCGTTCGACTCGTGTTCGGATTCCAGCCAGCACTCCAGTAAAGCTCAAGTCAACCACTAGCTGACGAGGCTGTCTTTGAACAGAACCAATGATTCATTCGACCTTGCGTTGGTTTCTACTACAGTAAAGCTTGTTGGAACTTTTAGACGTATAGCATGAACAATAAATTTTTTTTCCACGAACACTGAACATTATTATTTTTTTTCATTGGAGATTCAACAAGAAATTCGTACTAGAAAGGATGTGCGAACTGGAAGTTGAGATCTGGGGCGGAATGCTTACATTGAAAACTATGTTGATGTCTTCATCAAAGAAATAAAATTGAACTGGGTCGTAAACAGTAACCTCAACTAAGAAAAAGAGAACTATTAAAAGGCATAACGAAACGGGACATCTGGTCGCATACAGTAACCACGTCCGTCCTTGCATGACCTTACTCCGTTTTCAGGTATTGGACAAGGCACATGACATGTAGGATGATGAACATCTGGATCCTTTTCCGAGTCAAAAATATGTGGATCACATCCAGGACTGTCTTCTTGGCCATGCCAACCGCCATCACCACTTCTTTGTGTCTTTCTGACTCGCCTCTTGCACACGACGTAAACTACATCGCCACCATGAACGCTCAACGAGGGTGTTTATGTTGTGAGGCGCCTCAGCGTCAAATTCCGGCCACCCCACCGCCCCGCCCACCCCCGCCAACCCCACCCCCACCCCCCCCCCCCCCCCCCCCCCCCCCCACCCACACACACACACACACAGACACACAACCGGAAGCAGCAAGGCGGCGTGCCGCGTGTCCAGGGTCGTTCGCCACGATGTCATCGACGTGAACCAAGGCCTCTTTGCGCCAGCAGTTGGAGGAGAGCATCCTGCTCCACGTGATGATCCGCCAGCCAAGGTACTCGATTACTCGAACCGTGGCTTTTCCTTCGTACACGCCACGGCAGGTCCGTGTCGTCGTGGCACGTCCGGCGGCTCGACGAGCTGCCAGCAGTGCTCCATCTCGACGAGCCGGTTGCAGGGGAGCAGCCTGGGCAGCGGGATGGGGTCGTCGCAGACCAGGGCACCTTTGCGGAGGTCGACCCAGCCGAGGTCGCCGCTGCCTCCGAGCGCAATCACTTTGGACGGGTCGATGTTCACGTCGTCGCCGAGCACCGTCCCTCTGTTGATCCACGTGCCGCGGTCGGACCGAAAGACGTGAAGCCCGCACGTCTCCTCGGCGTCCAGCATGCGAAGCGCGGGCAGGGCGAAGTGCTCGCCGCCGTCGTCGTCGTCTTCGACGGGCGCGAGGCCGACGGTATACCTCGTCACTGCCGAAACATGTGTCCGGCAGCAGCCGGAGAGACGGGTGGCGGCCGGCTCTGTATATGAAGTGGTCGGTCGGGTCGCCGTGCGCGCGGCAGGGAGACGCGGAGGAGCACGAGGGTTCCGTCCGCGTAGGTGACGCTCAGGGAGACCGTCTGTAGCCCCGATTGGATGCAGCCGTCGTCACCGTGCTTGCGCTTCGTCAGGCAGGGGAAGCGGCCGCAAAAGTAGGAGTCGCGTGGAGGCTCGGCGGCGACAAGGGTGACATGGATGGGTTGCCCGTTACTCGTTAGCGGCCTGGCGACAGTGACGGAGCTTGAGGTGATTTCCAAAGACGGCCAGCCATTAGAGTTTGGAGTAATTAGCTTTGAATATATGGTGATTTTTCAAATATTTCTGAACCCAGGAGAGACATGGCCCACCTTGGCCATAGGAAAGCTCCGTCACTGCCTGGCGGTGCTCGCTTTCAGCCTGTCGTAGATGAATGCATGCTCTGTATTTAGGAGGATCACTACATGGAATAATGCGGCGGCGACGACATGCATGGAATCTGCAGGTGATGGGAGCTCAGCGTGAAGGAAGATTCATTGTAAGAATACTAAGGCGCCACATTATTCCATCACATATAGTCTCGGCCTACCGATTGACAAGAGTGACCGCGTTCCAAACTTCTAAGATCAAAATGATTTTTTTTTTGTGATAAAGATTAAAGAATGATGCTCTTTGTTCATGTAGCTATCCTAGAAAAACATGAGACTTAATTAAAAATCTAGAGTGTGTGCGTGTGGTTGGGGCAAATGCTCTTATGTTCTGGTTGCCCCAGGTCTACTCCAGAGTTTGTGGGTGATGTTCCATTATAAGCATATGACTGCAAGGACAGAGCTCTGAGATTTTTTGTTTAACGAAACAGAATCATACGCTACCATGCATATCCCTTTTGACATCAATCTTGCAGCATCCAACACCAGTGCAAGAACAGTTTTTTGGCGCATCAAGGCATGTGGTCGTGCAAGAATCGTGGTATCAATTTTGTAACAGGAGTGGTGTGTTAGAGCTTCAAGTGCGGATTAGGGAGTAGAATAGCTGGCTCGTACTAAAAAGTGATTTTGTCGAAGATATTATATGAGGTATGTGTAATTTAGAAGCATAGAAAGTTTCAGAGCATTACCATGTCAACACCAACAAAAAATGCCAGAGATTTCACACCCGACGACAAATATTTTGTTATCTAGGTAGGAAAATCTAAAAACTGTGTAGTTGTTGTGACTATCCTTAAGCAGTGACACTTGCCTCTGTTCAGCCGATCATCACACTGCCGGTCAAAGTTCATCTTCACCCAAGCTTTGGAATCGGCAGGTGATGGCGGGTCGGCGTGAAGGAAGATTCATTGTAACTAGAATGATACTCTCTTTGTTCATGTAACCATCAGAGTGTGTGCGCGTGGTTGGGGGCAAATGCCCCTATGTTTTGATTGCCCCAACTCTACTCAAGAGTTTGTGGGTGATGTTCTTTGGAATTGATTGAATGATGCCAAAACCCTTTTCGCCTGCCTTAGGATCATCACACTACCAAGCGAAGTTTATCTTCACCCGAGCTTTGAAGTTGTCATATAAGGGCCCGTTGGTTTTCTCGAGCCTAAACTTTAGCCCTATCACATAAAAAATGAATCTTATCATTTAAGAGTATTTTGATTAGTTTAATGACAAAACTTTTTTGACAGATGGGTGCTAATTTACGAGCATCTAATGAGCCTAATTAATCTATGTTGCTACAGTGATGCTACAGTAACCACCAGCTAATCACGGCTTAATTACTCTCATTAGATTCGCCTCGCGAATTTAGTCCAGGTGTTTTGCAAGTAGTTTTGTAATTAGAATTTATTTAATATTTTTAAATGACAAGATTTTTTTTGATGTGACAGGGCTAAAGTTTAGCCTCCACGAAACGAGAGCCCCTAGTACATACTACAGCTAAATTCTGTAGAGTTCAAAGATCAAGTCAACCAGCCTGTCTTTGAACCGAGAACCGATGATCATTCGATTTGCATTGTTTTCTACTCCAGTAAACTATGTTGATGTCCTCCATCAAAGAAATAAAATTGAACTGGGCCGTGTATACAGTAGTAACCACGTCCGTCTTTGCATAACCTTAATATTCTAATCTTCAAATGTGGCTACGGCCTACGGCTTCCCACAATATTTCTACCTTAATATTCTAATATTCTAATCTAATATTCTGGGCCGTTTACGGTGTCGACACGTCGCTTTTACTGGTTTCCTCTTCAACTTCCGGCTGGTCTTCGCGTGGCCCAGGTCGTCCTTCCTCCCGTTCTGTTGCTTCGCGGCCCATTCTGGCCTCTGCTCTCGCAAGCTGCCCATTCTTGCTGGCCCTGGTTCTCCGGCCGTCTGTGGGCCGACCGGGGTGTACTGATCGAGCCCGCTGCCAATCCGTGGAGGACGTGCCTCTGTCTGTTCGTGTCGCCCATATTCTGATGCTTGCGCCGCAAGTGCGCCGTCGGCTCCATTGTTGGCTCGATTTGTCCACCGTCGTGTCTCTGGGTAAGTTTCGCCCAAGCTTCTGTCGAGAGGCTAGCTCGAGAAGCACGCCGGTCGATACCCCGCGGTCTGCAGCGGCGGCCTCGCGTGCCAGTGCAGGGAAACATGGACAAAGGGCGATGACAGCATGTTGCCCTGATCCCACTCCACAAGCTTCTGTCATTGACATGCACCAGGCACTCGATGCGCTGCGGGGCAGCGCCACGACCATGCGTGACTAAACGGACGAGCTAAGACGGCGGCGCGGGTAAGCACGGGAGGGGCGACGCGGCCCGCTAGCCTTGGGCAAGTCGAACGACGTCTTGTGGCTTCTGTTGCTGTTTGAGTAGAGAGACCGAAAATGTGGAAGAGGGAAGCCTAGAGATGCTGTACGGCAGCGCCGCCGGAGCTCAGATCGTGGTTGGAGAGAGAGAACGAAGAGCGCAACAACGATGAGGAATTGCATGCGTGGTCGCGTGGACGATAGCCAGGCAAGAAGACACAGCATGCGGGCTTTCTGTTTTCACGCGTGCCATTCTGATCAAAACCAGATCGGCCAGTGCATCAACATTACCAAAGAGCCGCGTCGATGCAAAAACACGGCCTGGTTCACGCGCGGCGGAGCGCGCCTGTCGATCCTAGTCCGTTTTCAGGGTAGGCACAGGACACGTAGGATGATGAATCTGGATCCTTTACAGACAAAAAAATATGTGGACTGAACTGTCTTCTTGGCCATGTCAACGCCAGCACCCACTTCTTTGTGTCTTTCTGACTCGCCTTGCAGCAAGAGATGTAAACAACATCGCCACCATGAACGCTCAACGAGGGCGTTTCTGTTGTCAGGCTCCTCAGCGTCAAACTCTGGCCACCGTCACCTCCTCATCGGAAGCGGCACGGCGGTGTGTCCAGGGTCATTCGCCACGATGTCGTCCTGCTCCACGTGATCGATGATCCTCCAGCCAAGGTAGGTACTTGTACCGCGGCCTCTCCTCGTACACGTACGCCCAGCTTCGGCAGGTCCGCGTCGTCGTAGAGCACGTCCGCGGTCCAGTCGTCCGGATCAGCGGCCTCGACGAGCTACCAGCAATCCTCCATCTCGACGCACCGGATGGAGCCGTACGTCGGTGCAATCCACGACGTCGCGGTACTCGCGCTGGAGGTGGCGCTGTTTCTCCAGCCGGTTGCAGGGGAGCAGCCTGGGCAGCGGGATGACGGGGCTTCGGGTGGTGGTCGTCGCTGAGCACGTCGCAGACCAGGACGCCCTTGCGAAGGTCGACCCAGCCGAGGTGAGGTCGCCGCCGCCTCCGAGAGCGATCACCTTGGACGGGTTCGATCGATGTTCACGTCATCGCCGAGCACCGTCCCTTTGTTGGTCCACGTGCCGCGGTGCGAGCGGAAGACGTATAGCTCGCACGTCTCCTCGGCGTACAGCATGCGGAGCGCGGCCAGGGCGAAGTGCTCGCCGCCGTCGTCGTCTTGGACGGGCGCGAGCCCGACGGTAGTGCGACGGTAAACCTCGTCATCGCGGAAACATGTGGGTGGCGGCCGGCTCTACAGATAAAGTGATCGGTCGGGCCGCCGTGCGGCAGGGAGATGCGGAGGAGCGCGAGGGTTCTGTCCGCGTAGCTGACGCGCAGCCGGAGCGCGTGGGTTGCCCGTCGCTCGTCAGCGCCGTGGCCGTGCTCGCGTTCAGCCTGTCGTCGATGAACGCCTCCGTGTTTAGGAGGATCCACGCGGCGCGGCGTCATCAGACCGCGACGACATGCATGGAATCTTCATTGTAACTAGGTAATTTTTGTTGAACACTGTATTGAATGAATAATTTATAAAACACAGCAAATCACCCAACCGTTAGCCTTAGCGAACCGAAAAAGACGACCGCGGCAGATCGGAGGGCCGCTGCTGCGCTGCCACCGTCATGGCCGTTCGCCGTCGACGCGGCCCTGCCCGCGCCCTGCCCCACCGCCTCGAGTGCTCCGCTGCCAATGGTTCCGCAGCCGAAACGGCGACGTCGCGTCCCATCCCTCCACCTCCGGGGCTCCGCCGTCACTGTGCTGCAAGGACTGCAGGCAGCCAGGCTCCAAGGGCAGTCACCGTCATCACGCTGCAGAGAGGGCTGGCCTTCCACTGTCGCTGCCTCCGTTGGCCGCCGACCGATGGCCAGGTGGGTGGCTTTGTCCCTGCAGCCGGCGGGCTTGAAGCTGTAGCAGCCGCGCCCTGGGCTGCCGGGGTGCCGAGAATGGGGGCACGACAACGGCTCTGTAGAACTGACAGATGGGCACGGATACGGAGACGGACGCAGAGGCGGTGGCGAGCTGCAGTCTCCTAGGCAACAACTTCTCCAACCCCACCGCATGGTCCCGCTCGTAGGCGAACATGGTATGCATGGCATTAGCAAGCTCTCCTACAAAGAGGCGCCCTTGGGTCAGAGAGGCGCTAACCATCATAGAGGAAGAAGTGAGCCGCCATCCGTTGAAGACATTGTAATTTCTGAGGTGCCTGAACTGAAAAAGAGTGAGAAGGACGGGCAAGATGTAAATGCCAAGCACTCGCGGCCGGGCATGAAGCCTCGGTCAGATGGTGAAGCCCAGCAGCAGGTTCGCTCTTCTTGAGAGGAAGATGAAAGGGCACTGCCTCAACTGCCTTGGTCGAGACAACAAGGTGGCATCTTGCCATGACCCAACAAGGTGTTGGCGATGCTGCATCTCCGCAAAGTGCCTTTCTCGCCACCCCAAGAAATCCCCAAGCAACCCCCCATGTCATATCCAAGGGAGCGCTCAGACATCGTCACAAAACATCAGAGATGCCAGTTCCACTGTCGACGACAACCTCCTGCATATCGAGCATGACTCATCGTTGGAAGCCCATGAGAGGTCGCTAGACCCGATGTTGCTCGAGGCCCTCCTCATGAACCAGAGACAAGACACCAGGGGTGGCTCCTCCTCACCTCTGTCGACTGCTAAGCCTCCACGTGTTGTCAGCCACCATCCCTCTCTGAAGAAATCCAGACTCCAGTGTTACTTAGAAGTGAAGCAGAGCAATTGGCTGGGCAAGAGTTGATCAAGGCCTTGAGTGACTTAAAGCAGTTGGTTGTAACTCTTTTGTCTCCTCACACTGAACAAAATTCTTCTTCCGAGAAGGTCTCAATGGTGGCGCGTATGAAGGGCACTCGGAGTTGCAGTCACCATCGGAAAAATAGAGTAAAATCCAGAAAACCAGGCTTCGAAGTGGTTCGAGATTTGTTGACAAAGAAATGACTCTTCATCAATAAGAAGGATAAATAGTTGAGTGCTATGTACGAGGTGGCTAGGCTCTTGGAGGCACTGTGGTTGCCTCCCTAGTTGTTTTTTCAGTTCAAGCACGTTGGTGGATTGGCAGTCGGCATCATATTGTTCTGTGCTTTTTCTCGTTGTATCGCCTTCTCGAGCTTGGTGATGATCATAGCTCGGGCCTGGTAGTCCTGCCGGATTAGTCTTTATAATCTTAGGTTGTAATCATTTATCTACATTAATGAATGACGGTGCTCATGCCTTTTTTTCAAAAAATAAGTAAATAATAAAACACATATTGTCTTGTCACAGTTTTAGTAGAAAATGTAAGTAGCAGAATGGTTACAACAAGGCCAGTAGTAGAGTGAAATAGAAACTGTATAAAACACAACATATAACAATTTGGATCATATCACTTGTTACTTGATACATGCCTTCTTTCAAAGTACTCACCAAGAATGGGCGGGCTTCTGATTTTGATGATCCTGAATACCAACTAACTGTGCAATCAAATTTGTGAACCATAAAGATCCAGTCGTGCAACATTTGTAGGATAATGCACATTTATGGATGATTTTACTGGTTGTAAGGCCAGCTTGCATGTTCTTGCTTCTACGATCTACACCGCATGACAATCAAATAAGAAAAACAAAATGGGAGCAGGGAACTAAGGTGAAGGATATAGAGGGAAAGAAAATGGGACATGCCATTCCTACTGTGAAGAAACGCTAAAGTAAAAAAGTTTCTTAGAAAAGAGGAAGATACAAAGAGATTATTTGGGATAGACTGAATAGAGTGGCTTCTCTGTTGCATGGCAGATTTGGAGAAAAGTATGGTCATGCGTCGTGTCAAATGTGACGCTCACACAATGTTATTTATAACCGAGAAGAATCTGAGCCAGGAGCAGGAAGAATCAATCGCACTTAATGGCATGGAACAAAATGAATATTGGTTAATAGCACTTAGTCAGTGGATAATTAAGTTTTAGAAACAGTGAGCACCTAGTGAGGGATGAGAATCAAGCAGTGACAGTTTCAGCATAGACAAAAAAGTGAGACAGCGGTTTCAGAAGGTGAAAAGATTTTGCTGGATTTGACGAACGGACTGACGGATAGGATGAAATGTATCTTGATGATCGGATGGTATGGGTTTTGCAGTTGACGTGATTCATGAGGATTCATCTTTAGAAAAGTAATTGCGGTTAGTGGGTATGACACTTATAGATATTATTATAGATAACTAAGGTGCCACATTATTCCATCACATAGTCTCAGCTTGTCGATTAACAAGAGTTACCGTGTTCCAATTTTTTAAGATCAAAATGATATCTTTTTCCATTTTTTGGTGATAAAGAATGATGATATTTGTTCATATAACCATCCCAGAAAAAATTGTGTAATGAATTGACCCTAATTAAAAATCTAGAGTGTGTGTGCGTGGTTAGGGGCAAATGCCCCCATGTTCTGATTGCCCACGAGCTCTATTCCAGAGTTTGTGGGTGATGTTCCTTGGGATTTGATTAAAGAGTTTGTGGGTGACGTTCTTTGGGATTTGATTGAAGACTTTGTGGGTGGTGTTCCTTGGGATTTGATTGAATGAAGTTTTATCCGTTAGAATCATATAACTGCAAGGACATAGCTCTGAGGTTTTCTTGGTTTGTTTAACGGAAACAGAATCATATGTCACCATGTCCCTTACAGCACCCAACACCAGCGCAAGAACTGTTTTTTGGGCGCATCAAGGCATGTGGTCGTGCAAGAATCATGGTATCTTGACGAAATCTGTAACATGAGTGGTGTGTTAGAGCTTCAAGTGCGGATTAGGGAGTAGAATAGCTGGCTCGTATTTGAAAGTGATTTTTTCAAGTGCCTGGGCTCGATGCACGGCACTAGAACTGGCAAATTGGGATTCATATCAAAGCTTATCGGAGTGGCTCTCCTCCATAACGTTGGGTTTTGCGAAGGAGCCAAAAGGGCCTAAAATCACTAACGAATTAACGATGCTATATATGCCTATGGACAATATGGAATGACCGAAACGCCAGGGTCTTCCGAGAGGACCACAATACGACGACGCACGTTATCTCATTAATCCAAGATGAGGTCAGTCAATGGATCACAGCTGGCGCGAAAAAACTAGCTCTTATTGTCGGTGGGACTAGTAGCGAGTAATCGCCTTAGTTCCTTTTCCTTGCCTCTCGGCCTGTTTATGCAGGGATGGTGCAAACCAACGCTACTTGTGCTTGTAAAACTCTAATATCTTCTTATTAATATATGCCGAAACAATGTGCCGGATCTTTCGAAAAAATAATTATAAATAACCAAGGTGCCACATTATTCCATCACATAGTCTTAGCCTACCGATCAACAAAAGTGACTGTGTTCCAAGTTTTTTTAAGATCAAAATGATATTTTCCCCTTTTTTGGTGATAAAGAATGATGCTCTTTGTTCATGTAACCATCACCAGAAAAAATTGAGTAATTAATTGACCCTAACTAAAAATCTAGAGTGTATGGGTGTGGTTGGGGGCAAATGCCCCTAATGTTCTGGTTGCCCCAGCTCTACTCCAGAGTTTGTGGTTTCTCCATTAGAAGCATATAACTGTATGAAGATAGTTCTCAGGTTTCCTTGGTTTGTTTAACGAAAACACCAGCGCAAGAACTGTTTGGGCGAGTCAAGGTGATCGTGCAAGAGTCATGATATCTTGAAGAATCTGTAACATGAGTGGTGTGTTAGAGCTTCAAGTGTGGATTAGGAGCAGAATAGCTGCCTCATATTAAAAAGTGATTTTTTTTTGCGACGAAAAAAGTGATTTGTTGAAGATATTATATGAGGTACATGTAATTTAGGAGCATGGAACACCACCACAAAAAATGCCAAGAATTTCGCACCCAATGACAAATATATTGTTATCCACATAGGAAAATCTGAAAGTTGTGTAGTTGTTGTTAGTCTCACTGCCAGCAGAAGTTTATCTTCACCCAAGCTTTGGACTCTGGGGCAAAAATTTTAATCACCTCGAACGGTCCAGTGAAAGGCTTCTGCATGCCACCGAGAACCTTACAGTTGATCATAAATGAGCCTTTGAATAAACCATACTACTCGTTGAATATTGATGATATGTACATTATATACGCAAAGAAAATAAAGGGCACATACCAAGCTGGTCAGATCAAAAGAGAATTTAATTGCTTATGCTTCTCTTCTCTATTATCGAAGTATCCAGATTAATTAAATCTTATCATCATCAACGGACTTGTGATGCCGGGGAACGAACAATAATGCACTGTTCATAGATGCCGATATTCAGATAACTGGACTCAAGAGATCAAACTCCAAATGATTTACGGGATGGTTTATGTAATTATCACTGTTATATTTGATAGAATATGACTTCAATGACAAATTCAAGTTAGCCTTCCCGCAGGTACCTCATGAGACTAGTGTGGTCTACTACTTTGATTACCAGTACATCGAAACATATAAAAAAGTTTCACATGAAAATGTTATTTTTTTTCATTTCTTTGAAAAAGTAACAATCGACATGGGAGGCTATCTTGGTGTCATTTATAAATGACAAGTAAAATAGAATGGAGGTAAAACCGCATGTGTTCCGTTAAAATAGCCTAATTCATATGTACGAGCAAGAAAAGCACTTTGTCATATAACAATAGTATTCTGAGCATCAATCATAACCTTAATCAGTTTTCAAGATATTTGGACAAGGAACCGGAGAGGTAGGATGGACCACATAATTGTTCGGCAGAAATTGGAGCCACCTCCTCGAGTGTCTTCTTAGCCATGTCAACCGCGAGCATCCATGCCTTTGTATCATGCTCATTCGCCTTGACCATGACGTAAACTACGTCGCCACCATTGATATTCAAGGAGGGCAGTTGTGTTGTCAGGTACATCGTTGTAAACTCCGGTCACTGTCACCCAACATCGGACGCAGCAAGGCGGTATGTCCAGGGTCGTTTGCAACGATGTCATCGACGTGAATCAAGCCCCGTTTACGCCAGCTGGTTGAGGAGGCCGCCCTGTTCCACGTGATGATCCTCCAGCCGTGGTACTCGAACGTGGGTCGCGACGGTTCCGCGTAGTCGTCCAACGGCAGCTCCGAGTCGTGGAGCTCGTCTGCGGTCGCGACGTCCCGCGGCTCGAGGCGCCTATAGCAGTGCTCAATCTCGACGCACGTGATGGAGCCGTCGGCGCCGACGACGACGTCGCGGTAGTCGCGCGGGTGGAGACTACCGCGACTACCTTGCGACCCAGGAGATGGCGGCTCCCAGGCAGCAAGGACCCTGGATGCTTCTGTCAGGCATGTAGCTCCCAGCTGCTCGTCCATCATCGGATCCTCCGTAGCAGTGCGACCGGTTACAAGAAAGGGAGATGGAGGGACCCCTAAGCATGTCATCAACCGAACCCATGGCGACCAACTCCTGAACCATCCTGCTGGCTGTAGGTGCGACCGGTGCTGAACTAGCAGAAGAAGCACGGAGCACCCACGGCCACATCAACAGCAGAGCAGGAAGCCGTTTGCACAACAGGCTCCAAGCATCCACTTTGCGCTGGCCAGAGAAAGCAAGTGTACTCCTAGTGAGTGCTAGACTAGTAGTAGGGGAGTCGATCAAAAGACGGGCATGCAGGTGAGCCCTGCTGCGAGGTGTTTGCCCGCAGAACCCAAAAGGACGTCGGTGAACTCCTGACGACCAGCCGTCCCGAGCGGCCTCCATAGCCTTCTCAGAACCGCGTCGCTGCTGCGGATCTCCTTCCATCGGTGCCTCATGACCCGCGAGGTGCGGCCGCGCACCGCGCGGCTGATGTCCTTCCAGCGGCCGGCATGGTGCCGAAACAGGCGCACGAGCTCCTCGTCGTCGCCGGCGGGTGGTACACGTTGCGGGAGAGGTGGTGGCGCCACCGGTCCCGGCACTGCCCGGGGGACCGGCCGGCATGCCCTCCGCCACGCGGCGCCAGTGGCGGCGGAACTCGTGGTCCGTGGCGAGCAGGCGCGCCAGCCGCGCGTCCTCCTCGAGGACGTCCTGATGCGGAGGACGCACCTCGCTCTGTAGGCAGCGGGCCGCGCTGACGACTTGATGACGACGATGCGCCTCACGCGGGCCGCGGCTGGTGGCGGCCATGGGTGGCCGACCAAGTCGTGAGAGGGGAACAACAACTCAACTCACGCCTCAATTCGATGGATGAGCGTGTGCATTGTGAGGATATATAGAGCATTCATGCCAAGTTCGACTCGTGTTCGGATTCCAGCAAGCACTCGGACCCTCCCGTAAGGATTCAAAGCTCAAGTCGACCGAGCTGTCTTTGAACCAAGAACCAGTTCATTCGATTTGCGTTGGTTTCTACTCCAGTAACCTCAGTTTTTTCCCCCCGGAAACTGAACATTTTTTTCATTGGACATTCAACAAGAAATTCGTACTAGAGGGGGGTGTTCGAAGTAAAAATTCGTACTAGAGGGGATGTGGTGGTCAACCTCTGCTTTCTCATCCCCTGTACCTCTCTGATGTAACTGTGCTATCGATAGTTGAGATCTGGGGATGAATGCTTACCTTGAAGTCTATGTTGATGTCGTCAAAGAAATAAAAATTGAAGAGGGGCGTATACAGCAACCATGTCTGTCATCTGTCAACGTAGAAGAAAGAACAACTAATAAAACGGCATTCTTCATAACAGCACATTCGAGCATCATGCACAACCTTATTCCATTTTCAGGTATTTGGTCAAGGCACAGGACATGTAGGATGATGCATATCTGGATCCTTGGGCGGCAATTCGGGCCACCTCCAGTACCGTCTTCTTGGCCATGTCAACCGCCATCACCCACCTCTTCGTGTCTTTCTGACTCGCCCTGCACACGACGTAAACCACATCGCCACCATGAACGCTCAACGAGGGCATCTCAGTTGTCAGGCTCCTCAGCGTCAAGCCCCGGC
This sequence comes from Eragrostis nindensis, assembly GCA_012490785.1. Taxonomy (NCBI): domain Eukaryota; kingdom Viridiplantae; phylum Streptophyta; class Magnoliopsida; order Poales; family Poaceae; genus Eragrostis; species Eragrostis nindensis. The sequence goes on along the minus strand of JAAXCT010000702.1, from coordinate 12,048 downwards.
CGCCGTCACCCGCCATCGGAAGCAGCAAGGCGGCGTGCCCAGGGTCGTTCGCCGCGATGTCATCCACGTGAACCGAGGCCCCTCTGCGCCAGCAGTTGGAGGAGAGCGTCCTGTGCCACGTGATGATCCTCCACCCAAGGTACTCGTACCGCGGCCTCTCCTCGTACACGCCCAGCTTCGGCAGGTCCGTGTCGTCGTAGAGCACGTCGGCGGCCCAGACGTCCGGCGCCTCGACGAGGTGCCAGCAGTGCTCCATCTCGACGCACCGGATGGTGCCGTCGGTGCACGCCACGACGTCGCGGTACGCGCGCTGGAGGTGGCGCTGCTCCTGCTTCTCGACCCGGTTGCAGGGGAGCAGCCTGGGCAGCGGGATGAGGCGGGGGTTGGGATCGTCGTCGGTGAGCACGTCGCAGACCAGGACGCCCTTCCGGAGGTCGACCCAGCCGAGCACGCCGCCGCCGCCGCCGAGCGCGATCACCTTGGACGGCTCGATGCTCACGTCGTCGCCGAGCACCGTCCCGTGGTTGGTCCACGCGCCGCGGTCGGACCGGAAGACGTGGAGCTCGCACGTCTCCTCCATGTCCAGCATGCGGAGCGCGGCCAGGGCAAAGTGCTCGCCGTCGTCGTCGTCTCCGACGGGCACGAGGCCGACTGTAGTGCGACGGTAAGCCCCGTCATTGACGAAACATGTGTCGGGCAGCAGCCGAAGCGACGGGTGGCGGCCGGCTCTGTAGATGAAGTGGTCGATCGGCCCGCCGAACGGCAGGGAGACGCGGAGGAGCGCGAGGGGTCCGTCCGCGTAGGTGACGCTCAGGAAGACTGTTTCCCGCCCCAACTGGACGCCGCCGCCGCCGTCGCCGCGCTTGCGCTTCCTCAGGCAGGGGAGGTGGGCGCAGAAGTAGGAGTCGCGCGGGGGATCCGCGACGACGAGGGTGATATGGATGGGTTGCCCGTTGCTCGTCAGCGCCGTGGCGGTGCTCGCGTTCGGCTGCCTTTCGTCGACCAACGCCTCCGTGTTGAGGAGGATCCACGCGGCGGCATCAGAACGCGACGACATGCATGGATTTGTGCACTGCACGTACGTGATGGCGGCTCGGCGTGGAGGAAGAGGTGCGAGACCTTATGTATGCTTCAGATAGGTCGGCGTTGCCGTGCGACAGAGTCGGTGCCGAGATCGACTGGTTTTGGAGGAAGATCATATTATTTTTTTACGTGTTTTTGGTGATAAAGAATGATGCTCTTCATGTAACCATCCCAGAAAAAAAAAGAATAATGTATTGACACTAATTAAAAATCTAGAATGTATGCGTGTGGTTGGGGGCAAATGCCCCTATGTTCCCCCAGGCCCAGCTCTATTCCAGAGTTTGTGGGTGATGTTCCTTGGGATTTGATTTCTCCATTAGAAGCATATAGTGAATGATGCTACGAGGAACATGTAATTTAGAAAGTTTCAGAACATTTAACATATCACCACCAACAAACATTCCAATGATTTCACATCCGATGACAAGTATGACACTTGCCTCTGTTCTGCCTTAGGATCATTACACTGCAACCGAAGTTCATCTTCACCCAAGTTTCGGACTCTGCGGCAGAATTTTTAATCACCTTGAACGGTCAAGTGAAAGGCTTATACATGCCATCGACGACCTTGCAATCTATCATGAATTAGTCGTTGAATAAACCGTACTACTCTTGAATATTGATGATATGTACATTATATATGCAAAGAAGATAAAGGACAGTTGCCAAGCTGGTCAGAGGAACATGAGAGGTAGGATGAACTGCAAAATTGTTCAGTAGATATTGGCGCCACCTCCTCGAGTGTCTTCCTCGCCATGTTAACCGTGAGCATCCACGCCGTCGTATCATTCCGATGCGCCTTGCCCATGATGTAGACCACGTCGCCACCTTGAACGTTCAAGGAGGGCACTAGCGTTGTCAGGTGCCTAGCCGTCAAAATCTGGCCACCGTCAGCCGCCATTGGATGCAGCAAGGCAGTATGGCCAGGGTCGTTTGCGACGATGTCATCGGCATAAATCAAGCCCCGTCTACGCCAGCAGGTTGACGAGGCCGCCCTGTTCCAAGTGATGATCCTCCAGCCAAGGTACTCGAGCCTGGGTGGTTCCGCGTAATCGTCCAGCGGCAGTTCCGAATCGTGGAGCACGTACGCGGTCGAGACGTCCCGCAGGTCGACGCGCCGATAGCATTGCTCCATCTCGACGCACGTGATGGAGCCGTCGGCGCCGACGACGACGTCGCGGTACTCGCGCGGGTGGCGACGCTGCTTGTCCTGCTGGTTGGAGGGCAGCAGCTTGGGCAGCGGGATGAGGCGGGCCTTGGGGCCGTCGTCGTTGAGCACGTCGCAGACGAGGATGCACTTCCGGAGGTCGACCCAGCCTAGCTCGCCGCCTCCAAGCGTGATCGCCTTGGTAAAATCAAGAGATAAATATTGGACCCCGAGCACCAGCGTGGTCACCGTCCACGTGCCACGGTCGGACCGGAAAACGTGGAGCTCGTACTCTTCGTAGCGACTAATACTGACGGCGGCAACGATGAAGTGCTCGCCGTCTCCGCCAATGGGCACGAGGCCGGCAGCGTAACTGATATCCACCTCGCCGGAGCACGTGGCCGGGAGCAGCCGGAGCGACGGGCGGCGGCCGGCCTTGTAGACGAAGTAGTCGGCGGGGCCCCTCGGCAGGCGAACGCGCAGGAGCGCGAGGTCCCCTTCCGAATAGACGACGCTCCTCAAGAGAAGTAGGTCACCTTCCGAGGTGTCCCCGTGCTTGCGCTTCTTGTTGAGGCTGGGGCAGTAGACGCAGAAGTAGGAGTCGCGCGGGGGCTCGGCGGCGGCGAGGGTGACACAGATGGGTTGCCCCGTGCTCGTGCACGCAGTGGCGGTGCTCGCGTTCTGTGTGTCGTCGATGAACGCGTCGTTGTCGAGGAGGATCCACGCGGGAGGACCTGCGCGGCGGGAGGCGGCGGTGGCGACGTCATCGGAACGCGACATGGATCTGTTAATTTGTAACGTCTGCGGCTTGGCGTGACGGAAGTGGAACGAGGCCTTATATTCCGCATACGTCGGTGTACGTGGCCGTGCGAGAGTCGGTGCCGAGAACGTGTTGGACTTGCTCTCGTCGTTTAGAACGTGCAACCCTTGCGGCCTTGCCATCGTACCACGGGCCGTTGCGTGCGAAACGACTGAAACTGATTGTGCGCGGCGTCGCGCTGCTGGTTTTGCTGGACGCACGGGATGACTATATATCTGCCGTGTCCGGCTTTATTGTAATGTTGCTTACAGCAGGCCTCCTGCAACCATGCATGACCCTCTGTTCTAAATATCTGTAGTCTGTAGCTTTGATTTCCAAACACCTACTACAAGTATAATTGTCATGCGGAAATAGTAGTATTTCGTCATGGAGGATACAAACAAGTGTTTGGAAAAATTAACAATCGATGTGGAAGGCTATATATTGGTGTTCTAAACGACAAGTAAAATAGAACAGAGGTAAAACCCCATGCGTCAATTCGTGAAAGCAAGAAAAGCCCATTGACAATCACAACTCACTGATAGCAGCCATAACCTTAATCAATTTTCAAGATATTTAGACAAGGCACAGGAGAGATAGGATGGACATGCGGATTCTTCAGCAGAAATCGGCGCCACCTCCACGAGTGTCTTCTTCGCCATGTCCACCGCGAGCATCCATGCCTTTGTATCATGCCGATTCGCCTTGAGGCCCTTGACCATGACGTAAACTATGTCGCCGCCATGGATATTCAAGGAGGGCACTTGTGTCCTCAGGTACCTCATCATCAAACTCTGGCCACTGTCACCCGCCATCGGACGCAACAAGGCCGCGGTACGTTCAGGGTCGTTCGCAACGATGTCATCGACGTGAATCAAGGCCCGTTTGCGCCAGCAGTTGGAGGAGACCGCCCTGTTCCACGCGATGATCCTCCAGCCGTGGTACTCGTACTTGTGTGGAGGCGTGCCCAGCGGCAGTTCCGAGTCGTAGAGCACGTCCACACTCGAGATATCCGGACGCTGCAACATGTGCTCAATCTCGACGCACGTGATGGAGCCGTCGGCGCTGATGACGACGTCGCGGTACTCGCGCGGGAGGCGGAGCTGCCGTTTGTCCGGCTGGTTGGAGGGGAGCAACTTGGGCAGCGGGACGAGGCGTGGCTTGGGGTCGTCGTTGAGCACGTCGCAGACCAGGATGCACTGCCGGAGGTCCACCCAGCCGAGGTCGCCGCCTCCAAACGCGATCACCTTGGTTGGTTCAACGTATACGCGGGTCCCGAGCACTAGCTGGGTCGTGGTCCACGTGCCATGGTCGGACCGGAAGACGTGGAGCATGTGCGTTCCTTGCATGCTCACATACCTGATAGAGGCCACGGCGAAGTGGTCGCCGTCGCCGCCGACGACGGGCACGAGGCCGAGGGCATCGTGACGAACAAACTCCGCGCCGGAAAACGTGGCCGGGAGCAGCCGGAGCCACGGGCGGCGGCCGACCCTGTAGATGAAGTAGTCGGTCGTCTGGTCGTCAGGCGACAGGGGGACGCGGAGGAGCGCGACGTCACCCTCCGAGCAGACGACGGTTGGGGGTGCTGGCCCTATGTCCCAGGGGAAGACGTCCCCATCCTCTCCGTGCCTGCGCTTCTTCTCGAGGCTGGGGCAGTGCACGCAGAAGTAGGAGTCGCGCGGAGGCTCGGCTGCGGCGAGGGTGACCCGGATGGGTTCCCCCGTGCTCGTCCACGCCGTGGCGGTGGTCGCGTTCTGCCAGTCGTTGATGAACGCGGTGTTGTCGAGGAGGATCCAGGCGGGAGGACTGGGGCGGCGGGAGGCGGCGGCGCCGTCATCGGAACGCGACATGGATCTGTTCGTAAAGCAGGCGGTTCGGTCTTGGCGTGAAGGAAGGGACCCTGTATTTTTTGATACTGGGAGCATACATCGATCGATGATCGGTGCCCCTTGCCGGTTAGAAGGTGCAACGTACCCTTTCCACATCGTACGACGGGTAGTTGCATGCGAACCGACTGCTGGCTTTGCGCACGCCGTGATATCTGCCGTGTCGATCGGCCGCAAAGCTGTTTTTTTTTTTTTTTGAGGCGCCGGGCGCAAAGCTGTTACAAACTTACAATAGGCGTCCTGCAGGCTGCAGCCATGGGCCGCTTCTCAGAACCCTAGCTGCACGCACACACCGGCCAATGTTCACTGCCGCCGCGTACGCGAGGCGGCGGCAACAGGCGCTCTCCTCCGCGTGAAGGATTTCCCAAGCGTAATTCTCCCAGTTATTACATGTAGCGTCAGGGGGCTGCCTATAAACTGGGCGTCCTATATGAAAGAAGTCCATTTTGCCTCCTTCAACTCTTATAGGAGTTGCAACTTTTCCCCTTAACTACAAAACCGGGTAACCAGACTCCTTCAACTCAGACATGCGGTGCAAGTTTCCTCCCTGAGCGGTATTGTGAGCGGTTTCGTCCGACGTGGCATATGTGGGGCCCACATGTCAGGCGACACGTCACCTTTTCTTTCTCTTTTTCTTTCTCTCTCTTCCTCCTCCTCCTACCGATCGAAGCCGCATTCCATCAAACGCGTTAGGCGCACGCCGCCGCCAACAAGCATCGCCCTCGGCTCCAAGGTCCTCGGCGACGAAGTTCCCGGGCGGAGGTCCGATGGGCCGTTGAGCGCACTGCTAGCTGTAGGGCCTTGTCCAAGCGGCCGTAGCGGGTGGCGAGGAGGAGGCGGATGTCGGCGTCCCGTTTGGCATGCCGGCTCCCTTCCTCCAGACCGTGCTTTGCGGGGCGGAGGCTCTCGTCGGAGGGCGATGGCTCACGGAGCAGCACGATGGATTGATGCGCCGCGACGCATCCAGGAAGACGTCCAGCATGAGGAGGAAAAGCGGCTGCAATTTCAGTCCACACCGGCCATGAACAGGCAAGCTTGAATAGCTACCAAATCATGGGTTTGTGTGTAATAGGATAGAGCGATTGATTTGTACCACGGTTCTACCTGAGAATCGAATTTATATCGAAACATAGCAGCAATTTGGGGATGAAAACAAAGCTCACCGAAACAGAGCAACAATTTGAGGATGAAAACAAAGCTCATCGCAGCATAAGGTTCTGGTCGTGCTCGAATTCTCCTCTCCAGTGCCCTTTGCAAGGTCAGGATGGGAAAACCGGTCAGCAGCAAAAGAAGATAAGCATAGCAGTAGCGGCAGTAGAGCAGCAGTGGCAGCGGCGGTGAGAGCCGACGCTCCAGCCGACCGCGCAGATAAGCGTGAGGCAGTTGGTGCTGGAACTGGATTGACGTCGCGGTGGGCCTCGTCCTTATCCTCCACGGCAGTGGCAGAGCACCAGCGCTTCGGCGAGATGGCGGCAGCGGCGGCTAGGGTGACGGAGAAAGAGAAGAGAAGAAGAGAGGAAAAAAGAAAAAGAAAAAAAAAGAAAATGATGATGTGGCATCTGATATGTGGGACCCACTGTGCCACGTCAGCCAAAACCACTCTGAAAACCGCCGAGGGAGGTAAATTGAAGTGAGTGAAGGAGTTGAGGGAGTCTGGTTACCTGGTTTTGTAGTTGAGGGAAAAAGTTGCAACTCCTGTAAGAATTGAGGGGGGCAAAATGGACTTCTTCCGTCCTATATTAACAAGCTAGTTTGTTTTGGTTCCTTTTTCTTTTCTTAGTTTCATCATCCTTTATTGTTATTTTTTACTTTAACATTTTATTTGGTATAACTTTTTAAAACACATGCACATTATTGTTTTTAGTATAACCCGCAACAATGTGTTAAACAATCATTACCAATACACCTGAAATTATGAAAGATTTGTCATGTGAAAAATGGAGACAATACCTTCGAATATTTGAACAGCATTTTGCTTAGAAAAAGTAACAATCGACATTGGAGGCTATTTTAGTGTCATAAAACGAGAAGTAATAAACTATATCAGAGATAGAACCCAGCGTATCAATCCGTAAGAGCAAGAAAAGCCCATTATCATAACTCATAACAGTAGTATGATAAACACTCTGAGAGCATCAGTCAAAACCTTAATCGATCAGTTTTCAAGATACTTGGACAAGGAACATGATATGTAGGATGGACACCCGGATTCTTCAGCTGAAATTGGCGCCACCTCCTCGAGTGTCTTCTTCGCCATGTCAACCGCAAACATCCATGTCTTTTTATCAAACTGATTCGCCTTGCCCATGATGTAAGCCACATCGCCACCATGAATGCTCAAGGAGGGCACTTGCGTTGCTGCCACGTGCCTCAACGTGAAACCCGGCCCGCCGTCATCACCCGCCGTCGGAAGCAGCAAGGCGGCATGACCAGGGTCGTTCGCAACGACGTCGTCCACATGAATCAAACCCCGTTTACGCCAGCAGGTTGAGGAGACCGCCCTGTTCCACGCGATGATCCTCCAGCCCAGGTACTCGAACTTGTACGTCGGCTTGTCGTCGTCGTACATGCCCAGCGGCAGTTCCGAGTCGTGGAGCACGTCCGCGGTCGAGACGTCCCGCGCCTCGACGCGCCTCAGGCAGTGCTCAATCTCGACGCACGTGATGGAGCCGTCGGCGCCGACGACGACGTCGCGGTACTCGCGCGGGAGGCGGTGCCGCTTGTCGGGCAGGTTGGAGGGGAGCAGCTTGGGCAGCGGGACGAGGCGTGGGTTGGGGTCGTCGTCGCTGAGCACGTCGCAGACGAGGATGCATCGCCGGAGGTCGACCCAGCCGAGGTCGCCGCCTCCAAGCGCGATCGCCTTGGTTAATTCAAGGTGTACGCGGGTCCCGAGCACCAGCGGCGTCGTGGTCCACGCGCCGCGGTCGGACCGGAAGATGTGTAGCTCGTGCGTCTGTTTCGTATAACCGATAGTGGCCAGGACGACGTGCTCGCCGTCCCCGCCGACGGGCACGAGGCCGACGGTGGCGTGGGGAACAAACTCCGCTCCGGAAAACGTGGCCGGGAGCAGCCGGAGCGACGGGTGGCGGCCGGTTTTGTAGATGAAGTAGTCGGTCGTGCGGTCGGGGCCGGCCGGCAGGGGGACGCAGAGGAGCGCGAGGTCGCCGTTCGAGTAGACGACGGTCGGGGGGAGCGGCCGGCCCACCCAGGCGAAGACGCCCTCGTCGTCCCCGTGTTTGCGCTTCTTGAGGCAGGGGCAGTGGACGCAGAAGTAGGAGTCGCGCGGGGGCTCCGCCGCGGCGAGGGTGACCCGGATGGGTAGCCCCGTGCTCGTCCACGCCGTGGCGGTGCTCGCGTTCTCCAGGTCGTCGATGAACGCGTTGTTGTCGAGGAGGATCCACGTGGGAGGACCGGCGCGGCGGAAGGCGGCGCCATCATCCGAACGCGACATGGTTCAGATCTGTACGTAACGGAGGGGGCTCGGATCTGTATGTAACGGAGGCGGCTCGATCGGGGTGGAGGAAGTGGAATGAGATCTTATATTTCGGGGGCTACGCCGGCGTGAGCGTACGAATCGGTGTGACTGGATCGTGTTGGACTTCCCATCGTACGATCGGCGGCTGCATGCGAACCGACTGAACCTGGTCGTGCGGTGCGCGGGCGGCGGCGTCACGCTGCGGGTTTGCGCACGCCATGATATCTGCCGTGTCCGGCTTTTTTTAGTGCAAAAAAAAGCTGTTACAATAGGGCGTCCTGCACGCTTGGGTCTCTGGCTCACCGCTCGTTCCCGTCCTCTATCAACGTGTTGTCGTCTTGCCTAGCACGTAGCAAAAGTCGGAGTCGTAGAGCACGTCGACTGCCCTCGAGACGCCAGGCGCGCTTCAGGCATTCCTCCATCTCGGCGCACCTGATGGAGCCATCGCCGGGCTGGTTCCAAGTACTTACGGGAGCAGCTTGGGCAGGGGAATGAACCGGGGCTTGGGGCTGTCCTGTCTCCGACCACGTCGCACGCCAGGATGCCCTATTGCCCTGCCGGAAGTCCACCCAGCCCGCCCAGCTCGCCGCCTCCAAGCGCGAATACCTTTGTTATACTACGTGGGTCACGAGCTCCCGCGGTGTCTTGGTCCACGTGCTGCGCTCGGAAGTCGGAACGGAACACATGTAGTTCGTACGTACGTGGCTGCCAGTGCCATGGTCGAATAACGGAGAGTGGCCACGACGAAGTGCTCGCCGTCGCAGCCTGTTCCCGGGAGCAGCCGGCCGGAGCGAGGGGCGGCGCCGGCCCTGTAGATGAAGTAGTCCCTAACCACGCGGAGGAGCGCGAGGTCGCCCTCAGCGTAGATGACGCTCGGGCCGGGCGGCCGCCACTACCCCCACTCGGAGCCGCTGTCGTCCCCGTACTGCTTCAGGATGGAGCACTGGATGAACAAGTAGGAGACGCGCGGCGGCGAGGGTGAAACGGATGGGTTCCCCCGGCCGACCTCGTCAGCGCCATAGCCGTGGTCGTGTTGTGCGTGTCGTCGTCAATGAGTGCCTGCGTGTCGAGGAGGATCCATGGGGGAGGGACCGCCGGCGTGCCCGGCGTAGGAGGCGGCGGCCACGGCATCGGAACACGGCATGGATCAGCTGTACGTGGTGTGCGGCCGTGCGAGTCGATCGCTGTGTTGGATCGCCGATTCGACCGCACCGAATTTCTGCGACTGACCTGATATATACGTCATGACTGCTGCTTTGCAGTACTGTAACTCTTCGAAAAGCTATCAGTGTTGGCTTAAAAAAAAAAAGTGCTGATACTATCTTCAGGTCCTGTTGTTTGTATTGTAACAAAAAGAAAAGCAATGACTGATGATTGAGGGATTCAGAGTCCAAAAGAGTACGGCTATATGAGCCATCTATATATACGTATTAACTCAGTGCCACTATATGGTTTCTGAACTTCTATTTTTAAAAAAAAAAAAATCATTGGACACTAAACAGGAAACTGATACTAGGTGAAGAGCAACACAATTGGGCACTAACTAGAAGTCTCGCATAGCATAGCGCAGCGCCCTGGCATGAATGCAATGAACCAATTGTCATCTTCGAAGCAAACAAACCGCAAATTTTCAAGGCAGACCATAATTTGGCTTGGCCTCTTTAGGCCATAAACCGGAACGCTCTAATATAAAGATTAATTAATTAAATTGCATTGGTCAAGCTTCAAATGTTCATTGGACACGAAACAGGAAACTGAAACTCAGATTTCGAAACGATTTTTATTAATTTTGCGTGCTGGAGAGCTAATGATATAGGATGAGGTAGGGTGAAGAGAAACATACTATAATCCTAAAAGCGATAAATAAAAGACATTCAGTGGCACGATAAACATAGTGAAGCATAAGCCATAACCTATTCTGCTGCCAGATATTTGGACAAGGCACAGGAAGTGTAGGATGACTTGAAAGGTTTTCTCGGTCTAAAACCGGTTGAGATGAAACGATCAGCGGATTCTTCTTGACCACTAATAACTAGCACTGCCTCCTCGAGTGTCTTCTTTCCCGTGTCCACCGAGACCATCCATGTCTCTGTATCATACGGATTCGCCTTGCACGCAATGTAAACGACATCGCCGCCATCCAAGCTCAGGGTGGGAACCTCCGCAGTCAGTTGCGCCACCGCAGGATTCCGGCCACCGTCGTCGCCCCCAATAATCTGACGCAACAAGGCGTCGTCTGCAACGATGTCATCGACATGAAACAAGGCCCCTTTGCGCCAGCAATCGGACGAGGCTGTCCTGTTCCACGTGATGATCCTCCAGCCAAGGTACTTGTACGTGCACCGCGGCGCGTCCCACGAGGGCTTCCGAAGAAGGTCCGCGTCGTAGAGCACGTCTGCATCCGAGACATCTGGACTTTTGTCACGCTTCAACACGTGCTCCATCTCGACGCACTTGATGGAGCCGTCGGCCAAGACGACGACGTCGCGGAACGAGCGAGCGAGTTTACAGCGCCTTTTCCGGGGTTGGTTGCAAGGGAGCAAACTGGGCAGCGGGATGAGACGTGGCTCGGGGTTCTCGTCGAGCACGTCGCAGACCAGGATGCCATGCAGGAGGTCGACCCAGCCTAGCTCGCCGCCTCCGAGCGCGGCCACCTTGGCTACGTCAATGCGCCCGTCGATCTCGATGTCCAGCCGGGTCTTGGTCCACGTGCCACGCTGGGATCGGAAGACGTGGAGTTCAAGCGCCCATTCGAGTTCATTAAGACTGAGAGCGGCCATGACGAAGTGCTCGCCGTCGTCTCCAAAGGGCAAGAAGCTGACGGTGGCACGAAGAAAAGCCTCCGCGTCGCAACATGCGGCTGGGAGCAGCCGGAGCGACGGGCGACGCCCGGCTTTGTAGATGAAGTATTCGTCAGAGCTGACGCGGAGGAGCGCGAGGTCGCCCTCACAGTAGATGACGCTCGGGGAACGCCCCTGCCAGTCGTCGTCCTCGTCTTTTTTCAGGCAGGAGCAGTGGACGGAGAAGTAGGAGACGCGCGGCGGCTGGGCGGCGACGAGGGTGACCCGGATGGGTTCCCCCGATCGCGTCAGCGCCGTGGCCGTGGTCGCGTTCTGCGTGTCGTCGTCGGTCAGCGCCTGCGTGTCGAGGAGGATCCAATCGAGAGGACCGCCGGCGCGGTGCGAGGCGGCGGCGGCGGCATCGGAACGCGGCATGGATCTGTAGGTAGTGGCGGCTCGGCGTCCGCGTGGCCGTGGACGAAGCGGAGAGCGAGACCTTGTTTTGGGGGTCTCATAGGTCGGTGCAGCCGTGCACGTCGGCCGCTGGGTGCGGCGCTTTCCATCGTATGACGGGCGTTCGATCGCACGGGAGCCGACTACGTAGTACGATTGAACTGATCGCGCGACACGCGTCACGCCGCTGCACGCCCCCCTGCAGCCCGGTGAATCGCTTGACGCGCTAGGAGAGGATTAGGTCAGCCGCCAAGCAACAGAAACGGAACACTCCTACTGCATTGCCCCAGCTGCGGTGCGGGGCGCTGGTGCGGCTGGTCACTGGCGGCAGGGGCGGAGCCAGGAGGATTGAGGGATAAGTGGGGCCAAGCGAGCTGAATGACCGAGCTCCTGTGTTCATGAGAGGATGAGAGGGCCGACACACA